>VZRI01010406.1:28679-109118 GCA_013397515.1 Upupa epops | reverse complement strand
CAAGGTCTCTTCCAATCCCTATTCTATCCCAGATTCATGTTTCTATGATTCTATGTGACTTCTGTTTCTCCACTTTAAAAGGCACCAAGATGACTTTGTTGTATGGGTGCTCTGGAGCCTGAGGCATCTGCTTGTGTTACAGTTGGCTGCTTTTTTATTGCATTTTTAATTGTTCCTTAGAAGATCAAACCTTTTTCCAACAAGAAACCTATTATGTTATTCTTCTTATTGCTCCTTCCATAATTGTTTGGCTCACTGCGGTGCTTGTCAGCCACATGACTCGTGTGTCTCTTTCTTTTTCCTCCTCTCTCAGAGGCTTCTGCTGTTTGGATTATGCAACCATTCTGTTAATGCCAGGTCAGATGGTCACGATGAAAACACACAGGGTGCTCTCTCTGACAGAGACTTGCCAATATCAACAGGAAAGAGGAGATCTGAATTCATAAACTTTAGAGGAAACACAAGCTCACTCTTGAGTGGCCAATGGTGAAATGTTCCCGTGTACACAGGTGCCTATAGATCCCATCCACCCATTACTGCCTGTTTCCCATGCCATCGCTGCTTGTTCCCATCTGCAAGGCTCTTAGATGTCACTCAGTAACACCAGATAATCAGTTTCCATCTCCACAGAATGAGCTGGTGGCATGGGAGGTCATTAAAGAATAAGAGGATTGAATTAGGGAATCCACCACCACTAATCAAAACATGGTGTTTTTCAAGGTTAAAATTTTAACTTCACATTTATTTTAGCTATGGGCTTGGGATGATTGGGTTAATGGTTGGACTTAGCAATCTTAAAGGTCTTTGCCTATCTAAAAATTGTTTGATTTAGTTTTGTTTCAATCTGATGCTCCTGTCATTAGCAAAATTGTGGGGCTAAATGGGGCATTGATATCAGAAAGCTGGATGCACGATGAAATAGATCAACTTTGCTCTGTGGACTCTGACAGTGTCCAAGTCTGTCTCAAAATAATGAACTGAAGCAGCATGTGAGAAAAGAATTGAGCATTACTGCTAATGCAGAACTTAGCTTCCATCTAAACCAAGTCACCAAGATCAGAGCCTGCTCCAGCCAATGTACCTCATTTTTGCAATCACAACACGTATGTGTACACAGAGCAGATGCTCTGCCACAGCTTCCACCTACATGTCCTGTGAAACCAAACCTCATGATCACGGACTCACAGAATGTTAGGGTTGGCAGGGACCTCCAGAGACCGTCAACTCCAACCCCTCTAATAGAACAGAACCAAAACAAGAGCAGATCACTCAGAAATGCATCCAGACAGGGCTGGAAAGGTTGCAGATAAGAAGACTCCATGATCTCTCTGGGGAGCCTGTTCCAGGGCTCTCTCACCCTCACAATAAAGAATTTCTTCCTCATGTTGAGGTGGAATGCCCTGTGCTAGAGCTTGAATCCATTGCCCCTCATCCTATCCTAGGGCACAAGTGAAAAGAGCTTGCCCCTGCCTTCTTGATGCCCAGCCCTCATGAATTTGTAGACATTAATGAGACCCCCTTGCAGTCTTCTCCTCTCCAGACTAAGAAGCCCCAGGTCTCTCAGCCTTTTTTTGTAAGGCAGCTGTTCCAGTCCCTTCATCATCCTTACAGTCCTCCATTGGACTCTCTCCAGTAGATCTCTGTTCCTCTTGAGCTTGGGAGCCCAGAACTGGATCCAGTTCTCCAGGCAAGGTCTCACTAGAGCAGAGGAGGAAAAGAAACTCCCTCAATCAGCTGGACACACTCTTCTTACTGCACCCCAGGATACCATTGGCCTTCTTGGCCACAAGGACACAGTGGTGTCTCAAGGAGAACTAACTGTCCAGCAGGACTCCAAAGTCCTTCTCCACAAAGCTGCTCTTGCAGATCACCTCCTTTCCTGTACTGGTGCATTCTATTGTTCCTTCCGAGGTGCAGGACTCAGCACTAGCTCTTGTTAAACCTCATTAGATTCCTCTTTGCCCAGCTCTCCAGTGCCAGAATCATCAGTGAAGTCTCTGGTCTGAAGCTGAGCGCTCATAGACCTTCATAATTGCAAAACAGTGCAGTATGTCCTAAAGTGTTTGCAGTGATCTCAAGCACAAAGCTGTGATGCAGATTTGGGTGTCACAGAAGTAAAACAGCATTGCAAGACATTCTCCCTACTAGTCATTCAGGAAAGGGTCTTCACACTCAACCACAGATCTTAAAGAGCTTTTTCTTGCCATCTCCAGCAGTTGAAGCCTTGATACTGAAGCAACTTCCGCATAGGAAGTGTAGTGCTCAGTGCACTGGTGAATTATTGCTGAGTGGGAATATTGTTTCCCCATCCTGCTATTTTACAATGGATTTTTCATTATATTCTTTCTGTGACAACCCAAGGAAAATGTCACCAACTAAAACCTACGCTCGAATCTTGAGAAAAAATGATTCTGCTTCTCTGCTTTACCCTCTGTATTCTTCCATTCACTTATTCCTGCTCTCAACACCCCATCTCATCAATCATTTTCCTTTACAAACAGCTCTGAGGAAGGCAGAGTTTGTAATGAAAAAAAGTTGTAAAAAGCAAAAAAACCCCAAAAACCAGGTATTGTATTTCATCCCAGTTGTAAGATATATTGAGTGAGGCAGAAGGATGAGATGTCAACGGAGCTGATTTTCTCCATTTCACTAATAAACAAATGCTCCTCTGCCTTCCAAGTTTTGTTCTACTTTAGAGTTCTTTAATGGAAGCCCATGAGGAATGAGGAGAATTCACTGTGCTGCGGTGATACCTTCCCTAGACGAGCCTCACTTATTTTATTTGCATGAGTAACTCCAAAAGATTTTGATCACGGCTATGGACACAGCAGGAAGAGTTTATCGCATGCCCACAACACCACTGACAGCAGCTGAACAGTATTTCGTTTCCTATCGATCACGGTAAAGTGTTTTCTCCTGGAGATTCATCAGTGAATCTCCCCATACAGGTCCTTGCTAGCACTGGGTCTCATCTCCCTTCAGCAAGTTAGAACCACCGTGACACAGAGATGCATTTCCCACATAAATTAAAATGGTTCTTGTGATTGCGCTGGTTGTATCCCCAAGAGAAGAGGAGCGTCTGAGGTGGGTGGATAAACAAATATTCTAAACACATTCTTTTCAAAGCCAAAATTTTATTCAACGTCAGTCAGGAGGTTTTATTTTCTTTTTAATTTCTCTCTTAGCTCAGTGGGAACTATAAAAACCCAACAAAAACATGTCCTCGTAGCTTAATACTTTTCAAGCTGCAATGATTTAGCTGCATGTTTATTTTCCTTCTTACAATGATTGGCTTAACATATTTTTCTTTTTCCTTACTGTTTTCACAGGGCAACTCAGGCAACGCTGCTCACTTGATTTCTAGCTGATGAATGATTAACCCAGGGGGGAGTCAATCTGCCAATCCTACAAGCCAACTGGGTTGCATTCATTCATGCTTCCAGTCCCGCTGGCTGTATTTTTACCATGCTCCCAGCATGGGTTCCAACTAAGCATCTAGGAACAGCAGCAGTGAGGAAAGTGGTTTGAGGTTCTTATACCTTAGAGGCCCCAGAACAGGTTGCCCAGCGGGGTTGTGGATCCATCCCCATCAAGGACAGGTTGGATGGGGCTCTGGTCACCCTGATCTGGTGAGAGGTCTTGCTGCCCATGGCAAGGGGTTGGGAATTGGGTGATTTTTGAGGTTCCTTTCAACTAAAATCATTCTCTGCATACTTGCCAGAGGCCATGCTGATACTCAGACCCCAGTTTACAGTGGTTTGGACAACCAGAGACAAGAGATGTGTAAAGGAAGAGCAGGACATGGGGTACCAAACAAAACCCTAGTGTTTCTCTCATCTCTCACAGATTCCCACCAATCTGGTCAGTGACTCAGCACCTCCTGGAAAAGACTCCAAGGTGACTAGATCTTTGTGTGCTGTGAAGCTCACTACCTGATGAGAGATGGAGACCCACATTAGACCTGATCAATCGGTCTAGAGGAACCTTGAAAATGATCAGGGGTGGGAGCAACTCTGCTATGAAAACAGGCTGATGGAGCTAGGGTTGTTCAGCTTGATGCAGAGAAGGCTTCAGGGGGACCTGATAGCAACCTTCCAGTACCTGAAGGGGGCTGTTTTTGAAGGCCTGTAGTGATAGGACAGGGGGCAATGGTTTCACATTAGAGAAGGGCAGATTGAAATGAGCTGTTGGGAAGAGATTTTTTAGCAGGAGGAGTGTTGAGCACTGAAACACGTTGTCCAGGGAGGAAGCTAAGACCCCATCCCTNAGGCTTGAAAATGATCAGGGGTGGGAGCAACTCTGCTATGAAAACAGGCTGATGGAGCTAGGGTTGTTCAGCTTGATGCAGAGAAGGCTTCAGGGGGACCTGATAGCAACCTTCCAGTACCTGAAGGGGGCTGTTTTTGAAGGCCTGTAGTGATAGGACAGGGGGCAATGGTTTCACATTAGAGAAGGGCAGATTGAAATGGGCTGTTAGGAAGAGATTCTTTAGCAGGAGGAGTGTTGAGCACTGAAACACGTTGTCCAGGGAGGAAGCTAAGACCCCATCCCTGAAGATCTTCAGGGGGAGGCTGGACAAGGCTCTGGGCAACCTGATCTAGTTGAGGATGTCCTCCCTGCTCCCTACAGGGGCATTGCACTGGAAGCCCTTTGGAGGTCCCTTCCAACCCAGGCTGTTCTGTTTCTATGGTTAATGCCCTGAGTACAACACAAGCACAGCCTTGTCTTGAGCTTCAAAAGACTTACACCCACTTCTGGAAGTGAAGAAATCCTAAAATAATGACAGTGTGGAACAGGAGGACACCAACACCAAGAGTAACAAGGCCAACAGAACAACAGCAAGACCAAGAAACACTTTAGAAAATTTTTTCATTAACTTTGCAGAATGATATTGTACTAAACCATTTTTAGCTGAATTGAAACATTACCAGAGGGCATAATACTGTATTTTTAAAATAGTGTACCACATCAACTGTGAGGTCATTATGAAACAATAAGAAGGTTCATCTGATGAAGGCGTTAGGGACATACTTCAAATAGAACAATCCAGACTTGTAGAAATAGCCTTCATCACACAGTGTGCTGGAGCACCTCTGCCATAGGGACAAGCTGAGGGAACTGGAGCTGTTCAGTCTGAAGAAGAGAAAGCTTCAATGGGACCTTAAAAAGCAGCCTTCCAGTACCTGAAGGGGGGCTACAGAAAAAGCAGGAGAGGGACTTTTTATGAGAGACTCTACTGTTAGGACAAGAGAGGTGGTTTTAAGAGAGATTTAGATTAAATGTTATAAAGAAATTAGTCCCTGTGAGGGTTGCTGAGGCACTGAAACAGGCTGCCCAGGGCGGTTGTGCCTGTTTCGTCTGTGGATGTGTTCAAGGCCAGGCTGGATGGGGCTCTGGACAGGCTGATATGGTGAGAGGTGTCCTTTCGCATGGCAGGAGCTTGGAACTGGTTGGTCTCTGAGGTCACTTCCACCCTAAAGTGGTCTGTGATATTTTAGATGAATAACTTCTTTAATAACAATATACGAGCTCAACGAGTCACTAATGCGTCCTTGTCACCTGTCTTAAAGAATTAGCTCAAAAGTTATTATCATTTATTTTGAGATGTTGTGCATGAGGAGTCTTCTGTGTGCACTGGGCACACGCTCAGCTAGGCATGGCTAGACATGGAAACAAAATTGTCCAATCTACAGATAATTAGATGGTTGATAAAATGGTTTTCATCCCCAAATTTAAGTGCAGCTATGTTGTCTATTACTTAGTCATTTTTACTGATTTGCATTTAATTTAGTCTTCAACTGTACAATGTGCTATATTCATTACATCTCTTAATTCCTTGTGTTTTCTGCAATTTAGATTTTAATAATACAGCATGTACTCCATAATGAGACATGAATCTTTTCAGTTAAGATATTATGATAAGTCATGAAAATCTACTGTATGGCATTTCTATCTCTAGACCTCAATCCCAACAAAATCTGAAAAGTAATTAACTTCATAAAGGAATCACCACACCATTTAAAAAAAAAAAAGAGCTGTCTTTGGAGTATCCCTGAGCAATCTAGCCTACCTTGCATCTGCCACTCTTAAGAGGTGATTTTGTCAAAGATTTTTCAAAGATTTTTAATCAAATCTGCCACNTTTGAGGTCCCTTCCAATGCCTAATGATTCTAGTATTCTAAACTTTATAAAAAAGACCCAAGATAGAGGCACTCAAATCTTCACAGGTGAACTCCCACTGTAAGAGCAGGTAACACTGGAGTGATGGTTCACTCTGCATATTTACAATTGTCCTCACTCTGTAATCACAGAGCTCTGCAAAACACAACAGTGATCTTAAGGAGGCTTAAAGGGATTTAGCCACAAAGCTAAAATAAACTAAGCACTCCAGTCCTAAGAGAAGCAGCCCATAGGCTTCATTACATGAAACGTTTTAACTAGCTGTTTAATGGGGGGAAGGGGAGGAGGAATCTCCATCCTTTCCTCCCTGTTAATTTTGTGCATACAAGAGCATTGCCATCTCTTCAGAGAATTTCCTACTGCACTGCAGCTCCATGCACTGTGGGGCTCTATGTCCAAGCAGCAGGAAAAAAAAAATGGTTGAAAGATGTAATCAATGAAAAACAAAGAGGGAGAAACAATTTGGGAGGGTATTTCTGCTTACTCAGGCTGTCTCAACCTTCCAGCCTCTGAAAGGGGCTGTCGTAAGGCTGGAGAAATCTGTTCACAAGGGCAGGGAATGAAAGGATGAGGGGTCGTGGTTTGAAGCTGGAAAAGGGCAGTTTGAAGCTGGACAGAACAAAAAAGTCCTTGAATCTGAGGATGGAGTATCCCTGGAACAGGCTGCCCAAAGAGATGGTGGAAGCCCCATCCCTGGAGCCATTCAAGGTCAGGCTGGTTGGGGCTCAGGGCAATCTGGTCTGGTGAGTGATGACCCTGCTTGGTGCAGGGAGTTTGGACTGGACACCCTTTGGAAGTCCCTTCCAACCCAACACATTCAGTGATTCTATGACCACTTTGTGGTCTCACTACTGGGAATCATGGAGGTAGGAACTGAGGACATGAAGGATTGAAGAAGACAAAAACCAGCCTTGATGTGAAAACATGGAGTTTTTGCTTTGACACACAGAGGAACGCTCAAGGTGAAGCTACCAGAACACACAGACACATCCCAGATATTACTGTATCACTACCTTGCCAACATTCATCATCTACCACTGCCTCTGTTCTCCATGCTCCAAGGCTAGTGTAGTGGAAAAAATTAACAAGGCTCCGAATTTTCCTGGGCCAGGTAAGACAGAGGAGAGCTCAAACTCAGACAACACCTACTTGATATTTATGCTCATTACAAGCTGGTCATTAGCTGAAATGTTAGATGATCCACTAAGCAAAACCACAGGAGTCTGTTCTTTGGGGATTGATCCACCAATACAATGAGTTCTTCACAGGAGGAAGGTGAAGAATAGGAGAGAAAAAATAGAAATATCCTATATGAGCAAAAGCGAGAGAATCCTCACCTGGCCACAGGTAAAAGTCTCTCTCTTACTTCTGTGAACAGTTTTTCATCACTGATCACCTCCTATAGGCCCAGTCTGCCAGCTCTCATCTACCCAAGCAGAGCCTAAGATTTGTGATGGTATTTGGCCCCTCAGTTCCAGAAGGACACAGAACTGCCTGAGAGAGTCCAGCACAGAGCCACAAAGATGATGAAGGAAGTGCAGCATCTCTCTGATGACAAAAGGCTGAGGGAGCTGGGTCTTTTCAGCTTGGAAGAAAAGAGACCGAGGGGTGACCTCATTATTGTTGATCAATGTGGAATGGGCAGGTGTGAGAAGACAGGAGCTGGTCTCTGCTCAGTGGCATCCAATGACAGGACAAGGGGCAACTGGTGTCAGCTGGAACATGGGAGGTTCCACACAAAGATGAGAAGAAGCTTCTTCCCAGTGACGGTGACAGAGCACTGGAAGGGGCTGCCCAGGATGGTTGTAGAGTCCCCTTCTCGGGAGGAATTTAAAACCCACCTGGACTGTTCCTGTGTGACGGGATCTCGGGGATCCTGCTCTTGTTGGGGAATTGGACTGGATGACCTTTCAAGGTCCCTTCCCATCCCTGACACTGTGATTCTGAGATTCTGCGATTTTCTCCTCCAAATGGAAAATCTGAGAAAGAACATTTCAGGCCATCAACACGTTACTGACAAGAGGGTTTCATTAAATGTTATTTAATGACATTTTGAGTTCAGTCAGGGCAGGTATCCAGGGTGTCCAGTGAAGTCACAAATATTCCAAGCAAACTAACAATAATCTTTAAAAAAGCAGAAAGCAGCAGCTCGCCCTTAGGAATCTGCAAAGGATATTTCAACAGTTCCACTTCAGCCAGTGAAAGGTCTGATCTTGTTCCAGTGGGGACTTTCACAAATCTTAAAGGCCGTTAAAAGGAAGAATTTCTTGTTCCTCAGCCAGCTCTTGTTAGCACCGTCATAACACCCATAATCAGAGATTTATGTATGGTCTGTTAACCCCACAGCACTCGAAGCAGTTTGCAAGTGATGCTGATCACAAAAACACGTAGGGACACAATCCCACTCAACCCCATAGAGCTTGGTGTGTGCTGAGGTGTGACAGCTGCTGGAGAAAGCACAGTTATCCTTGAAGATTACATGTGAGGAGAATACAGTGATTAATTGAGCAGCAGAAGGGATTACGGAGGTAACTTGCAGTTATTACAACTGAATGATATCAATAAAATCTGTATCACATCTAGAAAGTCATGCAGCAGCAAAGAGAAAGCTGGGAAGATTGAATGGGATGTTATGAAGAGATTCTTTAGCAGGAGGGGGCTTGAACACTGGAAGAGGTTGCCCAGGGAGGGAGCTGAGACTCCATCCCTGGAGATATTCTTGTCAACTGTTTCAATTCACCACCAATAAGCCCCTTTTTTTAGAAAAGTGTTGGTTACAAGAACATTTCTCATCAGTTTTGTTCTGATCAGTTCTGTTTATGAAGTCAGGAATAGTGTGGCCAGAAGGACTAGGGATGTAATTCTCCCCCTGTACTGGGCACTGGTGAGACCTCCTCTCAAGTACCGGGAGTAGTTTTGGGCCCCTCACTTCAAGAAAGAGACTGAGGGGCTGGAGCAAATCCAGCAGAGCCACAAGGCTGGGGAAGGGACTGGAGAGAAAGTCTGATGAGGAGAGGCTGAAGGAGCTGGGGATGTTCAACCTGGAGAAGAGGAGACTCAAGGAGAACCTTCTTCCTCTCTACAACTCCCTGAAGGGAGGTGGGGGTCAGGCTCTCCTCACACGCAACTAGCACCAGGACAACAGGGCAGACTGAAGTTGCCAGGGGAGGATTAGGTTGGATGCTACGAAGTCCTTCCTCATGGAAAGGGTGATCAGACCCTGGAATGGACTGCCCAGGTCAGTGATGGAGTCCCCATCCCTGGAGGTGTTGAAGAAAAGAGTGGATGTGGCACTTAGTGGCTGTGGTCTAGATAATGTGGTGATGTTAGGTCATGGGCTGGGCTTGGTGATCTCTGTGGTCTTTTCCAGCTTCAATAATTCTGTTGTTCTGTGATCCTGCCACCCATAAGCCAACAAGTAAAAGCTACGAAAAAGTGAAACCAGTTACAATCCGCCTCTTTTTTGTTGCTAGGCCGGAAAAACTGTGCAAACTAGTTCAATGTGGCCATTCTCTCAGCGCTCACAACAAAATGAGAATGTTACAGGACATTTACAAGCTTCTCAAATGGTGCAAGAGAAGGAAGGACACGAGATAACCAAGTTACTGTCTCTGCATAGCTGTGTTACTCTCACCTACCAAAGCCAGTCCCACTAAGAAATACCAGACACACAATCCCAGTCTGATTTTGATTTCAAGGCTGGTTTTCCATAGCTTGGATGATGCATCACTACATTTTGTTCACACAAGATTCCTATCCTTGGAATAATAAAGAACTAAGTGCCAGGCACAAGGTACTCTTCCCTGGAGCAAATTTCACCCTCAGCATTTAGGGTTTGTTTCTGTTTTTCTCCAATGAACCAGCACTGTGAAAAACACACAAAGGAATCTGCCTTCTTGCCAGCAGCAGAGTGAATCATCATCACCCTCAGCAAACAAAGCAGCTAATTTTAGGTGCATAAACGCAAACTGGCGGCAAATCCACTTACTTGCATGTTACACAAGATTAAGCAATGAGGAGAATACTTGGGAACATCGATCCTTTAACAGCTTAAAAAGGACTCGGGCTGAGGTCCCTGTTCAGTTGGAGGCAACACTGATTCTCATGTGAATATTTTCATGAATCCTAGACTGACCCAGGTTGGAAGAGACCTCCCCGGGGCATCTAGTCTAACCCCCCTGCAGGGAGCAGGGACATCCTCAAGTAGAGCACCTTGCCCAGAGCTGTGTTTGAACGAGTCCTTCTTTTTGTTCACTTCATAATGGCTCATTATGATTTAAAAAACCAAACAAACCACCCTAGAAACAATGAAGCCATCATTTTTTAAATGTATGTGGAAGATTTAAATGACTTTTATATCTGCCCTTGCTTTGGCTGAATACAGATTTTTCCGTCTCTGCAGGAGTTTTTTGTTTTCTTTCATCTACAGCAGCGTCTCCCCAGCTGACACGAGGCAAATGTCATTCATCTCCAGCAAGGCCACATGTATGAACCACAAAATCCAAGCCACAGAATCCTCAATCTAAGAAAAACCTTAATTAGTACGAGGGACATTTTCACCCACGTGCTGACAGCCAAGTCCTGCTGCTCACCCAGCTCAAATGAACACTGTTGCCTACAGGAAAGCAGCAAGATATTCCATAACTAACAACTGCTGAGAGGCAGTTGAGACAATTTTCTCCCAACAGGGTGGGAGCGGAGCAGGGAGTTCAAGCAACAGTTTGATTTACAATGTTCAAATTCCCTTCAGGTTGTTCACTCCACTATGGAGATATCAGAGCACAGTACAGAGAACTTCTGGCCTGTTTTCAGTTTCAACTGTTAGTTTCATACTCGACCTTGTGCATCTCTCACACTGTATATGTTTTGCTGATGTGCTACCACATTCAAGATGAGGATGAAATGTGGCTGCGAGAAGAATTTGCATTGCTCCCCCAGAATCACCCTTTGAGTACCCAGATAGCTCTTACTGTGTCACAGGTCAATACTCTTAGTAAAAACAAATCTAATACATGCCAATCTATTACTACAACAGGTATGTTCACCTTCTCCTTGGTTTTGTGTTTCATTGCATCAGGAAGGGAGCAGAGGATTGAGGCTGGGATTACTTTCCTGATGCTCTGTGCACTAGTTCACTTTGCACATTGGGACACTGGGACTTGGAACAACCATGGAATACTAATCACTGACTGAACACCAGTGGTTTCAGCGCAGCCACAGACAGCTGAAAAGCTCAAACTACTATTCAAATCTCAGTCTTTGTCCATGTTGATCAGAAGCAGAAAACACAGCTGGTTATGGGACTGATTCCGAAATGTTTGGCTGTGAACAGCGCTGGAAGCAGCAAAACTTGGTTTGCCACAGCAAAAAATAAATCACAGAGATTTTTCCAACACTTCTGCCTGTGTTGCTGGACTAGATGAATTGCTTTGAATTCAGTTCAGTTCAGAATCCAGTTCTATTATCAACAAATTGCTTCATCAGCTTCAGAAACCAAGACACTTGCTGAATTTAGTAACTGTGTATGAAAAAGAGAAAAATAATCCCTCCTTACTTAACTATCTGCTATCCAAACAGGAGCTTAACCTCCCTCCCTGCAAGAGAGGAAAACACCGGTGCCAGGTTACAAGTTTGGGCTCTTGGTCACACATGGGAGCTCTTGGTTACATGTTGGGGCTCTTGGTAAGAGCAGAAATGAGCTTTAATGTGATCTGAAAGCAGCTTGGTTGACCCAGGTTCACCACATCCATTAAAGATTCATATAAAACCATCTGCATTCCAATCAGGAATCAAAGGTTAATGGAACTGGAGAAAACCAAAATAGTGGTTTACTGAAAGTTACTGCAGAAAAGCAGCTTGACTGCTTGCTTAATACAGGGTGAATGTGGTTCCTTCCAGATGCAGGGTGACCACACTGATCCAGAGGAGTAGCTCGTACTGTATCTACAGAAAACCAGAAGAACCTGGCTTGGATTCTCCAGGCATCTTAGATTAATTCTAGGAGCACCTATATTCATACAACATTTTGACTACATCAGGCTGAGAGAGTTGGGGTTGTTCAGCCTGGAGAGAATCCTTCAGCAGGACCTTCTAGTGACCTTCCGATCCCTGAAAGGGGCCGTCAGAAGGCTGGGGAAGACTGTTCCCAGGAGCAGGGAACGATAGGATGAGAGGTCATGGTTTGAAGCTGGAAAAGGGCAGAGGGAGGCTGGACAGGAAGCAAAGGTTCTTTAATCTGAAGGTGGGGGATCCCTGGAACAGGCTGCCCAGAGAGGTGGTGGAGGCCCCATCCCTGGAGCCATTCAAGGGCATGCTGGATGTGGCTGGTGAATGATGGCCCTGCTTAGTGTAGGGTGTTTGGAATGGATGACCTTTGGAGGTCCCTTCCAACCCAACACATTTTAATACTCACTATGTGTTCAGGCAAACTTGTGATGAATCACAGAATCATTTAGGTTGGAAAAGACCTTGAAGATCAAGCCCAACCATTAACCCAGCTGTCCCAAGGCCACTGCTAAACCTGAGCTCCAGATCTCCATGACTTTAAAACTCATCCAGCAAAGATGACTGAACTCCCATGTTGTCTTTCTAATCAAGCTCTAAAAATACCCTTCAGTCATACATTCAATTTGATGGCTTTCAAGCTCTGAACTGAACAGATCAAGCAGGATCAGCTTCTTTGATCAACAACACACTACAAACACTCCTAGGAAATGTGACTATGGGGCTTGATGCTGAAAATAGGTTCTTTCAATTATATTCTACATGACTGCTACACGGGGGAAAAGTCCTTTTGGGCTCTCTCCTGAATAGAGAAGGCTCCAATTAAAGAAAGATATGAATCATTCATATAATTCATGCCCAACCTTTGGGTGACTGATAGGAAATTCATACCTCTGATTTCTTTATAGTTGAAGTAAGGCTAATTCAATTACAGTGATCCCTGTGCTTAGTCTTCCCAGCTCTACACACAGTGTAGCTAACAGCTACTTTAAATGAGCCCAGGTAGCTGCGGGATGTTTCTGGTTGTCTAGAGCAGCCTAGCAAGTTTCTTTTCCTTTTCATTTTTCCCTTTCTTTCTCTTTTTTCCTCTCACTCTGTTTGACATGTTAAATAAAGGGGTTTTATCTTATGATGCTCCTGCTATTGAAAGACTGGCTTTGGCCCTTAGTGCCATGGTGTAACCGACGTGGTGATGTTAGGTCATAGGTTGGGCTTGATGAGCTCAGAGGGTTTTTGCAGCTTCAATAATTCAGTGATTCTGAGATTTCTGAGCCTATGTGAACACAGGCCAGCTCAGCCCTGGCTCCACCTGTGATGCCATACCATTCAGAAGCAAACCATGTTTCTTGCATGGACATCCCTACTGGAGGTTTAACCTGAGAATGTCTCTGCAGAGGAGCTACTCAAGTTGCACAGCCTGTAGTAAGAGTGATGGAATTAAGAGCTGGTGTCTAAATTGCATCTTACATAATAAACTTTTCCCTCCTCAATTCTATTTGGAGAATCTTCCCAGATGAGGTTGGGAACAAAAGGATGCCATTTGCATGAAGAGCATCTCACTTCCATCCCACCACCTTAATGCTAAGATAATGTCTGGCTTCACACCTTCCATTTTCACAGAGCATGAGCAAGAAAAGCTGTGTTTATCACTCTCAACTTTATTCATGGAAACTCTGATTTATAGCCAGATCTCTTCCAACAGCTGGACCTGTTGTTTGGTCCAGAACACAGAGCCAGCAGAAACATGAAGTCAAAATGAGCCACAGCTGAACATAAACATCTCTCACAAATGTCCACTCCAGTTTATGATTCTCATTAAGCTGCACTTAAGTTTTTAAGGCTGTTGGAAATTGCAAAGCTAACACTGAATTGTTTAATCTATTTATAATTTTCCATGACCTCTGATAATGCCGCACTGCAAAATAAGGTCTCAAAATTCACCCATTTCACCACCCAGGAATCTGAAAGAATTTTGACTTCTTTCCAGGTGCTGTTTTTAAAAATCTCTGCAGCCTATGTATTTTTGCCTCTGGAAGGATGATGACACAGTGTTTTAAAACTCTGCTTGAACTCCCTTTGTCTAAAGTGTGTAGCTGGAAGTCTGTAATGTGACTTCTAGCAGTGATCCTTCATTGCCATCGCTGACTAACTGTGTAGTGGGTAGTTTGGGTCCTTATCTGGATCCCCACGCAACCCACCTGGATCACCATTAACATAGTTGGTCAGAGATCCCAACTATATTTTAACAATGGCTCCCATCTAAAACATCAGACACAAAAGGAGTGTTTAACAAACCCACTGACAAACCTGCAGGCACTGAAATCACTGACAGTTTGGAGAAGAAGACATTTTAATTCACTCCCCTCACCACACATCAGAGAAAACCCCACACAAGACATAGACACAGACACATGTAGTTTCATCACACTGCTCCTACACTGGACTGAGATAAAATGTAGAACACTTTCATTGTAGACAGTTCTTGCATTTCTCTGAAATCACGGCAGTTGTCTGACTTTGGTCTCAATCCTCATAAACCTCCACAGTTCAGAACTCTCCCAGTCTCCCCACTTGAACAGAGAGGTATTAGTAGACCTTGCTGGTTCCTCCCACACATAAATCAACTTCAGAAATGACAATATTTACTCTCAGCGGCAGCAATGCAGCTCCTAACAGACACCAAGATGGAGAGAAGAGCAAGGACGAAATGCAAAATAAAAGCTGGAAGTCACCAAGCTGAGAAGGGGTGATGGGGCAGAAACTTTTCAAACTTCTCTGCAGAAAACAGAATTACTTATATACAATTAGACTGAAAGATTCTGCTCAGCTTCTGAAGGCATTACCCTGCTATGCTCAAATCTGGTTAGGTGGAGGATCTGAGATGTTTGGAAGCTGATTGGTTTCCGATGGAACCTAGATGTCAGATGAGGATATCACAAAACTATTTTGATAAAGGCCCAGGGCAGCTACAGAACCAAGCTGTGAAGTCCATCTCATTCGAGTAAGAGGTTGTTTATACATCAAGAACAACCATGTTGGCACCTGCTTATCTTTTAACTCCACAGAGAAAGCAAGGAAGAGCAATATTGCTCGTAAGGACACAGAATAAATCCTGCTCCAGAGGGATGTTGGCAATCTTGATTTTATTTTGACTGGAAATTCTCCAAAGGAATAGGGTATTTTTCCATAGGAAACTGCTGATGCATCACAACAAAGGCATAGTAAAAGGCCAACTACAGTGGAAACCCATCTTCTACTGGAAATCTACTACTGGGCTACTGCCAGCTTGCACGAGGCTCCATGCTGCACAGATGGGAAACCACATCATACTGGAGCTAAAAATAAGAGCTCTGACATAGAGATAGGCTCATGGAAAGCCCATCAGCTGCTGTTTCCAATGTCCTGAATTCCCGAGGTAGATTGCTAGGCCAGCAGAGAAGGAGTCAGGGTCTGTAGGAGGTCCCCGGGGACCAGGAGGTCCCACTGCTCCCTGTTCACAAACGTCCCCAGACACACACAGGAGGAACCCACAGGTGCTCAGTCACCCAAGATGGGTACAGGTCTTGAATTTACCACACATAGTCCTGGAAACCTTTTCCTTTTACCTCTCACCAGGTTTTCAGCTGCATTTCTCAGGGCAGTGGGCCATCACACACTGCTATTGGGTCACTGTTCTCTGCCCTACAGGGAAGGACTGAAAAATTCTCAGCATGCCAAGAAATCCAGCTCTATCTTCCCATTTTATTTAATTTGGATAAGTCTATTTGGAACTGGAGCCAGTAGCAGCAGGGGGCTACAAGAGTGCCAAGAGGCTGATGCTCAGCCTGAGCAAGCCAAAGACAACGTTAGCTCCTTCATCAGCAAAATTTCTACTTATTTCAAATTCCTTCCAGTGCTGACTTTAGATGTTTCTATAGGCACTCAGGGCAACGCTTGAACAGAGGAGTTGACTGCTCGCTAGGCCAGTCATCCTGCAGTGAATGCATGACCCTAGTGTCCCAGAATTCAAAACAGGTGCCCACTACCCTTCATAGATTCATAGAATGGTTCAGGTTGGAAGCGATCATCTAGTTCCAACCCCCCTGCCATGAGCAGGGACACCCTCTACTAGACCAGGTTGCTCAAGGCTCCATCCAATGTGGCCTTGAACACTTCCAGGGATGGGGCATCCACAACCTCCCTGGGCAACCTGTTCCAGTTTCTCACCACCCTCATCATGAAGGGGTTCCCTCTGACTTCCAGTCTAAGCTCACCATCTTCCAGCATGAAACGTTACAGAAAGAACTCCTTGTGTCACCACAGGCCTGGGCTTCTGTTCTACACTCAGTCATAATTTGGACAGAGGTTCCTACGTGGTGCTCCATGCCAGGAAGGAGAAAACACAAACCGTAGTCTGGCCATACTACTGCAAGGGACAAGACTTTCCCTGCAGATGCTTTTTCCCAGTGTGCTGCTTAGGTGGGTACTGGTGCTGCTGGGTGGCTGAGCAGGGCAGAAGACCATGGGGAAATAACCTGGGAGATAGATGTGGCTGTCCGGGCTGCTGAAGATGCTATAGTGCCTCTTGTCCTCTTTCCCATCTGCAATGTCACTGGAGCCAGGTAGGAACTAATTAGACAAAGGGATCCAAAAGGCCCTGATAATGAAAATAATTGATTTGCAGCCAGGTTTTGTGCTGGGAGAAATCTAATCAGCTGGTGCCTGATCTGGGGAAGAGGCTGGACCAGGTAGCTGAGAGCAGGAATGGGAGGAAGGAGAAATTATGAGAAGAGGGAGGATCCGGCCAGTTCTCTGCTGCCAGCAAAACCTGGAGCCCCACCTGAGCAGGAAGGGTGATCCAAGCCAGAGACCTGGCTGCTGGAGGGCTCAGGCTGATGGAATGGCAGCCATGCAGTGCACACACACTGTGCAGAGATATCAGATGCTGATATCAGCAGGTGTCTAGGATCCTTGTGTCTCTGTGGACAAAAGTTGACAGTGGTCTCCTGGTCTCCTCAAGGTGTTTTGAGGAGTTGCTTCCAAGTCAGTGAGTGCTGCCTGGCTGCAGTTCCACATGTCTGGAGTAGAGCAGTTGCGAAGAATGTCCTCCTGACTTCCAGTCTAAACCTCCCCTCTTCCAGCTTGAAACCATTCCCCCTGATCCTACCACTCCAAGCCCTTGTAAACAGTCCCTCCCCAGCCTTCCTGTAGCCCCCTTCAAATACTGGAAGGCCGCTACAATATCACCCTGGAGTCTCCAATCTGAGCAGCCTCAAGTCTCTCAGCCTGTCCCCCTAGGAGGGATGCTCCAGCCCTCCAATCATCCTCATGGCCCTTCTCTGGACACATTCTCCTTGGTGGAACAGGAGAAGTTTAAGCTTTTAAATGAAGAAGAAAGTTATATTCAAATCTACAACAACTTGCAGTAACCTGCCCCACTATGGTCTCTGCTAAGACGACTACTGAGTGCAAAGCTGTGGGAGACGAAAGGGACAGCAAAATCTATTAATATCATACCGTAGGGTTTCCACTGCTCTTCTAAACTTATCTTCTATAAGAAAGCTTGACCTTTGGAGGACTGTTTCTTGGAACAACTCATTCTGGAGCACACAGGGGAGAGGATGTTCTAACCCTTGTCCTGAAAATACATGAGCCTGGCTCAGTGCTGCTCAAGCAACAGCTCTAATGATGCTGGTAACCAACAGTTACCACCAGCCCAACAGATCCAGTCAAATATAACAGCATGAAATGTGCTAGAGGAAGAAATCAACACATGGGGAAGGAAATATATCAAAGGAGCGTACCATCTAGTGACAGCAGAGTAACACTAGAAACTTCAAAAATTTGATTTTGTTAATCAAGCTTTGAAATGAGCAGACTTCAAATACAGGAGCATAAATACAGAAATTGAGGCACTTAGCAAAAATTTTGCTCTTGATTTCTCCAAATCAAAACCCCATCCATTTGAGAAATCCAGCCCCAGCTGCACAGCAACCTTAAGTAAACTGGGAACAAGAAATAGGAAATAAATTAACTGCTAATTAAGGTCAAAGTATTCCACAAGACACACAGGCAGTGATCCAGAAGAGGATTATTGCTATACCTCAATATTACATGGAGTGCCATCTAATCCTGTAAAGTCCCAAGTGTCAACATAGAATCCTGCAATGGCCTGTGTTGGAAGGGGCCTCCAGAGGGCTTCCCGTCCAATGCCCCTGCAGAGAGTAGGGACATCCTCAGCTAGAGCTGGTTGCCCAGAGCCTTGTCCAGCCTTCCCTTGAAGATCTCCAGGGATAGGACCTCATCTCCCTCCATGGGTGACCTGTTCCAGTGTTGAACCAGCCTTCTTCGCTTGCTCACCTGGGCTATCCAAGGTGTGGTGTGAATCTCAGCTTTACTAGCCACACACCGGCATAACCAATACTAGTGTGGCAGGTCCTTCATGGACATAGAAATAAGACAGTTATCAACAAGTTTAGGAACCCAAGTCTCAAGCATACAATTTGAAAATACTTGTGGGCATTTAAGCACCTACTGAGCAGCACCTACGCACCTGCTCATGCGACCAGCCCAGCACTGAACATCTGCTGGATCAATATTGCAAATGAGCCACTGAGAGCATTGGTGCTGCAGTTGCCTCATCTTGGGAAAGCTTGAGAGTCAGCCTGATGTTCATGTTGTGATGGAAAGTTCTTTGGCTGACTTTGTGGGGGGTGGTTTCCATCCCTTTGTGGAGCCTTGGTTTGTTTTGTTTCTTGTTTTGCTTCTTGACAGCTTGCCAGCATCCTCTGGGATAGATTATTCCTCAGCATTTTCTGAATCTCTGTCCGTGGAGTCCTCGCAATGCTCCCTCCCTCTTTCCCTCCCTCCCTCCCAGCTCTCACACACACTATGACTCAGCCCTGGCTCTCACTTTCCCTTTGCTGAACTTTGTGACAATTTTTCCAGCTGTGTTGCTGTGTGGCCAGCACAAGTATGTGTGCACCATGCCAAAGAGGAATTTCAAACAGGAGGAGGAAAATGCAAGGAAGTAATTTTGTGTGGTTTACGTCTCACTGCAGGGCTGGTGTGACACAGAAGACGCTCCAACGGTTAATAAAGCTGAAACTGTAGCTGAAAAGAAAATCTGAATACAGGAATGTTTCATGGATCTCATACCATGTTATCCTCATAGGGCACTAACAAGACACGTTTGAAACTTGAAAAAGTCAAGTCATGAGCTGCACAGGTGAAGTAATGGACATACAGAGTGGATTGAGACATGAGGCTCTTTGAATTACAGTCCTGGAGTTGGTTACAAGCAAAATCACAGCATCACAGAATGTTAGGGATTGGAAGGGACCTCTAAAGATCATCCAGTCCAATCCCCCTGCCAGAGCAGTATCCCCTAGATCCAGTCACAGTTCAGGGGGGTTTTAAACATCTCCAGAAACGGAGGATCCACAATCTTCTAGGGCTCTGCCACCCCTCATAGTGAAGATGTTTCTTCTCATCTTTGGGTGGAACCCCCTCTGTTCCAGCTGACACCAGTTGCCACTTGCCACTGAGAAGAGCCTGTCTCCTGCCTCCTGACACCCACACTTTCTATATTGATCAACATTTTCAAGCTCAAGAGACCAAGCTCCCTCAGCCATTCCTCACCAGGGAGATGCTCTGCTCCCTTCATCATCCGTGGCTCTATGCTGGACTCTCTCAAGCAGTTCTATGTCCTTGTGGAACTGAGGGGCCCAGAATTGGACACAATACTCTAGATGTGGTCTCAGCAGGGCAGAACAGAGGGGGAGGGAGAACCCTTCTCGATCTACTAGCCACCCACCTTCTAATTCCAAATGCCATTGGCCTTCTTGGCCACAAGGGCACACTGCTGGCTCACAGTCATCCTGCTAGTCACCAAGACCCCCAGGTCCCTTTCTCCTACACTGCTCCCCAACAGGTCAGTCCACACCCTATCCTAGTCCCTGGGGTTGTTCTTGCCCAGATGCCAGACTCTACACTGCCCTTGCTGAATTCCATTCCTCCCTGCCCAACTCTCCAGCCTGTCCAGGTCCTGCTGAATGGGCTGCTGATGTTACTAAAATTGCAGAGCTTAAGAGCATGGGTTAGCAGGGGTCTTGGCAGAGTTGGGTTAATGGACTCAATGATCTCAAGGTCTTTTCCAACACAAATGATTCTGTGATTCTAAAGGTCAGGGTGGCTGGAAGTAATGACTAGAACCTCATAAAGACCACAAGGAGATAATGATGTCCTCAGTCAAAAGCAAAAGATAGGAGAACTGGAACAACTTTGAGGTGATTTCCAACCTGCCTTTAAAAGGATGGAAGTGGATAATGAAGTCCTTGTACAGATAAGCTTGATCTTCTTTCCACAGTTCAATTCCAATTCAAAACAGACATGGAAGGAAAATCTTTAACTGATATGGAACCATGATGGTACCTGGGGGATAGCAGTGCAGGTACAGCAGGTACAGCAGTAAACAGAAACCCTTAATCCCACCTCCATCAATTAAAAGTCACTGCACAGTTATGAAAAGTTTGTTTCACAAGTGTTTCCTACCTTGTGGAATAATGAACTGCTCTGAAAGGGGCACAATTAAGATCCAAACTGGTCCTGACTGAGTCCTATTAGAGCAGCCTGAACGTCTGACAGATTTCAAAATTTACGGAAAAGCCTGTACATTAAGCAGAAGGATTGGAAACACTTCATATACCTTTTGCCTCCTCATTCTCACAGAATCACAGAATTATTGAGGCTGGAAGCTAGACCATGGCACTAAGGGCCATGTCCAGTCTTTTCTTAAACACCTCCAAAGATGGAAACTCCAGCACCTCTCTGGCCAGTCCATTCCAGGGTCTGAACACCCTTTCCACGAGGAAAGGCTTCCTATCGTGCAATCTAACCCTCCCCTGGATACTTCAGCCTCTGCCCTCTTATCCTGGTGCTGGTTCCCTGCAAGAAGAGCCTGGCCCCCACCTAGACTACAACCTCCCTTCTGGGAGTTGTGGAGAAGGAGAAGGCTGCCCCCGAGTCTCCTGTTCTCCATGCTGAACATCCCCAGCTCCCACAGCCTCTCCTCATAAGACTTTTCCTCTAGTCCCTTCCCCATCTTTGCTTTCTCTGCATCCTCTCCAGACCCCCAGACTCTTTCTTGAAGTGAAGAGCCCAGAACTGCCCCCAGGACTTGAGTAGAGACCTCACCAGTGCCCAGTACAAGGAGAGAATTACATGCCTAGTCCTGTTGGCCACACTATTGTTGATATGAGCCAGGATGCCATTGGCCTTTCATGCCACCTGGGCACACTACTGGCTCATATTTAGCCATCTGTCAGCCAGTACTGCCAAATCCCTCTCTGCCAGGCCAATCTCCAGCCACTCATCTCCCATTCTGTAGCTGCAGGGGGTTATTGTGGCCACCGTGTAGCCCTCAGCCATATTAAACCTCATCCCATTGGCCTCTGCCCATTGATCCAGCCTGTTCAGAATTCTCTGCTCAGAGTAGCTTCTATTGCAGCTGTGCTATCCTACAGGATTCTACTCCACCTGCTGAGTAGCCAGAACTTCCATCAACGTCTGAGGCAAAGAGAAATCAAGCCTTGGCATAAGGCTGGAAGGGGTTCATTTACTGAAAGATCAGTAGCACCACCAGGGACACACAGGACCACCCCACTCTCACTCAAGTTCTTTGAGACTTGTGTCTCTTGTAAAACCTCACTGGGATTCAGACTCCAGGTTTTATGAAGGCTCACTGTAAACAACATCAGCTTTTCAAGGTCACAGCCAGGCTTGCTATCTTCCTGGATAGGTATGTGCTGTTGCCATGGCCTTTCCTGTGGTTATGTCAGGAGCAGGATAACTGTTGTGATGGGAGCCTCTTACCCCCCTAAGCGCAGCAGGATGATGTGAACTGAGCACCCTGAGAGAATTAACCATACGAGTTATGATAATGGTCCACTAGGGATCTCGATCCAGAGTGGACAGATGCAGGGATCCTCTGGAGATGCTGCTCATTTCTACCTCACAAAGAATTGCTACAAGGTTTTTTTTTTCACTGAGGCACAACAAGGGTCAGGGTAGAGTCTGGCATCTGGGCAAGAACAACCCCAGGTACCAGTATAGATTGGAGACTGACCTGTTGGAGAGCAGTGGAGGAGAAAGGGACCTGGGGGTCCTAGTGGACAGCAGGAGGACTATGACCCAGCAATGTGCTCTTGTGGCCAAGAGGGCCAACAGCATCCTGGGGTGTATCAGAAGTGGGGTGGTTAGCAGATGGAGGGAGGTTCTCCCCCTCTACTCTGCACTAGTGAGACCACATCTGGAGTATTGTGTCCAGTTCTGGGACCCTTGGGTCAAGAAGGACACAGAGCTGCTGGAACATGTCCGGCATAGAGCAACAAAGATAATGAAGGAAGTAAAACAGCTCCCTTACGAGGAAAGGCTGAGGGAGCTGGGTCTCTTGAGCTTGGAGAAGAGGAGGCTGAGGGGTGACCTCATTCATGTCTATAAATATGTGAGGAGTGGGTGTCAGGAGGATGGAGCCAGGCTCTTCTCGAGGTCATCTGGTGACAGGACAAGGGGCAATGGGTGCAAGCTGGAACAGAGGAGGTTCCATATAAATATCAGAAGGAACTTCTTCCCAGTGAGTGTAATGGAGCACTGGAACAGGCTGCCCAGGGGGGTTGTGGAGTCTCCTTCTCTGGAGATGTTCCAGACCTGCCTGGATCTGTTCCTGTGCATCTTGGTCTAGGTGATCCTGCTGTGGCAGGGGGATTGGACTAGGTTAACTTTTGAGGTCCCTATCAATCCCTAATGATTCTGTGATTCTAGGATTCTTCCTCCACAACAATCTGTTCCCAGCTTGACAGAATCCATTTACGTGCTGTGGTTCAGGCTGCTCAGCATTGAAAACAAGTGTTTTCCCGTAAGTACAAATTTATTTGTCCTTCAGAATTGGCTGTGGAGTCACAAGTGTTCCTGGTCTGTTATGTCACAGTCAGATTGTTTAGTAACCAGGAAATATGGATTCTGCCTCTGTCTTCAAGCATCCTAAACCAGAAAATTAAACGATTTGAAATAAATTAACAAGAAGAGGGAGAATAGAGGCTACTCCTTCCCAGTCGAGAAACCAACAACTGAGCTCACTGTCACTGAATGGCATAATTTGTCTCCTTATTAAACATTAAAGGTTTTGGAGTGGAACAAAAAAAAAAGCAACAAAGAAAAAGGTTCAAGAAGCTGTGATGTTTAGAGCAAAGTGCCTTGGTTTAGAGCAAAGCATCAATTTCAATAAAGAGTCATTTCAATAAGCTCCAAGGCTATATAGAAGTTTTGATCTGCTTTACAATCATGCTTTCTAGCACTGCGTACAGTCATACCTAGTCCAAGCACCACGTGCTGTGGTTTCATCAAATTTAAGGGGCAGACTTAAGGAAAAGTAATTTATTTGTTAAGCTGTGGATGAGCTCGTCTACCTAATCCTCACTGAGGTAGGATTCTATAAATCTTATCTGAATTTAGGATCAGGAGACTCCTAAAATTCTGCCTTCCCTATGCAGTTGGCAAGCATGAGATCAGAGGAGTGAGAAGAGCTGGCAGATCCTGCTGTGCCTCAGCAGCAACCCTAGTCCTGAGCTGATGGGTTGGGGGAAGATGACACCAAAGGGAGGAATGTGTTAATTACAGACTGCATACACACACAAAAGAGATGTTTGTGGTGTGACATCAGGGACACAGAAACAACCCTTAACACTCAGTATGGGAACTTCTTGTATTTGCACAAGGGATTCATCCTGGCTCACCACTAGGAGTATTTGGAGGTATCATGGGCAGCAGTTCCAAGGAAGCTGGTTTGTTTGAGTCTTAGAAGAAATTCTGATGCATCTTATTAGATGATATGAAAGGAGAGGAGAGCAAGAGAAGGGAAGCTAGAAAGAGATGATGTGTCAGGGCAATGACGTATCTTCATCTGATGGAATCAATTACTCCCATTTTGAGAGACTTGGAGGTCCTAGTGGACAGCAGGATGACTATGAGCCAGCAATGTGCTCTTGTGGCCAAGAGGACCAACAGCATCCTGGGGTGCATCAGAAGGGAGGTGGTTAGCAGATCGAGAGAAGTTCTTCTGCTCCCCCCTCTACTCTGCACTAGTGAGACCACATCTGGAGTATTGTGTCCAGTTCTGGGACCCTCAGATCAAGAAGGACACAGAGCTGCTGGAAGATGTCTAGCGTAGAGCAACAAAGATAATGAAGGAGGTAGAACAGCTTTGTTATGAGGAAAGGTTGAGGGAGCTGGGTCTCTTGAGCTTGGAGAAGAGGAGGCTGAGGGGTGACCTCATTCATGTTTATAACTATGTGAGGGGTGGGTGTCAGGAGGATGGAGCCAGGCTCTTCTCAAGGTCATCTGGTGACAGGAGGGGCAATGGGTGTAAGCTGGAACAGAGGAGGTTCCATATCAATATCAGAAGGAACTTCTTCACAGTGAGGGTAACGGAGCACTGGAACAGGCTGCCCAGGGGGGTTGTGGAGTCTCCTTCTCTGGAGATGTTCAAGACCTGCCTGGATCTGTTCCTGTACGACTTGGTCTAGGTGATCCTGCTGTGGCAGGGGGATTGGACTGGATGATCTTTTGAAGTCACTTCCAATCCCAAATGATTCCATGGTTCTATATTCAAAGCTCATTTTCCTCTTGGTTCTGCATAGAAGAGCTGAAGGACATTGCAGGTGACTCTTCTGGGACAGACTGACATCACTTCTTGACAAAAGACAGACATTCTTGTCAAGCATGAAAAGTAAATGAAACCCACTAAAAATTTACAATTCCCTGTATAATATGAATCACAGCATCACAGAATGAACTGCCAGATACAGTAACATGAAGACTGATCTATTCATCATCTTGGGCAGAGCTGGAGTAGTTTCAGTGACTTGAAAGAGACTTTTCTCTGGTCTGAAGTTTCCTCCTCCTCATTTCCTTCACACCAAGACTGCAGAGCTCCCAAACTGAGAGAGTCTCAAGGAAAGGTTTGCCCTGAGGACTCCAGCCCACTAACCTACATGAAGTGACTTTGATGGCTGACAAAGCCAGGGAGAACAGACTAAACGACCATGACAACTTCCCATCCTTTTTTACTAAAAAGAAGCCGAGATTTTACTTTGGTGGGGACATGAGAACTGGCGACCAAGCTGCAGCAGCTCTTAAAACCTACACTATTGGCTCCCACTGTGAAAGGCATGGTCAACAGGGAAGGCCATAGAAACCACACTGAGAAACTTTTCTGGAAAGTTCAAGTTCCAGCAAATATGGGAGCCCAGGGAACTACATTGCCAAAGTTGTAATTTAATGTTCAGACTGAATTCATTGCACTGTGCATTAGGGAGACAATGTGGTCTGGAGGTTACAGAAGAGGGCTGGGAACCACAAGTATCCTCCTGGGATCTGCTCCAAAATGAGCTGTTCACTGCGTGACTTGGAGGAAGTCACTTAATCTGATTTCTGTATGCCTCAGTCAATTTAAATATAAAACTGGATAGAAAGCAGAATCAAAGCTAAAGTTTCCTGGTGCTGCTGCCAGACCTTATTGGTGCAGAATAAGTAAGTCCTTTTGACACAAGTCACTATGAGAAGGAGTTTCAGGAAACCTACCCAGGAACAGCCTGGTTTTTGTAAGCAGCAGCAAAACCAGGCACACATTTCCCAACACTGAAAAGACATATAGGAACAGCAGAGGAAACTCTCTGATGCCCACAGTGCTGGCAGAGTGGCTTTCAAGAGTTAAAAGTCTCAAAAGCCTGAATAGCATCATCCCACCCATTCATTAAAGAGACAGTATCTGTGAGACCAAATTGGCTTTGGAGTAATTATTAATTGGAGTAATCAATTTGCAGTACCCACTAGTGAGACAGAACAAGAGAAAGGAAGCACCTCCTCACGAGAAGGGTCATCAGACACTGGAATAGCCTGCCTGGGGCAGCGGGGTTCCCCATCCCTGGAGGTGTTGAAGGGCAGACTGGCTGAGGCCCTCAGTCCCCTGGTCTGGCCGATGGGGTATGTTAGGTCATGGGCTGGGCTGGGTTGCATGAGCTCAGAGGGCTTTGCCAGCCTCAATCATTCTGTAACACCAAGACCACCATGTGGATGTTCTGCTCCTCTAACCATCTATGGGAATGGTCAGAAGACCTACAGGGTCACATGCCCACACGGGTTCCAAAGGCACTCTGCAGCTAAGTGGATCTTTTGACACTGCTGGCAGTTTGAACATCCAGGATTTGCTTACTATAGTTGGAATCAGATTATTAGAGGTGTGGGTTTAGCACCCTCAGGGCTTCCTGGGAGCTGTTAATCTGTTCCAGATCTGAACTTAGAAGATCATGAAAGAAAAAGTGGCCTCTGATCACAACAGAAGAAGAACTAGATAAGAAAGTAACCAACCCCAAAGACTCACAAAGCAGCCCAAATGCTGAAACTTCAAGCCTAAAAGTATTCTGGAAGTTTAAATGGATTTCAGCAGGAGAACTAGTGACCAGAGACACGTGCGGAGCAATCACGCCAAATAAATTCAACAAGTGGAGCCAAGCAACAGAGGTGGAGGGTCCAACCACATGAACCGGCTGTGCATTGAGCCAAAGACAGGAAAGTCTTGGCTACAGCAAGATTTCCCCCTTAGTTTAATGTGAGACCTTTTGTTATCTAAAAAAAGTCGTTTATAATATTCTTTAATTGCATTGTTATTATTTTTGTGGTATTGCAATTCCTTTAAAGCATCGCTTTTAGTGTTATCCTTTAAAAGGCTTTTCAAACAAACACAATGGGAAAACCTTCTGCACCAGCATGTCTTCCCTGTCCTCTCACAACTCAGAAAACTCAGCAGCAACATCTTGGCAATGGGAGCTATTTACATAGGAGAGGAATGACTAGGCATGGGAAAGCAGCCTTTTGTTCACATCAAAAGGCCACAAACAAATTCTCACATAGTACAGATACTCATTTTTATTTACAGCTAAAGGATTGAGCAATGTGACACACAAGCATGAATGGTGAGAAGCACGGGAGGCTCAATGGGGACAAGGCTGCACGACATAAGGAAAAGTTGTCTTATTGCATCATCTAGGGAAGGGTTGGCTCAGGGTTCAGCCCCAGGACACAAAGGCATGGCTCCTGCATCATCTGCTCTCTTTACATGCCCTGCAGGAAGGGCTAAGGGGTATTTTCACTTCAGCTACCTCAAAAAGAGGTCCTGCTAAGCATTTCAGAACAAATGCCAGAACTAAACCCAACCTTTAAAGCTGCAACCTACAAAAAATAATAAACAACAAACCAGTGTCTGAAACAGGACAGCTACAGCTCTACACTAGAAAAGCCACCTCAGAAATGAGAATCCACCTTTCTCATTGCAGAAAGCCTGGAATAAACACTGAAAACAGCCTAGAAGCCCACGTTTGGGAAAAGGCAGCTCACCAGCATCTACAGTATTTCAGAACTTAATTCTGCAGCAGCATTCAGCACAACTGGTTCACACCTCCAGTGCAACCTCAGTCTGACTGAAGAGGTTTTAGGAAGCTGTTTTTTAAAGACATGGTGCTGTACACAAGTGCTTTTAATGGCAAATGAAGGACCAACCATAAACTATCTGGTGGCATTTCAACAGCAAACTCCTTTCCACTTGTTGCATGATGTGTGAGGAGCACACAGTGGAGGTCTTAGAGTCCCAACAGTTGTCTTGAGACCCCCTACAGCTTATTCCCGCAAGGTCCCTGAGATCATTTAGCCCCTCTAAGACAGCCTGACTGCAGACAGGTAAACAACCTGCTCCATGTAATCTTTCACCTATTATTTTACCAGTTTCTTAAAATAATGTGAGAAAAAAAGAAACAACCTGTGGCTTTAAATTCCACAAAGAGGTTGCAGCAATATTGTTTCATATACTTTGACCTTTCCCGATCAGGGATGAGTGACTGGAGGATGAGAGGGGGGTTTCTGGAGCTAACCATGCACTTAGAGGCAATTCATAAGAACTGTTTACCAAAGGAAGAGGAGTGTTTACTGTACAGTCAATACTACTTGATCTTCTTAGAGGAAAAAAACCAGCCTGTGAGGAAGGAGATGAAATGACTCACTAAAAGCTGCAACGTGTTTGCTTGCTATTCCCAGCGATTCCAGAGCTCTCCTATTTTACGAGTCACCCACAAAGTTCTGCACATACATCTTGCTCTCCTTTGCTGCTAAAATTGCAGGGTTATTTTTCTTTAATGCATAGAAAATAACTTTCTGTCTTTACTGCATGAAGTGTCTGGAAACAGTCAAACAGCATCTCTGATAAAGAATACTCAGAAGCAGAGCTTTTCTCCAGGTATTAAATGCAGTAACAAGGTACAACCACTGCCTTTTATCAGCCAGAAGATGATGCTTTTTATACGCAGGTCCCTTACAGAACAGTTTTAACTGGAAAAAATGTCTGAAGAAGATGGAATGTCAAACTGGCTGTTTGCCATGTTGGTGATGGCTGCAAGGTCAAGGATTAACTAGACCACTCTGCCACCTTATAAGGGACCCATATTGTACTTCTTCAGATGACTGAGGGGATTAGAGCTTCCCAAAAAAAGTTTCCTAAGCATTGCATAGTATTCTCACCTCCCTCAGCACTTCCCATAGATCCATCGGCACAGCACTGAGCCCTTGCAGCCAAGAAGGCCAATGGTATCCTGGGGTGCAGTAAGAAGAGTGTGTCCAGCTGACTGAGGAAGTTTCTTTTCCCCCTCCACTCTGCTCTAGTGAGATGTCACCTGGAGAACTGGATCCAGTTCTGGGTTCCCAAGTTCAAGAGGAACAGAGATCTACTGGAGAGAATCCAATGGAGGACTGTAAGGATGATGAAGGGACTGGAACAGCTGCCTTACAGGAAAGGCTGAGAGACCTGGGGCTTCTTAGTCTGGAGAAGAGAAGACTGCAAGGGGGTCTCATTAATGTCTACAAATTCATGAGGGCTGGGCATCAAGAAGGCAGGGGCAAGCTCTTTTCACTTGTGCCCTAGGATAGGATGAGGGGCAATGGATTCAAGCTCGAGCACAGGGCATTCCACCTCAACATGAGGAAGAAATTCTTTACTGTGAGGGTGAGAGAGCCCTGGAACAGGCTCCCCAGATTGATTGTGGAGTCTCCTTCTCTGCAGCCTTTCCAGCCCTGTCTGGATGAATTTCTGAGTGATCTGCTCTTGTTTTGGTTCTGTTCTATTAGAGGGGTTGGACTTGACAGTCTCTGGAGGTCCCTGCCAACCCCTAACATTCTGTAATGCTGTTGGACTTCTATAGAAGCCACACTGCTCCGCATCATTTAGGTTGGAAAAGACCTTTAAGACAAAGAGGTAATTCATGGTGGCCAGTAGTTGGAGCTCAGCACAATTCACAACCTGATGAGGTTGCTTGCCTCCAGCAAGTTTAAATCTGGTGGGCAGATTGACCCATCAAGGAATGTCCAACAGGACAGCTACTGCCAAGGAGTTTGGAATTTTAGGAGTCTATAGTCATTCCAGTCATGGATGTAGCCATATTGCTGCAAGGACACAGCTATGGGAAATGTATCTTGGGGCTTTCCTCCATAGATGAAACAAATGTAAGCTTCTTACATTAAGAATTGCTAAGCTGAGAAATCCACTTCATGATTTAAGGGAAAACTGTGAGATTTAGTGAATGTTACTGAATACACAAAAGCTTTGTCTGGCCCAGGAAGTCTGAGGTGAAAGTGATGGGACCCTGGGAGAGCACAAGAATGGAAATCATACAGATCATACAGGTTCCTTTTTCTCCCACAGTGTTCTCTAGAGAGTCACCACCCATTTCCACTGTCACTGTCAGAAACGAGGTGCTGTGCTGGGCAGGTCTTTGGAATTATGTTCCTCTTTCTGGGGGGCTGGAATTTAGTGTAGAGACACAAAGATGATGAAGGGACTGGAGCTTTTTCCTCATGAGGAAAGGCTGAGGGAGCTGGGTCTCTTGAGCTTGGAAAAGAGACTGAGAGGTGACCCCAGTAATGCTGATCAATATGCAAAGGGCTGGCATCAGGAGGAAGAAGCCAGGCTCTGCTCAGTGGCATCCAATGATAGGACAAAGAGCAATGGGTGTCAGCTGGAACAGAGGAGGTTCCACATACAAATGAAAAGAAACTTCTTCACAGTGAGGGTGACAGAGCACTGGAAGGGACTGGCCAGGGGAGTTGTGGAATCTCCTTCTCTGGAGACATTTAAAACCTACCTGAACATGTTCCTATGTGACTGGATCTAGGGGATCCTATTTTGGCAGGCAGATTGGACTGGATGATCTTTCAAGGTCCTTTCCAATCTCTAACACTCTGTGATTCTGTGAGACTGCAATTTCTTCACCTCCTGTCTCCTTAGCATATAGTTTACTACTATTAGGCCTTGTTCCAACACCATGTTCCTCTCAGGGACTTTTGCAATGAGCTGCTGGATGTTTGGCCATCATGGGGTATCTAATGACCCCAGAATATTATCAAAAAACTGTTTTACAAGCCTTTATGCAAGGAACTTGTGGAAAGCAGCATCTACAATTGTTATTCCTGAACACACGACACAAAGTTCTGCAGCCCTGACAAGGCACACAAAGAAAATTGAGCTCATAACAAACAGTTCAGCCACACAATGCCTCTCATGAAAGCCAGACGTGGCTTTGGTTCATTATGCAACTGTCATTACCGCCACTGCAGTTCTGCCTGAGAAGCATCAAAGGTCAACCTAGACCAAACACACTGTTTGATTTGGTTCACAATCACAACTGCTTATTTCTCCTTCCTAATAACTTTGGCTTCTCTCAGCTCTCTGTAATGGTGTAAACCAGTTATTCTGCACTGGAAAGTCAGCGAGCAAATTGGCCTCTGTTTGCATGGCCTCTCCAGCAAGGAACCATTTGCCAGAGATCAGAAGATGAGCAGCTAATTGTGACTTTCTAAGATGCCTTTCATTTTCTCCACAACAGAAGTTCCATTTCTGCATCATTTAACAGATAAACACCAACAGGCCTGTCCCAGTGGAGATGGGATGAGCCTCGATGCACTGAGCAGAGCCTTCTCATCTCAGGCATTTTCCAGTCTGAGATGTCAAGGGGTTTTTGCCTTTGCAGGCATAGAAGTGAAAACTTGAATCTTGAACTCTAAACTCTGAAACTTCCATCTTGAAATGTAGTATTTGTCATGTCTGAATTCTAACAGTTTATATTTCATTTCGGGATACTATAATATTGAATATAATATACTATAATATTGACTATAATGTTGCTCCTCTGGACCCGCTCCAGCCTCTCTATGTCTTTCTTGAAGTGAGTGGCCCAGAACTGCCCCTAGGACTCAAAGAGAGGCCTCACTAGTGGAGAAAACCTAGTGTGAGGGCTTGACTCAGAGCTTTAATTAAGCTTAGAAATAAGCTCTTAAGTAACCTCAGAAAACTCATAAAAAGTGATTCTCAAAGCAGCACAAGCTCTGCTTCAAGCTGAATCACAAAAAAATTGCTGTTTGATGACCACAATACAGTCAACTCTAACAGAGAGCAAACTTCCCATTTCCACCACCAGGATATAGAAGCTTATAAGGAAAGTGATGGGAAAATGGCAATCACAGTGAAAAGACAATTCAAGAGAGCAGCTAGCTGAGTGGGGCGATGACTCTCAGCAGAGACTGTGAGAGTGTTGCATAAAGGCTCTTGGTTCAGTGATCTGACAGCAAGTCTCCAAAAGCAGCAGGATGGAGGAGGCTGGTGGGGTTAAACATCCGAGTAAGCATCACTGTCAAAAGTGAAAGTGAAGACATTTCAAAGCTTAGAAGATAGAGCCAGATGGAGAACACGGGGAAAGGGACCTAATTCCACCAAGTTTAAAGTAAAAGCATATTTAAAATAAATAAATCTCTTTCTTTTTGGCACAAAGTACAGCTTGCTATAGGTACAAAGCCTATGAATAAAAACATTTCCAAACACTGGGAACCAGAAGCCTGCCAGAACGTTTCTGAACCCAACAGATCATAAAGACATAAACACTTAAGATAAGCCCGGTTCAGAAAAGTGAACAAATTCTTTCCACTGGTGTGGGGTGCAGAGCAGGTCAGGCAGGTTCACGTACTTAGCTGCTCTGCCCAAGGATGGACTCAAAGCCTAGTGTTAAGGAGCTTTTTTTCCAGCTCTGTAAAAGAAAGGGCCACAAATTGCCAAGCACAGAGAGTTTTCACCCAGGAGCTACAAGGAAGCTGTAATACTGAGCTACTACAGTAACTTGTCCTGAAAACCTCCCTCACTTCTCAAATGTCTCAAGAGTGTTCTTACAAATGAGAGACCAAAAAATTTAACAGACAGGTGGAGGCCAGGCTCTTCTCCCAGGTAACCAGTGCCAGGATGAAAGGGCAAGGCCTGGAACTGCTCCAGGGGAAAGTTAGGTTAGATGTTAAGAAGCCCTTCCTCACAGAAAGGTTGATCATGCCCTGGAATGGACTGCCTAGGGAGGTGGTGGAGTCCCCATCCCTGGAAGTGTTTAAGAAAAGACTGGAGATGGCACTTGGTGCCCTGGTCTAGGTGACTGTCATGACGTCAGGTCATGGGCTGGGCTGGATGAGCGCAGAGATCTTTTCCAGCCTCAATAGTTCTGTGAATCTGTGATTCTGCTTGCCCTGGAAAATATAACAGTAAAGCTCAGAGTTAACTGATACCTGGATAAATATGATTTCATGAGGAAGAGCCAACAGGTTCCCAAGCACCTAGTAAATCTGTGCAAATGCTTAGAGGAATTCATCAGGGTGCTAATAAAGGGAATCCACAGTACATGCTGTGCTATAACATCCCCAAAGATGCTCACTCAGATTTCTGAACGGCTCTGACCACCCTGACCTTCCTGCAGGCTCTCCAATACGGGATAAAACACCTTTCAAGAGTTGTGCTGTTAAATGATAAACAAAGCACCAAGAATCTATGGAGGGCCTGTGCTACTCAACACCCTCCTAGACAATCACCAAAGGTGAAATGGGGAGAGAAAGACGAAGACGGAGAGTTTGCTGATCATTGTGAAACAGTAAAGAAATAATCCTCATTCTGGACAGACTGAGCAAACCAGAGTGTAACAGGAGTTGCAGAACAGGGCCATTCTCTGGCTCAGCACACTCTGAAGCAAATAAATATTCCTCATCTACTACAAGATGAATAGACTCCACTTGCACTGTGTTATGCAGGTACTCGCTGCTCTGGATATAATCCGGAAATCTGATCATTTATAAAGATAAAAGCAGTCAAAAATGCAATTTTCTTCATTTTGCACAGATTCTCAATGCTTCTTCTCACCACGCCAGGCAGCAGCCTCATGAATACATCTCAGCATCTTTCTGTGGTGGCTGCATTGTTCAGTTCAGTGGGACTCACAGCGATTTTGCAAGGGGAGCAGGGGTCTTTATGCGCAAAGATTTTTGGAGAGGTTCTCAGCAACAGCAAAACATCAGCATCACCATCTCTTACAACAAAGTGACCCACATGGCACAGAGCCACAAGCACTTACCACCACCACCTCCAAACCAACCAGCCAACCTACAGAGGACTTCAGGGTTGCCAGTGTCAACAATACAAGATAGACAGAACCCCAGATCATTAGGGGTTGGAAGGGACCTCCAGAAGTCATCAAGTGCAAACCTCCTGCTCAAGCAGGGCCATAGAATGTGGGGCAGGTCACATAGGAACTCAAAGGTATCAGCCACAAAACAGTAATCATCAGAGCCCTGCTCCCAAAAGCTCTTGTTCCTTAAACAAGTTCAGCTTTTCTAGTTCATAACCATCTCAGGATGAGGAACATTAAAATCTTAAGTAGGAGAAAGGGAATACAGTCTGAATTTTGGAAAGCCACAGCAGACAGCTCATGCTCCCATCACATTATTTGGCAGAAGGCTTCCAAGCTGTTTACAAGCGACTACCCCTGAGCCACATCACATCACAGTTCCACCAAAACCGACTTTGAGACGTACCAGTCCATACAGCTCTTCTCAGCCTCAAGACACCTAAACCACCACTAAACCTAGCTGAGAAAAAACACATTTATTAGGATTCTCAGAGGCAACCACAGCCTTATCCCTGCCCTGTGAACTCCCTCAGTGCTGGAGACAGAAGCACTCAGCAACTTGAGCAAATCAACATGTGCTCAGGGACAACTAATTTCTTCTCCAAACTCCACCAGCATCCCCAGCTCAGCCCAGTCCTAGTTTCAACACAGGTACAGCAGCATTCTGGGTAAGAGTCCCTCTTCAAATGAGCATCAGTTCTGCACTCCATCAGTCAAGCAAGTCAAAATACACCAGAGCTTCCCTAGGATTCATCAGCCTTGGGGACCACATTTTGATTTACTCTGCAAACGCTCAGGTAACAGGTACAGGGGCACTGACATGCACAGCTTAGCTCCTTCCTCTGCACAATAAAACTGGGAGGCATGGTAAATGTGAGTCTTACAGCTAAAACAGACCTCAGAGCTCTCAAAGCCATAACAATCACGATAGAAAAGTCAGGACAGATCTTTGTGTTCAGGCACCTCATCAAGGGTTTGGCAGGACAGCAGGAGAGGTGGATGGGGAGGATGAGGTACTTGCATCAACCATTATGAGAGGTACCTGCTCACCCTTTCCCCTAAGAGATGGAGAGCTATGAAGCAGCAACCAGTAGTAAGCCAGGGGTCACAGTGCTGGAATTTAAGCCACACAAATATTAAAAGGATGCTATGACAAGGAGATCAATATCCTTTATCTTTCAGCATTCTCCCTGCTTTCCCCCAGGCCACATCAGCATGCAGACAGTGTCTCCCCACAAATACACCTCAGTATGAAAGATAGCCTGCAATTCATAGCTGTCATCTTGAATAAGCAGTGTTTTCACAAAACCACATCACATAACCAGCGAGGAAATAACTCCTAGAGGGGCCGTATAAACAAAAATTCCACAAAGTACAAACTTTCAGAACTGGTTTGGTTTCTAAAAAGAAAGCGTTGTGCTGTTTGATTCATTCCCCTGAAGCTTTCAACCTGAAATATTTATAATTTCAGTTAGAAAACAACAAAAAGATCCTTTTGCTGCTGCCTAGGAAGGCATTTCCAAGGTGGGTGGTGCAGTCAAGTGACCCTAGTTTCCACCTGCCACCAGTTTTCAAGCCTGACATGCCCATTCCAGCTTAAAACCCCAAATCTGTCCTTTTGCAGGAGAACACCAGAGCTTCCAGGCAACAGCACCCTAAATCTGTCCTCTGCAGGCACAGCCACAAACCAGGCTACTCCACACAGACCAATCCAACAGATAATCTCATCCTGTTAGCTAATATTCTTTGGAAATTTGTAGGAACTTCAAGAAGAAGGCTGGGGAAGACTGTTGTCAGAGGCAGGGAACGACAGGATGAGGGGTCACGGTTTGAAGCTGGAAAAGGGCAGAGTGAGGCTGGACAGGAGGAAAAAGTTCTTGAATCTGAGGGTGGGGGATCCCTGGAACAGGCTGCCCAGAGAGGGGGTGGAGGCCCCATCCCTGAAGCCATTCAGGGTCAGGTTGGATGGGGCTCTGGGCAGCCTGGTCTGGTGAATGATGGCCCTGCTTGGTGTATGGGAGGTTGGACTAGATGCCCTTTGGAGGGCTCTTCCAACCCAACACATTCTGTGATCCTATTTCCTCAGCTCTGCTCAAGCCCAAGAAGCAAAGACCGTCCAGGAGAGCTGCCACTAATTGCCACTCTCACCAGAACTCCTCCTTGTGTCTGTGTTCCCACCAACACCACACCGAAGATTCAAGTGAAACTTGGGTCCTGGATCCTGTTCCCAAAGAGAGCAGATCCCATGACTCATCCAGCTTTGATTCCCACAGCTCCTTGACAGGTTTCTAAGATCACAGAGGGGTTTAAAGATGCTGACTTCATTGCTTTCCATCTGGTCTCCAGCATGGAGTTCTTTCAGTTTGCAGCTAGGATGTTTGGATGTTATTAGAGCTTTTATAAGGACCAAAAGCTCATTTCCTCAGGAGTTAGAGTCAAAAAAGCAGACTAATTAGTCACCTGCCTCAATGAACCTGCATAGCTAATTATCACCAATAAACATGAAAACATTAAAGGTAATGGACCCCGAGAGGTCTCCACTGTGCTGCTTTCCTGTATATAGAAGCACCATTCCTGTGTGAAGATGCCAAAATCCACTTTGCTCAAACCACCTGGTTTGGTTTGCTGCAATTTGCTATTTTCAGATGCTGAGGCAGAACTTTTTCTGGAAAGTCTGCAAAAACCCCATTCAGCTGTTGCAGAAACCTGAGGGAATTAAATTCCTTTATTAAAAAAGGAAGAAAAACAAATGCCCTCCCCTCCAAATACCCCAAAACAAAAAAAACCCCAATATAATCCAACGAAAAAACTCACCCAAACCCAAAAAACCCTTCTTACATTCAACCACTTCCTTGGGCAACCTGTTGCAGCATCTGAGCACCCTTACAGGAAAGAATTGTTTCTTCTTATCAGGGCTGTGAGATTATTGCTATCACTGAGACGTGGTGGGACAGCTTCTGGGATTGGAGCATGGGGATTGCTGGGTACACAAAGGCCAGAGGAGTAGGGGGTGTTGCCCTCCACACCAATGACCCCCTGGGGTCCATGGAGCGTCACCTGGAGATGGATGAGAAACTGAGAGAGGCTCTATGGGTTAGAATTAAAGGGAAGTTTGTGGTAAGTGATATCACAGTGGGGATCTGCTACAGGCCACCCAACCAGGATGACCAAGTGGATGAGGCTCTCTTTAACAGGTGAAAGCTGCTTCAGACTCACAAGCCATGGTCCTTACGGGGGACTTCAACCACCCTGATGGAGGGACAACACAGCAAAGCACCAGCATTCCAGGAAGTTTCTGGAGTGCGTCGATGACAACTTTCTCCTTCAAATGGTAGAGGAACTGACTGGAAAGGGAGCTTTGCTAATCCTTGTACTCACCAACAGAGATGAACCGGTGAGTGATGTGAAACCTAATAGGAGACCAAGCTGCAGTGACCATGACACTGTAGAATTCAAGACCCTTAGTGAGAAAAGTATGAAGTAAGCTCATGGGACTTGATTTTAAAAGAGCAGACTTCAGTGTCTTCAGAGATCTGCTTAGTAGGGTAGACTGGGACAAAGTCATGGATGGGGAGGGAGCCCCAAAACGCTGGTCCTTCTTCAAGGATCACCTTTTGCAAGCCCAGGACCAATGTGTCCCAATGAAGAAGAAGGCAGGCAGAAGTGCCAGGAGGCCTACATTGGTGAGTGAGGACCACCTGCACACACTCGGATAAAAACAAAGCTTACATACACTGGAAGCAAGGACAGATGACCTGGGAGTACAGAGAAGCAAGGGATCGGATTAGGAAAGCAAAAGCACAGAGAGAATTGGACCTAGCAAGAGGGGTTAAGGACAATAGAAAAATGTCTCTAGGTTTGTCAATGGTAAGAGGAAGACAAGAGAAAAGTAGGCCCAGGCGCACTCCAGAAGAAAATGGGAGAGCTGCTCACCCAAGATGCAGAGAAGGCCAAGGTACTCAGTATCTTCACTGGCAAGGACTCTGGTTACAAAGGCCAAAGGCAGGGACAGGGAAAGACAAGATTCCCCCACTGTAGATGAAGAGACCTTAGATGGTTCAAGACCATCTAAAGAATCTGAAGGTGAACAAGTCCTTGGGACCAGATGGGATTCAAGCACGGCTCCTGAAAGAGCTGGCAGATGAAGCTGCAAAGCCATTGTCCATCATATTCAAAAAGTCATGCCAATCTGGTGAAGTTCCCACTGACTGTAAAAGGAGGAACATAACCCCCATTTTAAAAAACGTAAGAAAAGAAGACCCAGGGAACTACAGGCCAGTCAGTCTCACCTCTGTGCCTGGCAAAATCATGGAGCAGATCCTCCTGCAGGCTCTACTAAGACAAGCAGGTAATAAAGGCATGATTGGTGGAAGCCAGCACGGCTTCACTAAGGGCAAGTCCAGCCTGACCAACTTGGTGGCCTCTTAGAATGGGGTCACAGCCTCCGTGAGCAACATCCTATGAGGACAGGCTGAGCACATTGGGGTTGTTCAGCCTGGAAAAGAGCAGGCTCCCAGGTGACGTCAAAGCAGCTTTTCAGTATCTGAAGGGGGCTACAAGAAAGCTGGGGTAGGGCTTTTGACCCAGGTGGTAGCGAGAGGACATGGGGAAAGGTTACAGCCTTGAAGAGGGGAGATTGAGGCTGGACATGAGGAAACAATTCTTTCCTGTGAGAGGGGTGAGATGCTGGAACAGGTTGCCCAAGGAAGTTGTGGCTGCCCCATTCCAGGCAGTGTTGAAGGCCAGGTTGGATGGGGCCCTGAGTAACCTGATTTAGTGAAGGTGTCCCTGCCTCTGCAGAGGGGTTGGGACTAGGTGATCTTCAAGGTCCCTTTCAACTCTGGCCATTCTATGATTCTAACTCTAAAGGTCTCCATTCATGGCAAAATAACTTTTCACTGAGGTGAAGTGACATTTGTTTGCCCATGGGGGAGAGGGAGGATTTCACATCCTCTGACATTTTGTCAGATTAAATTTTATGTGACCCCCATCATCCATTCAGACAGTGAACACCAAGAGCTCCAAGGGAAAGGGAGCCAGACAGCCAGCAAGGAGAAGGATCTTTTAAACATAAATATCACTGAATATCCCCATCCCATCAGGCAATGCGTATGCTGAAGCTATTCACCATCAGCAGCCTGATGCAGCTCCTAAATCACTGCTGCTCAAAATGCAGCACCCTCTCCCCTTGTTCATCATTACGCTCTTCTGTGTCCATCCCTTGGGAAATCAGTGGTCAGGCTAGGAGCCACATCAGCAAGGCGCAAAAGCAATTTTTTACTCCGATCTGGAGATTAAAAAGCATTATCCAGCTCCTTTCATTAGCACTAAGACCTTCGGATACATCAATGTGCTTAATTCCCGCTGAACGTGTCATAGGTTAGGCATTTCAAGACCTACAACTCAGCCTTGATGGACTTGGGTGATCTACAAGTTTTCTCTAGACATTTCATCAAGTTTCTGAGACAGAACAGAATACAATGAAGTGAGACAAATGTATTTGTAGGGACAGTTCCATTTTAAAAGGCAGCAGGAACTGTTAATCCTAAAAGTAGTATTTGTGCCAAAGAATCGTAGCGTACCTTAGCTTAGGAGGGACCTCAGAAACCACCTAGTTCCAACCCTTTGCCGTGGGCAAGGGCACTAGACCAGGTCACCCAGAGCCACATCCAACCTACTAAAACACTTTCTCAGCCTTTTTTCCACTGCCTATTTGAGAGCGACCCAAAAGGGCATCATCTGTGCTTCCATGAGTATCACCTCAAGAATTTTAGCCATCACGTTCTGCTTGGCTTAGCAAGTCATGCAAACCAAACATCTCCTTCCCCTTTTGCAGAACAGAAGATTGCAAACTGCACTGACAGGGAATAATCCCTTTAAATTTTAAGGTACACACCATAACATGATTCTCCAAGAAATTCTACCCATTTACATCAGTAATGATATCTCAGTCTACTACTGTACATGTTAATGAGCTTTTCCTTGCAAGGGGGTTCTTTGATCCTGTTGAAACATGAGAACAAAGCAACATACTCAAATAGCCACCTTGGTTCTCATATCACCCTTCAGCTTTGTGGTGAAGCATTCCCTGCTGTCAGAAGGGGTTTCTTCTACCAGCATAACCATACAGCTATGGATGAGTACACACGCATGTGTACAGACATATATACACCAAATACTACTGAAGAGCCCCAAATCCACCTGCAACATCTTTCTCTGCTTAGAAGATAGAATGTGCTTTTGAAAGGCCAGTGGAATGTTGATCCCCAAAGCCTCTGCCCATGGCTAGTGATGATAGCAGGGTCTGGAGGTGAAAGGGAACTTCTGCCAGTGAATTTTCCAGGAAAAGTAAACCCAAACAACACAGTCACCAAAAAAAAACCCCAACAAACCCTAAGGTTTAACTCAGGTTTCTGGATGCTGGACTTAACCTGGTGCAATGTGGCAGCAGGGCTATGGTGTCTGTTTATCCTTGAGTTTCCCTCCTGCTTCCTGTTTCCTTCACTACTCCAGGCTAGCAGACCACCACCACCACCACCACAGGACATCTTAGCTGAATCAAGGACTGCAGCAGTGAGCCACAAAGCTCAGAAGCTTGAGCTCTTCCCACTAAATGCATCCTATATGGAGACATCCCCTGTGAACTGGCACAGCTGAGGACCCACGCCACACCACACCCCCACACACTGGTCTCTCAGCTGGCGAAAGCACGGCTGAGCATGGTGAGTCACAGCATGGCTGGCAGACCACGGGGTTGCAGCACAAAGGATGCATTGCCATGCAAAACACTAGAAGCTTCCCAGCCAAACCAACAGCAGAATTCAAGTTCCATGATCATCTAGGCTTGTCCCACCCTAAACAAGCTGCCAGAGTGACCCGTTCCACTCCCTCTGAGCAGCCTCGAGATGGATGGCACGTTTCCCTGATGCATCACAGGTGTCTACAGAGAAACATCTCTAATGGTGGCCAGGACTGGGAATCTGTTTTTCTTGTCCCACGGAGGTGGCTTATTGCCTGCTACACCACCAGACTGCATCTCACCTTGCTTACAAATCCTTCCACCAGGAGAGCTGGGCTTTACTGCAACAGGAAAGCCCAGCCATAGTCTTATAGGACAGTTAAGGTTGGAAAAAGGCTTCAAGACTATCGAGTCCAACAGTTAACCTAGCTGTCCCAAGGCCATCTCAAACCCTGTCCCTAAGCTCCAGATCTCCATGACTTAGAGTCCACACAAGATTAAAAAAAGTAATAAATGGAAAATACAGGGTAAAGAACCAAGACGACACCTCACTGTCACAGGAGCAGTACTTGGGGTAACACCTGCCACTCTTCCACCTTCTGAGAGCAAACAGGAGAGCTGTGTGACAAGGTCTCAAACCCTGTGGGACAAGATCTCAGACCCTCGAGGGCACTAACAAACCTTAACTGTCCTGGCTGGTCCCACCTGTGGCCTCACCCACACCAGCACCCATGGACCAGGAGCTACCTCCCAGCCTGGGTTGGTGCCACCGCAGGCACAAGCCCCACAGTTAGTCCCAGGCTGTCCCAAGGAGCCTGGCCCAACACCATGCAAAGACCAGTGGTCACAGCCAGGGTCACAGCCAGGGTGGCACAGGGGGATCCTGGGCAGGCATGTGGGTAATTAATGCCCAGGATTTTGATCCTTCCTGACTTTGCAAAGCAAAGTAAAAACAGGAAAACTGAGGAGACCATCCCTACCAATCTCTGTCCCAAAACAATCCCAAGTGAAACAGTTGGTGCCTCACAGGACCTTTTCCCCTCCAACACTCCGTCCATGGCACCTTCCCCAGCTACTTCGCTACTAAGGAAAAGCCGGGTCATGTTCCCATCCAGCCTCTCCAGGCTGTTCCCAGTTGAGGGCGCAGTAAAAAGACTTGTCATTTATAAAATCCCATGGAAAAACCCAAAGAACAATTTAAAGGCAGGCTGCTTGCTTCTCAGAAAAATAAAAATGTCAGCACAGCCCCACCTTTCCTTCTCTATAGGGGCCAGGTTGAGAATGAAAGGGGTCAAATGGTCCTTTCTGCCTCACTGCAGCAACGACTGGGATCTTGTTATGGTCTCAGAGCCTTTGCTTACCACCAGGTTAGGGGTTTTTCATCAGTCCTTCTTCTCTGTCTCAGGAAATACCTATTTAATCCTGCCAGGCACAGGTCCAATGGGAGAAACTGCTGCCCTTTCTGCCTAAATTAGTCCAAAGTGCTGGTAAATCAGTGGGATGGGGTCATCCAGCTCCACAGACTGGAACTGGCAGAGGGATTCCCAGTTTCTGGGCAATTGCATTAAGCCCTGAGTTAGGGGAAAAAGACTGTGAAAAATAAATCTAGTTCTGAAAAAACCAAGTAAAATCCCAGGAGTAACAAGTTAGAGAATTTGACCTGAATTCACAAATAGGTTTGGAGTGACCTAAATATCATTTTCCCAATGATGTTGCTGCTCACCAGAGCTTTTCCTTCTGGTGCTGCAGGCCAGTTGCCTCATTTGGGGGACTCCTGCAGAATGTAAGGTTTTCTTCTTATGGGACTCGAATAGGAAGGACCTCACTAAGTGCTTCCTCAGCCCACCATTCCAAAGCCGTAGCCTGGTTTTCTAATGTGGCCACCATCACAGCAGACAAATTGACCACAGTCATCCTCAAGAATAGTATCATCCCAAACTAAAGGTGACAGAATGCCCCAAAGAACTGACCTATTCATAAGACACTGGAAATATTCAGACCAAAGGGGATGACAAGGAATCATCCTCAGACACTGGGCAAAATGGAAGGGCATCTCATTGGATGTCCCACAGATATTAACAAGGCAAAGCCCATGGCAGGGGTCTTGGAAGTGGAAGCTTCTTAAAATCCCTTCCAACTTAAACCATTCCATGATTCTATGATTCCTAGGAAAAGGAGACCTCAGTCTGCAGGAAGGAATTCCGTTAGGGCCACACCTTGATTGAGACCACAGCTGTGATGGCCAGCACCACCACAGACTGGCAGCATCCCTTCTCCATGGGCATGGCCACCAGTACAATCCCATTAGTGGGGAGAAATGTTCACCAAGCTCCTTTTCTTTCTTCAAAAAGTTTGTAGAGAGGTCACTATCAGAGCTGTCTATATTAAAGGCACCACGAAGACAGACCACAGTCAGTAGATGGGATTAATGTGATGCATCCCTCTGAGGGATTTTTAGAGCTGGAAGGCAAATGCTATTGGTTGTACATCAAGCCTCACAGCTGGGATGATGCTCAGAGAGGGGAGATGTAATTAAGCAATGAAGGGGATGTGCTGTGGCTGCTGGAGAGGAATAACTACCTCCGGAAGCATGGCAAAGGACAAAGCTGTGAGCAACTGCACCCTGAGTGCAGCCAGGGAGGAAGACATGAGGATTGTTACACTGCTTGTGAGCCTGGGGACTGCTGGATCCACCACCACCATACCTTGCAGCTGCTGGCTGAGCTGCATGCCATTCTGGTTACCCTAATTCTGATGTTACGGCTTTTATCACCTCTTGCTGTCTTCCAAGAGCCAATCAGTGTAACTGAGAGAGGTTTTCAGTAACTTCTAGGCGCTCCACACACTTTCACTTTAACTATAACATCTGTGTCCAGTTCTGGGCTCCCAAATTCAAGTGAGACAGGGATCTACTGAATAGAGTCCAACGGAGAGCTATGGGACTGATTAAGGGACTTCTGGATTGGAATTGGTGGCTTATGGAATGCTCTGCCCGATCTCTTCTCTCAGGCCAGCTGAACACGGAATCAGAGAATCCCTTTAACTGGAAAAGAGCTTTAAGATCAGCAAGTCCAACCTTTATCTTGGCACTGACAGGTCACCCATAAACCATCTTCCCCCAAAAAAGCTTCTCTCTACAGGCACAACTATCAGTTCTGGGCTGGCAGTTGCTGTCTGTAACCAGTAACAATCTCAGTAAAAGTGTTGATGCTGAATACTGGGGTTGCCAAAAAGCCTGTATTACCAGTAAATGATCACACAGCTTCAGTGCTAAGAGAGAAACAAACATTACTAAAAGAAAAAGAAAACACATCTTCAACCTCATCCCACAGAGACTGCTGCTCCTCCTGCCCACCAAGACCCCAGAACATGAGTTGAGTTTTACCAATATCAATAGTACCAGCTAGAGGAAAAGAAGAAAAGAGACAGTGATAAAAACCAAAGGTGTTCACTAATTACCAACACTTGGAAATCAGGGGTGTAAAAGTCTTCTAGAGAAAAGGCAGGTACTTTGGACAGCTGAACAACTAAAGCTTTACAAAGCAGGACTGTTAAGAGCAGATGCAATCGTGTCAGTGCAAACACACTGGAATCAGGCTGATGAGGGAACTCCAGTGAAATGCAGCTTAACCTCTGAGCACACCTCTGCCAGGGGTAACTGGGATTTCTGACACTTTGGGGTTTTCTCCACTTTATTCTCTTATAAAAAGACCCAGGCAGATGATGTAGTGGAGCATCTCCCTTATGAGGAAATGCCGAGGGAGCTGGGTCTCTTGAGCTTGGAAAATGTTGATCAATATGGAAAGGGTGGGTGTCAGGAGGCAGGAGACATGCTCTGCTCAGTGGTGTCCAATGATAGGACAAGGGACAATGGGTGTCAGCTGGAACAGAGGAGATTCCACATAAAGATGAGAAGAAACATCTTCACCACGAGTGGTGACAGAGCACTGGAACAGGCTGCCCAGGGGGTTATGGAGTCTCCCTCTCTGGAGATGTTTTAAACCCACCTGAACATGTGCCTGTGCAACTGGATCTAGGGGATCCTGATCGGCAGGGGGATTGGGCTACATGATATTTTGAGGTCCCTTCCAACCCCTAATGCTGTGATTCTGTGTGATCTCCCCTATGAGGAAAGCCTGAGAGGACTGCTACTGTTTAGTCTGGAGAGGAGGAAGCTGAAAGGATCTGATTAATATCTGTAAATATCTGACAGGTGGGTGTCAAGAGGAAAGGTCCAGTCTCTTCTCGGTGGTGCCCAATAATAGGATAAGGAATAATGGGGATGAACTTGAACACAGAAGGTTCCACATAAGGAGAAACATCTTCCCTGTGAGGGTGACAGAGCCCTGACACAGGCTGCACAGAGAAGTTGTGGATTCTCCTGCTCTGGAGACTTTCAAACCCCACCTGCATGCAGCCCTGTGTGGTCCAATCTAGGGGATCCTGCTGTGGCAGAGTGGTTGGACTCAATGATCTTTGAAGGTCCCTCCCAACCCAACCCCTAACTTTCTGCATTTCTTTGCAGAAAGAGAACATTTTTAGGCAGGGGAGTCCACATACACATGGAAGACGCTGGAGGGGGAAGGTGGTGGAGCAACCAGTTACATGCATGAAGATGAGGTGTCTAACACACATTCAGAGCTCTTACCTTAGACCAAAGAAGCCCAAATGGGCAAAGCCATGGTGTTACAGCTTCAGCATGAACATTTAGGTCCCCCTGATTGCATGGAACAACAATAGAATCATTCAGATTGGAAAAGACTCCCAATAACATTAAGTCAAACCAATAACCCAACTCTACCCAGTTCACCACTAGACCAGACCTGTCAGCACCACATCTCATGACTTTGACATGCCTCCAGGGATGGTGACTCAACCCTCTCCCTGGGCAGCCTGTCCCAGAGTCTGACTGCTCAACCAACTGTCAATAATTAGAGGCACGATGACGGTCGCTGTGTACGTGAGCCCATAGGTGACCCCACAGCACTGGGGGAATGTGTGAAATCATTTCCATGCTCAAAAAAACCATCTCCCATAGGAAATACCAGATCAGGAGGTGGAAAAAAGAAAAGGCTGTGGGAGGAGCTGATGTTGGAGCAGGGTGTTGCTTTCCCTGAGTCACAGCTCTGCTGTTGGCAGCCCAGCTGCATCACTGCTGGTTGTGTGGAGCCTGTGCTCAAATGGACCAGTCTGACCTTTGGATACAGCAATATCTTACGTGCAGGACTCCCTGAGAGCGCAGCTCCCCAGAGAGAGGAACATGAGGATGTCTCCAGGAATGTACTGACTGTGGTGGAGCAGATCAGTGCAATCCTGTCCCTTTCAGAGCAGAGAGAAGTTAATTATTTTCCAGGCAGTGCTTCAAAAGTGGATCACTGGGAAGAGCTGCTAGGATTCCAGAAGAACTGTTCCTGACGGCCCTCAGTGTGTTCCCAGTGACGTACAAGATGCACAAACACACACACACCCCACGCGGCAGCAAGCCTGGAAAAAAAATAAATCAGCTTCTCTGTGTGCAAAGGTGCTGGGAGAGCCAGTGACACCACCAGGGACTCATAAATCTCCAGGACAAATCGCGGCTCCCACTGCCTTTCCACGTGCGCTCCCAGCAACGGGGTGCGGGAGCGGGATGCAGAGCCTGGCATTCCCCCTCAGAAGCTCCACGGGTTCACGCTCTCTTTCCATAACCCTTTTTACATGCTCAGTTTTATGGGTCTCTTGTCGACAATCTAAATCCTGCCTGTTCTTCAATAAACCGTTAATCTTCCTGATGGAGTTCAGGGAAGTTGCTATGTAGCAATAAAGCAAAATGTTTGCAGAGCCCGGAGGGAACACAAAAGAACCAAAAAATGAAGGGGGAAAAAAGTGAAAGGGAGTGACAGTGTTTCTGAGAGAAACTTCCTGGCTTGGAGGGATTCAGGGCATGCAGGGTCATCCCAACAAACCCCACCTGGAGCCTGACTCACTGAATCACAGAATGGAGTGGGTTGGAAGGGACTTTTGGAAATCATCTAGTCCAATCCCCTGCCAGAGCAGGACCCCCCAGAACAGATCCTACAGGAACAGTCCAGGTGGATTGGGCATGTGTCCAGAGCAGGAGACTCCACAGCCTCTCTGGGCAGCCTGGGCCAGGGCTCTGGTTCCCTTGCTGAACATAAGGTTCTTTCTTGTGCTCAGATGGAACCTCCTGTACTGCAGTTTGTACCCAGTACCCCTTGTCCTGTCACTGGACACCACTGAGAAGAGCCTGGTCCCATCCTCCTGACACCCACCCTTTAGACACTTCAAAGCCTTGATGGGATCCCCCTTGAATCTCCTCCTCTCCAGGCTGAACAACCCCAGCTCTCTCAGCCTCTCCCCTAAGGCAGATGCTCCTTCGCCCTGACCATCGCAGGGGCTCTGTTCTGGACTCTCTCCAGTAGCTCCTTGTCCTTCTTGAACAGAACATGCTATTCTAGATGCTTCTTAATGCACCCCAGGAGCCCATTGGCCCTCTAGGTCACAAAGGCCCATTGCTGGCTTATGGTCCGGCCACTTTCATAGAATCACCGGGTTGAAAGGGACCTCCAGAGGTCATCCAGTTCAACCCCCCTACACAAAGCAGGGCCATCCCTCACCAGACCAAGTTGCCCAGAGCCCCGTCCAGCCTGACCTTGAGAGGTTCCAGGGATGGGGCCTTGACCACTTCTCTGGGCAGCCTGTTCCGGGGATCCCCCACCCTCAGATTCGAGAACTTTTTCCTCATGTTTAGCCTAACTCTAAACTTTGCCTCCAACAGTTATGAGAAGAGTGTTCCCCTCACTCCAAAATTAGGATCAGCCTCAGAGAGGGACTGACCACCGTGTGCACTGTCACCTCAATGGCCCAGGACCCCCACCCTCAGATTCGAGGATGCCAGCAGACACCAGCAATGCTCATCACTGCTGCCCTCAGACCCTGTGTGGAAGACAGAGGAGAGGGAGTTCCACCGGTTCCTAGCAATTTCAGTAGCTAACCCCACTGCTGCTTTTGCAGACTGAAGCACAGGAGGTTGCTTTCTGTCTCCCAGTCCTGCCTCTCCCCATACAGAGGGCACCAATACCACAGGACTGGTGTGTCAAAAGCCATTGAAGCTGAGCCTGGCTCATCTTGTCCTGGCTTTACATCTGAACTGGTTGACCCAGAGCAGAAGTAAGGAATTCCATGCCCCACTCTGTAACAAGAAAGCAGCAGTCAGTATCACAGTCCCTCGCGCTTCCAGGCCCCTATAAAACTGATGTCAGCCATCTGTCAGCTTGTGGGTTGTGTGGAAAGCATGTCCCACGCTGCTCCTGAGCTATGGCAGCAGCAGCCAAGGGATGGAAAAAGTCACTTTCAACCCAAGAGTCCCGAGACATGACAAGAGGAAAATGAGGTGCCTGTAAAAATAAATCTCCAGGGCTGCAGTCCTGGAGAAAAATGGTAGCGAGGGGGAAAAATTGGCACAGCAGGAGCATAGATCTAGATAGAAGTCCAGTTACTGGCCTCTCCCAGTTGACACTGGCACAGCTCTCGGCAGAAAAATTAGGGGAAACTGAGAGTCTGTCTAGACACCATAAATACAAGTGTCTCATAGCTTTAATCCGAATCCTTGAGTCTCTGATCCGTCCCTGGCACACAAGTGTCTAACAAACATCCCGATGCAGGACACCTCTAATCCCAGAGCTCTGACTCTCCCATACAGACATTATGTTCTCTCAATTCTGTGCGAATACAACGTTCTGGTTGTTCATGGTGACAGGACTGCACCAGACGAGCTAAAGGTCATGGAGGAGAAGGAAGAAATCCTTCACACCAACAGAGGGGATCCTGCAACATTCTGCATGTTCTTCACGAGGGCCCTCACAGTCCTCAGTGCTCCAACACCCACCACGCTCCGTGTGTGGTACCAGCAGCACACCTGGAGCAGTAGGTACCTCGAGGAGCGAGCTCCAAGGCACCTTCTTATCATGGCAGCCTGATGACAACCAGTGACAGCCAGCTCTGGAATGGTTTGGGTGGGAAGCAACAGCAGTACCCTGTGGCCACAGGCATTTGTGAGGCACACGAACTACTTGAAGGGCTGCTGCTCCATGAGGGCCTTGGAAGAGGCACCACTGGGGCCGGTGTGTGGGGCCTGGCTACTCCTGCTGCTGCTTCTGGTTTGCTCCATAGCTGTAATTAAAAATAGGAACACCAGCAGCAATACTTTCCCTCTCTCCTCTGCCACAGAAACCCTTGCACAGTCAGTTTATCACAGTCAGCAGAAAGAGAGAAGCGTGACCCAGAAGGTTTCTATCTCCTCATGAAGAGGAGGGAACCAAGCTGTGTGTTGCGTATTCCCCAGGATGGAACTCGGTAATCTCCGGTGAACATCCCGTGTCCCACATCCTCCTGCTGGCGCTGGCACTCTCCCACTGATGTTTTCTCTGCTGGGATGAGAAGCAGCTGTTGCTGGGAGGGGACAAGCACTGTAGATTCCTTGCTCTGCGCTGCTTGGGGATGGAGACATCACGTGTTGGCCCAGGCTGGGGCTCACACCAGGGGAGGCTCTTTAATTTGCTCATTCTTCCTCTGAGTAAAAAGAGTAAAACAACTCACTCATCTTGCCTCACTTTCAGCACCCTGAAGTCCTCAGCGGGGTTACTCTCCCATCAGCCTCCTACAGCGGAGACACTGCTCCTCACAGTTTGTACACAAAAGTCTTCACCAAATCCAGTCATTTTCCAGAGTGCCACAGAGAACCCGGAGCAGAAGAGGGAACAGAATTCAGTCCCCCACACTGCAGGGCTGGTCACCAGCACCTCCTCTCTCTTATCAGCCAAGGAAGAAGGCCCTGAAGACACCTGAGAAGGTCTACTGGGATGAGCTCTGTTCTGCCCAACAGTCACTGGTGATAGCAGTGGCCATTGTTGCCAGTGGCTACTGCAGCATCTAATAGATCTTAAAAGGTTGTTGTCCCTGGATGAGCAAATTTATTTACACCCTATCTTCCACCTGAGGATCAGGAGCATTCCATGTCCATCAAAACACATTACACTCTCATGAGAAGAAAGGGACAGATGCAGGGGAACCCACTGTGTGGGGGCAAGCTGGAGAGAGAGGTTTTGTGATGAGTTCTAACACATGAAGCTCCTGGCCTCACTCACCAGTGTATGACCTGCTGGTTTTCTGTGGGACAGTGGGGTCTGTCCTACTGGTTAGTCTTTCCTTCCTGGTTAAGCGTCCCCCAGTCCAGAGGAGGGCTGTGCTAGGAGATGCTGCACCCGTGAAAGGGCCAAGTTCTGGACCCCCACTTCCATTTGCCAGGAGATGCAGCCTGTTGAAGGAGTGAACTCCCAGCTATCAGTGTAGGATGTGGTGGGAGGATGGATTTAGGGCTGTACATAAGCCAGGTCCTGCCACGCATCCCACTGTGACAATCCTGAGAGCCGTCACTGCCATTAGTTTCTGGAAATGTGTTAGCACTTCAGGCTTGTAGGGTAGATGGTTGGATTGGATGATCTTGAAAGTCTCTCCCAACCTTGATGATTCTATGATCTACAGTTGATCCTGGAGCCAGACTGTACAGAGATGTCACGCATGGTCACCTCCTCCCCCTGTACCAAGGGTGATGTGCATCAGCGACTCTAGCAAGCAAACTGCCAAGAAAGGACAGACTAATCACTGCCTTCTTTTCGGAGAGGATGCATTTGTAAAATAAATCTCCATTCAGCCAAATTACAGCCAATTTTCGCTGCCCTCTAGCCAAGATTTATTAGCTCTGAGCACAGTTTTCCTCAGGAACTGAAACTTCAGTGCAAACCCCTGTCAGGCTTTTCCAAAAAAACCAAGATGATTACCTTGTACTCCTGCTTCTCATTTCTCAACTGTCAGAAGGAGTTTGAAATGAGCTTAATGAGGGCAATTTTCTTCCATCTGTTTTCAGGATGAACAGCACTACTTTTGGAGTAACAGCTACCTGAATGCCTGGATGTCCTGGGTCACTAGGCTGTCTTCAAGGCATTACTGTGTTCAGCTGAGCATCCAATTAACTTTTAGAGCCTTAATACTTGTTTTTTCCCCTTCCAGAACACTAAGTTGGACAAACACCCTAAACACACACCCCCTCCCCCAAAGCCCCATGTGGTTTCTTTAACCCCTTGGGCCAAGCGTAACTCCATCAGAGTCTGCAGGAAGATGCCATTTTCACTTTTCAGACCCTGAAAGCTCATGATGCTTCCCTTTGCTCAAGAAACCACTGGAAGAAGCTGGGCTTTGATCAGTTAAGCAGAGCTGTGATTTACAGTTTGTCCTTGTTTTCCTTGTTATCACTGGTGCTGTCAGGAGCCTCTTGATTCACAACCGGGGCAATGGAAACACTGAGGCAGCACCACAAACAGATGTGGCAGATGCAGCCTTAGTAACCCATGCTCCAGGACACACTCGAGGCTGTCCCAGGAGAGTGAATTGCTGCTGATGGGGACAGCTTTAGGTCCGCAGGAGCTTGTGAGCAGCCCCCAGAATTACTGAATACACAGGGAGTGAAGAGCAGAGCACTAGGGAACAGAGTGTGTGGGAAAGGAAGCAGATAGACCTTTGCAGCAACCTGCTGGGTGAAACAACCTCAAACTGCCCTGTGCAAGCGGGTCTTGGGTTGTGTATGTGACCCTCTGACAGCTAGATAGGGCTGGGCTTACATGATCTTTTGAGGTCCCTTCCAACCTGTAACAGTCTGTGAAGTGCAAAGTTACCTCAAAATGCTCCTGCCCTGAATCAGGAGCCACAATCCAAATACTACTCCCATCCCAGCTGGAAAAGGCACAGCAGCAACAAGACTCAGGGTCAAAGCTTGTGCCAAAGCCAGCTACAAACCATGGCCAGGCACCAGGAATCCTGTGGGAACAGAATCCTGCAGCAGATAATTACCCAGAACCCTGACCCTATACCACCCCGTTGGCTGCAACACCAATTTAACAGCAAAACCTCAAAATGTAGACTTGTTGAGAGGCTGAATAAGTGACAAAATACTTTCATGTCAGATTGTTGGCTTTGCTAGGCTCCTCCAGTAGCCCCAGCTGTGGGTGGGAGGATACCGGGGATCATCAGCTCGAGGTTGCCCAGTGCCCCACAGCACCAACATGGACCCAGAGCAGATGTGGAGCAGATGTGAAACAGCAGGCTCAGCCCCACAAGGAATAAAGGATGGGAGGAATCCTTGAAAAAAGGGGCTCAGAAAGGGATCCCAAAGACATTTTGCCTAGAAACATCGTGACATAGTGAAGAAAGATGGGAATTTTGCCAGGAAACATGGGTTTCTTTATTTAAATAACAATTAGTGCCAGTAGAAACAATCAACTTTAAATACGTGAGACAATTACAGAACACTCGCCACTCAGAATCATATACATCAGGACTTGGGGTTGGCTTTACAGAGAAAAACACATTTATACCCGAGGACAGTGGAGAAAGCAGTGGAAAATGTGACAACTCGCCCATGGTGGTCTCGCTCGGAAAGTTTTGGGATTCAAGTGATTCCAGGCAAAGTGCCCAACGTAGCGTTGGCTCCTTCCAAACTTTAGAATAGCCCCCAAAATGAAAAAAATAACGACAAAAATTTGAAAAGCTTGCTATGGGCTGATTCCAAGTTCAGCTGAAGCCGATGGGAAAAACTCCCAGTGCCTTTGCGTCTGAACTGGACCAGGCTGTTCCTCCCCAGCGCAACGGAGCTGTCATTCTGCTGCAGGGAAAAAGCGGCACCTCCACAGCCTCCAGCGCATCAACCCTGGAGGGGACGGCAGAACCCTCCCAGTTCCAGGCAAGCTACAGCGCCGGCAACGACCCTTAGAGCTGGTTTAGAGCAGGGAAGTGTGTGTGGTGGGGTGCTTTTTTGCTGTGCAATGGCCCTGGTGCTCATGAGCTGAACCTAAGCTGCCCTAGGTAACTATGAACCAGGAGAATGCCTGAAACATTAACTGGTGTTCAATCTCTCTTCCTTCTCAGGAGTGCAATGGGTTAGTAACTCACCTTACGAGCGCTTGCAGAGAAATCACAGTACCAGGGCAGGGAGGAAGTTTGCAGTGGGTTTGCGTAGTTACTTGGGACTTCTGGGAAACTCAAAAACCTTGTACACATTCCCCTAAAGCCAGAAGGACTTGGGTGGGGGCAAGATCTCACCCTCCCAAGGTTACATCCCAAATTCCACGTATTCTTCAAGGGGGCTGTGACAGAGCAGCATTTGTTCAAGCCTTTCCACATCTTACGTCCTGCAGCAAATATCTTCAACTCTGATCTCTGCCTTTAGTCATCAAACAGGCACATCTCCAAAACAAAAAAACCCACTACACCAAAAAGAAACCCCAAACCACTACTGTTCTTACTGCTAGCCCAGTCAAAGGGGCTGGACTGTAGCAGAAGCTGGAGGAGCTGACCCCGCAATTGGAGCAAAGACAGTAACAGTGGTGGGGATGTGGGACTGAGCGTTACAAACAGCCTGGAAGAGCAGTGCCTCTCTTTTAGGGTATTTTCTTCCCAATCTTTCTCTGCCTCCAGCCACACTGCAACGCCCCTTCAGTCACAGCGTTCAGCTCCCGAGACCTAGCAGAGCACATCTACTGCCAGCGGTAGTCTGCTCTAAGGAAAAACCCAGTGAAAGCACTTGTGATCTGTCATGGTTTTTTGTGGGGGAGCATTACCCACCACCTCCAACAACCAGGCACTGACTCTGGGGTAAACTCCCTAGGCACTTGCTTTAGAGTGACTGCCCTAAACACCTTCCCAGAGACCTGTGGAGTTCTCAAACACACAGAGACAGCCAGTGCCAGTTACCCCATTAGAAAATACAGACACACATGTATTCTCCTCACTCTTAGCTCTCCCAGTAAGAAACAGTCATGGAAAATGAAAATGAAGCATCCCAGTACACATCAGGGTCAGGTCCCACTGCATGTCATCCTGCCAGCTCTTGGGATCGCCTCAGCCTGGGGGCACACAGGTACCTGGTTCAGAGTTCACTGGAAAGCAGGAAAGTAAAACCTCAAGTTCTCAGGGGGAGCTCTGGTCCTGCTTTGGTGGCTGCTCAAGGGGGCCCTGCGGGTGCTAGGAATTCCGGTGGATGTTCTCTGCTGAGCCCTCGCTGCTCTCGTTGAGGAGTGTTTCCGACGCTTCCCCAAGCTCAGTGTCCAGCACTTCCTCCTGGATGGTGAAGTGCACATCTGGGGAGGAGGACTCTGAGCTCATGCTGCTGCCTTCCATGGAGCAGATGGCACAAGACAGGGAGGGCACCATGCTTTCCTGCAGCATGTTCAGCATCATGGGCACCTGCACTGACCTCAGCCCCGAGACGGTTGGGAGGGGCTTCACTGCTTCCCCCCATTCCCTCTCCTCATCTTTGTAGAGCAGAAGCAAGTTGGTCTTCTTTTCTTTTCTCTTGGATTTCATGTAGCCGAGCATTATTCCGATCAGAAAGATCCCGTAGAAGGACATGACGATCAGGATGTAAAAGTACTCGTTACTGCTGCTCTTCTCTGCACTGCGAGATCCAGCCTCCAGCATGGCCTGGGTCACATTTGCACGGTCCATCTTCAGCACAGAAAGGGCTCTACCCCAGCTGCAGCCTGGGGGGAGAACGTGCACATCATGCTGAGCCTCGAACTCCAGAGCAAGGGTGTAAAACAGATGAAAAGATGCCCCAAACTATTCCCCCGTGAGCTCGCAAGCCCCACACCTGGCATAGGTGCACGGGGTGACCTCCTTCCACCCTAATAACACCCAGAAAACACGAAGGGGAAGAAAATACAGAACATTCACTCGTACCCAGCTCTGTACTGAATTATAAACCCCCCGAGCCCGTGGTTAAAGAAAAAACCTACAGGGAAACACTCTGCTATAGGCATAATCCTGCCCTGCTCAACCACATTCCCATAAAAGCAGGGAAAAAGTTAGAAGCATTGCAGGACAAAAATAGTCAGAAGGCAACTTACATGGGTATGGAAATAATTCGTGCTCCTGCAAAGCTCCAGAGACCTTCCTCCACCAGCAGCTGGGGGTTCTGAAAACTTTCCTCTGCCGCAGCCGCAATAAATAGCCCTCAAGAGTGGTCTCGTCACGTGCTTCAGGGGCACAGTTTATAATAGCTTTGTGTTGGAGTCAACAGATGAACTTGAAGGATTACAGTTCAACCCGCTGAACTCCTCACAGCTGTGAAAAGAAAAACGGCTGGGAAGCCGGATTTTACTCTTTCCTCACCAGTTCAGCACTGGGCTTCTTCAGCCTCTTCAAGCTGCTCCCAAGTCCTCTGACTCATTGGCCTGAGGAAGGAAAAACCCACAGACGGTTGTTCTGTGCTCATCAGAGAAGAGAGGGAAATGGGGACTAATATCCACTTTATAGATCTGTATGTTTATATTAAATATATTCATCTATTACACATTATAGATATTGATATAATTTATAATGTGGATTAAAATCCACATTATGAAAGAATTAAAATTATATAAACAGTGGACATTGTCAAGCTCTCCACACGCCTCACAGAAAGAGTTTTCCCTGGAGAGATGGGGGAGAAATAGCTTGGTTTCTTGGCCTGGGGCTAGAGATGCAGCTCAGCACTGATAACTTCAGCTTGTGCCACAAGAAATGGGGCTGTGGAGAGCTGGGCCAGGGGTCTCAAGGGGGTTTTGGATGGAAGAGTGCAGGTGCCACCTCACTTTGGCTCTCAAAGCAGCAGCTAGGGGCTCTTGGTTGCTCCCATGACCAGCGGGAGGGTGCAGACACCTCGTCCAGGAAGCAACACAGAGCTCCTCAAGTCTGCAGCCCCCTTCTGCCATAAAAGTGGCCAAGGGCTGTATGGTCTGCATGACCTTGATGCACAAAGAGCCCAGGACCAGTGAATCGGGGACGGTTTGTGCACCGTGGGAGGGTAACAACTGCTAGGCAAAGCTGGGATGCGGGAACTCATGGGCCCCAAGTTCCCAGTGATCAGCTCAGTAGTACAGGAGGCTGCAAGACCCCCTTTCACCACGTAAGCACAACTAGAGGCCATGGGAAGAAGGAGGCCCAGCTTGCACCTTGGGGATTTCACTTCCTTACTCCTCTCCTGTCACAGTCCTTCGCACACAAAGCCTCGTTATCCAGGCCCCCACATGTGGGGGTCACCCCTTCTGCACAACCTCAAGGATGTTTATGGAAGTGAATGCTCCACTTCCATGGGGAGCTGGCTGGTGCTGGAGCTGCCCAACAGTGGGGCCAGGCTGCTCCTCCCCTGCAGCCGCTCAGAGATGCTTCGCATAGACAGCAAATCCTTACTCACAACCCCTCAGAGGTGATGGCAGGATTAATCCCCCTTCGTGGGTAGGAAAAGGCAAGAGAGGAGACTTAAGCAACTTGAAGAACTCATGGCAAACTCCTGGCTGCACCAGGAACCAGCATTTTCCATTTTCTGAGCAACACCATAAAGGAAGGAAAAAGTGACCATATCCTGATCCCCTCCTCTGCCCCCTACAAGTGAGGACCCACTCTTTAGGATGCTAGGTTTATCTCCTCACATTCCCATGTGATAGCTCCAGAGCTGGTGGACTATGGTCTACTGGGATTTCATCTGACAGCATCCGTCTGCAGCACCAGCCTGCCAAGTCTGGATTCCTTGTCCCAAGCCAGCAGCAAGAGAGAGTTCTGGGCTCCAGTAGAACCCAGAGCAAGGCTCTGGATTTTACCAGCTACATTGTGGGTGGGATATTCATTTCACATCTTTCTCAGCTCTGCTCCCCCCATCTAGCTCTGGAAAAGTGAAATTTGGAGGATGAACGTGTTCAGTTTTACCCTCTGTTACAGAATCTTCACAAGGGTGCTGAGGGAACAGCCAGCACTGCGGGGTCAGTCACAATCAGCTCAGTACAAAGAGAAACAACTTCTCTGTGCCCACCCCATGAAACTAGCTCTGAAGCTGCTACTGGGAAGAGGAGCACCCAAAGCCTGTCCTGATTCCTCCACAGACCGTCACTCACCTCAACATGAAGAACACCCTGTGGTCACAGAGCCATGGACTTGTGTAGGTTGGGAAAAACCTTTAAGATCATCAACTCCAAACACTAACCCAAGCACCCCCAGTGAGCGGAGGCAGACCAGCCCTTCTGCAGGTGTACGGCCTCTTACTTGCTCAAAGCTTCATATTCTTCATACGAGTGAAGCTCCAGCCCCCAGAAGATGAGCAGAAAGACAACGGCATTGCATGACTATGCGTCACTATCGGCAAACCCTCTCTGCGGCGATGTAAACCTTAGCTAGCTGATGAGAAATCTTTGCCCTCTGTTAGCCCAGCATTCTAAAAACACAATTCTTCTAAGCTCTGGAAGGAATCCCTGAGCTTTCCATAGACATGAAGAGGAGAGATGGAAAGACACAGGGGAGTAACCACCTGAAAACCACAAGCCGCTTGCTTACTAGTGCTGTCCATCAGCGTTCCCCAGCTGTACACCCTGCAGAAGCTGTACTTTCATCTGAAAGCAACATCTCAATAACTGAGGCCTGGAGCTGGAAGGACTGGCTGCCACACCAGAGGACTGGGCTGCCATTCAGTGGGGCCTGGACAGCCGGAGAGTTGGGCAGGGAGGAATGGAATTCAACAAGGGCAGTGTAGAGTCTGGCATCTGGGCAAGAACAACCCTAGGGACCAGGACAGGCTGCAGACTCCCCTGCCGGAGAGCAGCACAGGAGAAAGGGGACTGGCGGTCCTGGTGGCCAGCTGGATGACCATGAGTCAGCAGTGTGTCCTTGTAGCCAAGAAGGCTAGTGGCATCTGGGGATGGATTAGAAGAGGGGTGGCTAGTAGATTGATAGAGATTCTCCTCCCCCTCTACTCAGTCCTGNAATGGGTATAAAACAGAACACAGAAAGTTCCACCTCAACATGAGGACAAACTTCCTTACTGTGAGGATGATGGAGCACTGTCACAGGCTTCTCAGAGAGGTTGTGGAGTCTCCTACTCTGAAGATGTTTAAAACCCACCTGAACTATTCCTGTGTGACTGGATCTAGGGGATCCTGCTCTGGCAGCGGGACTGGACTGGAGGATCTTTTGAGGTTCCTCCCAATCCCTAACATTCTGTGATTGTGTTTCCAAACTGCTTCTGTTACCAATCACATTGTAAACGTTTTGGATCAAGGCAAAAATGTTGATTAATTGGAAATCATTAGAATCATTAGGGATTGGAAGGGACCTCAAAAGATCATCCAGTCCAATCCCCCTGCCACAGCAGGATCACCTAGACAAAGTTGCACAGGAACAGATCCAGGTGGGTCTTGAACATCTCCAGAGAAGGAGACTCCACAACACCCCCTTAGGCAGCCTGTTCCAGTGCTCCATCACCCTCACTGTGAAGAAGTTCCTTCTGATATTTATATGGAATCTCCTCTGTTCCAGCTTGTACCCATTGCCCCTTGTCCTGTCACCAGACGACCTTGAGAATAAAACATTCTTTTTGAGCTGAGGGACCAGCTATTCCTTTTTTGAGATTCCTTTCCTTCAGATCCATTTCACCCCCCAAATTTCACAGAATTTCCCCTGAAATTTCACTTTTACAGAACTCTCATGTGTTCCTCTTGGCCTTCTCTGCATCAATTTCAACAGAGATCATATAACATTTAAGCATCTGTCTCACATTGTTGGTTCTCACCTTCCTCAGGCTGATAGATCAGTGGCCAAGCACTAAAAGGTCACAGTTTCATTGCTGGTGCTAGATTTCTTGTCTCAAAGTCCCCAGTCTCCTCAGGAACAGCATCCTCCATCACCAGTTCAAGGGTGAGACATCCTGTGTGGTGGGATTTCATCACGACCCTACATAAGGGACCCTTTTCTCCAAAGGACAATGCAAGGATGGTCAGGAAATCTAACAAGGGCAAACCCTGTTACAAAGACAACATGAAACATCCTTAAGAGACTCAGATGACTCTCTGCGGGCTGACACGGAAAATTATCTCTGACCCTCTGTTACAGCCATAATCCGTGGTCTGACGAGGGATTTAGCTCTCGTTTTCCAGTCAGGGAGTTATTAAGACTGAAGGCCCCAAGTCACAGCTGTTAAGAGCTCACTCCTACAATTTCTGTTCAAACTAGAGCTCAAGAGGTGGGTTGGAGTCCACAAGGGAAGGCACAGTAGAGGGGATGTTGGTGCCCTTGGTTTGCTCTTCCATTTAAAATGCTGCCATGATGAGATAACTAGAAGGCCAGGGGACTTTTGGTCCAGCTACAAAACACAATCACAAAATTGCCTTGGTTGAAAAAGCCCTTCAAACTCGAGTCTAACCATGCCCCCGCTAACCCCTGTCCCTCACCCCACAGCTTTCCAACCTTCTCCAGAGATGGTGACACCACCACTGTCCTGAGCAGCCTGTGGAAACCTTGTGGGGCAGAAATTCTGCCCCAGGGACAACCTCAATCTCCCATGGGGCAACTTGGTGCCATTTCCCCTCATCCTTTTGCTTGTTGCTGCGGAGAAGAGACTTGCTCACACTTCACTCCAACCTCCTGTCACGTTGTCTCAGAGAGCAATAAGGTCTCCCATTCAGCCTCTTTTTCTCCAGGCTGAAGACCCACCATTCTCTCAGCTGCTCCTCAAACCACTCATGCTCCAGCCCCTTCCCCAGTCCCACTGCCCTTCTCTGGTCACACTCCATCCCCTCAATGTCCTTCAGACACCCCACTGAGGACCAGAAACAAAGCTCCTTGAAGTCAAAGCCCCTTAAAATTAAAGGCAGCACCTGCTCCTTCCAACTTCTGCACAAATCAATGTCAGCTTTTAGTCTGTAAGAACCACCTCAACAGCAGCAAATCATGCACCCCTCCTCAGAGTAGGGACTGAGCAGCAGCCCAATAGAGTTACAGTTATTGAGGCTGGAAAAGCCCTCTGAGCAAATCCAGCCCAGTCCAGGATCTAACACGACCTTTAACACGGTCCTTTAACACGANCTTCTCCAGGCTAAACACCCCAGCTGCTTTAGCGTTTCCTCATCAGACTTTCCCTCCAGTCCCTTCCCCACCCTCGTTGCTCCTCTGCACCAGCTCCAGCCCCTCAATTTCTTTCTTGAAGAGCCCAGAATTGCCCCCAGTACTTGAGGGGAGGCCTCACCAGTGCCCAGTACAGGAGCCACGTTCCTCCTCACTAACAAATCTTCTCTCAGTATGAGCTGTATGAGCTTCCCTGTCTTTTTATTGCTCCTGTGCCTCAGTTCACCCTCTTGTGACACCAATCTAATACTCACAAATCACCTGGCGCCACAAAAGATGGATCACTGCCCAAGAAGGTAATAACCATCATATTGGGAAGCACAACAGCATTACCCCATGGCTGGGCTGGCATCTGAGCAATTCTCACAGTGCTGGAGCTTCAGCATGGTTTCCCATCACTCTCATCCCTCACACTGCAGAAACAGATGACATTTTCTCTCATTTATACGTCACGCCAGTGAGTTCTACGGAAAGGCGGCAATTCTCTTAGTGCCATCCAGAATATCCCATGTTACCATCTGGATTCCAAATGGAAGCTACACTCTGCCCATCTGTTAACTCTGCAGAGCTTAGTAAAGCTACTGCTAAAGTAACTGCTACTACAAAAACATCCTGGGCCAGAAGCCCCAACTGTATTTTAACCAAGAGCTATAAGCTGAAGTGTCAGACACAGAAGAAGGGTTTAACAAACCCACTGACAGATCTGCAGGCAGTGAAACAACAACTTGACAAGACTTTTTAATTCACCCCACATGCACATATATCAGAAGCCATAGACACAAGCACATGGAGCTTCCTCACACTGCTCCTGCACTGGACCGAGATAAAATGTCATGAACATCCACATTACAGACAGCTCCTGCTCCATCAGCGGTTGTCTGACTCCCGAAATCTCGGTGGCCACAGACATTTTCAGTCAGCCTGGGAAAGTCTCAGTCCTCACAAATCTCCAAAGTTTGGGATTTATAGTCACTGGAGCTAACACAGAAGATCCCACAGACCCAAATGGGGCTCTCCTGCCACTGTAAATCATTTCCAAAGCAGCAGGCTGTTCCATCTCAGCAGCAGCAGAGCAGCTCTGACCAGACAAAACAACATACAAGGTGGAAGGAATGCAGAAGACACCAAAGGGGCAGAGTGTGAAGAGTGGAGAGGAGGCAGAAACTTTCTCCAACTCTAAACTTTCCCGCAGCAAATACACTAACCTGACAGATTCTGCACAGCTTTTAAAGCAGAACAAAAGCCTTTCTATTTTTACCAATAATCACAAGTACAGGGTTCAAAACTCCTTAGGGAGGAGAAGGCCAACCTGCCCCTGTGCTCTCAATGCCAGCAGTGGCAAGAGATGTCCCCGAAGTCACAGATGGAGAATGGATCTCCACAGCAAAGGCCTGGGAGATCTCAAAAGGTGATGTGACAGCAAACCTCAGCCGCCTCTCTAGTAACAGTTTACACTAAGCTTAGGATTTGCTGTGTTGGGGGAGTCTCAGAGGGTAGGGACAGACAATTCTTTTCATCCTCTAAACAGGATTTTGAAAGGCCTGAGGTCACTCTCACCACAGTGGCAACCTCCAATTACATTTAGAAAACGAAAGGTTGTTCAGCAACTGATGTGAGAATTGACTCCAGCATCATCACACCTCCAGTTGTCTCTCTGTTACAAATTACTTCATCAATTAACGTTTGTACATGCTAAAATGAGCCATTTCACATCACCTTGCCTTTCCTCTTGGATGTCTCACTGAGGTGGCAGGAAGTGTTTCATGTTTTTCCCATTTTCCCTTTGGTTTTTACTCCCAAATAGAGATCTCCGATGGATCTGCTACTTTTAACAACACAAAGGACATTAAAATCTGGCTTTGCTCTGGGATCAGCTGTGCCCAGGGTGTTTGCTGCTGGCTAAACCCCAATTCTATTCAATTTGGGATTTAGGACAAACCCCATTTTGAATATCATTAGGGAATGGACCAAGAACCTCCCCATTAGATGAACAGGATTTAGAAGAAACTCACCAGCAAATTACAGAATCACAGAACAATCCTGGTTGGAAAGGACCTCCTAGGTCTCTAAGTGCAACCATCCCCACCCCAACAAAAACCTAAATACCCGGTGGATCAAAAACCACAAACCAACCCCTCCCTGCTGCCACTCTGGCAGGGTGTGAAGCACCATTGCTACACAGCTCTTAAACACCTCCAGGGATGGGGACACAACCACTGACCTGGGAAGGCTGTTTCAGTGCCTCCCCACTCTTTCTGTAAACAACTTCTTCCTAAGACTCAATCTAAACCTTCCCTGCCTCAACTGCAGACCATTGCCCCTGGNAGCCCAGAACTGAACCCAGCACTCGAGATGAGCTCTCACAGGGGCTGAGTACAAGGGCACCAAAACTTTGCTGCTTCTCCTGACCACACTATTGCTGATCCAGGCCAGGATCCTGTTGGCCTTCTTAGCCACCTGGGCACACTGCTGGCCCATATGAAGCCAGCTGTCTCCCAGCCCCCCCAGGTCCTTCTCTGCTGGGCAGCTTCCGAACCCCTCATCCCCCAGCTGTAGCGGTGTCTGGGGCTGTTGTGACTGAAATGCAGGACCCGGCACTTGGCCTTCTTGTCCCTCAGACAATTGGCCTTGGACCCTTGATCCAACCTGCCCAAGTCCCTCTGGAGAGCCCTCCAGCCCTCAAGCAGATCAACAGTCCCACACAATTTGGCGTTGTCTGTGAACTGACAATGTCCAGGTCATCAATAAAGATATTAAACCAGACTGGCCCCAAAACTGAGCCCTGAGGGACAGCACTGGCGACTGGCAGCCAGCTACATTTCACCCCATTCATCACAGAACAATCCAAACGCAGAGAATCATTTGAGTTGGAAAGACCTTCAAGATCAAGTACAACCATGAACCCATCTGTCCCAAGCCCACCGCTAAACCACATCCCTAAGCCCAGATCTCCATGACCTTCCTGGAGAGTCCCCCACGCTCTGAAGAACTGGAGAAGCAAAACAGGGGAAAATGTAACCCCTGAGGAAAACAGACTCTGAAGTCAAGGAGATGGTTGTTGCTCAGTCCCACCAAACCACACCGCTGTGTTTTTATTTTTCATACTGTGGGAAACAGTGAAGAACCCAACAGTCAGACAAGCAAGTTGTGTCTCAGATACATGCCAAGAGATCCCACATCAACTCTGCTCCTCCAGAGATAGGTGTAGCGTGGGGATAAAGGAGCAGATGGTGCTTTCTCTGGTGCAAACATCCAGCCTGGCTGGAGCCAAAGCAATCACAAGACCTTGGAGGAATGAGCTGCAGTTCTCCTCTCCATTATTTCCTCTCAATCCTAGAAAATTTGTTCACAGACTATCAAAGTAGCCCCAGCAGTCCCACAGCCATGTCAGCACGGCAGCCCGGGTCACCACGACCCTCAGTGCGTATGGGATTGTACACTTTCACAGTTCCATCAGCTGCAGAGCCCTCTCTTCCCTCTGATGCTCAAGACCCCAGAGCTTTGGTGCAAGCCGAGGTGCTGAGCAGCGCGGGCAGCTGCAATGTTCCTGTCGAGAAGCCATTGAGAAACCTCCACGTTTACTGTAGCTATTGCAGCAACCAGCACACCCCATTAATTTCTGCTTTTGACCCTGTTGACCCAAATCTTCATGGGATTAGAAACGCAGTTCAGATTTCGTCACAGCCCATTCCTACAGCAGCTCCTCAGGACAGAGCAACCGAGACAGCACTTTGGTTTGATTTATGTTGCATCTTGGCATCTGCTGACTGCACACTCACTTTCCGAGCATAAAATGCTCGAGAACAGCTATTTGTAGCCTCAGTCCAAACCTTCCTCTAGCAAACACAACGTGCAGCACGAAATAAGCAATCTGTGGTCTGAGCAGCATCAGTTGGATGGACCCCAGATAGAGGCGGAGAGGCCAGAAGAGCCAGCAACGGCACATCCCACGCCTGAAGGGAGGGATTCCGCTCGGCAAAGGAGGACACATGAGACTGAGACTCCTCAAACCTCAGACTGACCTCCCAGTCTAGCCTATCCAAGGTTTGCCTTTGGTTCCTGTAAGGTCTTGATTTCCCCTTCAGTGCCCCCAGTTCAGATGATTCCTGAAAAGGAGCTGAGATCTGTTCCTGTATTTCCTTTATCTGCTGAGAAAGAGCTCCAGGACACCTGAGAAAGCCCAAGGAGAAGCCTTTAGTGCAAGAAAATTGATCAAAGGAAACAATACTAACCTCCCAAATTAATTTCCTACAGGGCAATGCCAAAGCAGAGACCAGGAACACAGAAAGGGCTGCTCTGAGCAGGGGCAGGATCCTTGCAAACACCAAAAGAATCCAGAGGGGCTGTTTGGGAGCGCAGGCTCTCGGTAGGGAGACATCACCCTTTCTCAGACATGCTTTGTCAGACCCAAGTTTGATGGTTTGGTAGGATTATGCTTACAGAACTTAGGGGAAAACAAACATTCTCCTCCCTCAGCTGCTCAGAACATGTGAATAATTGACCCAAAGTAAACAACATGTGGTCTTGTGTGGTCCTGCTACTCATCCCAGGCTAGTATTTCACTGGGGAACTGGGGATCTTGCGCTCGAGAGGGGAAACTGGAGGGCCCTGCGATTTCCTCACAGCGAGGTAGAGAAAAATATGACAAATGATTGCTGTTCCAGATAGGAAATATAAGAAAACACAACCTAGACACCCAGGACGAACTAATACTCCTCTGAGCCACGTAATCAAAGAGCTTTGATTCAGGCATGATCCCATTTCCTGGCTCTTTCATAAATGCTGGAGCTTTCCAGTGTTGCCGGAGCATGAATCAATGAACTGAAGAGTTAAAGTTGTTCCTGAAAGCAACGTAACTGCTGCGGTGACTGTAAACAGAACTCAGGGTGTGCGGTGGCTGCTCACTTAAATCATCCACTCAGGGAAAAGCAGCAGTGCTCTGGCAGATGAAAGGGCTCAGCCCAGCAGGATTCCTGTTCCCTTTGCTGCTGGGCCACAGGCAGGGAACCCGCTGACCGCCTTTTCCATGGACGACCCTGAGAAACTAAATGCTACCCTTTGTCAAGTGAATCTGAGCAGGTGGGAAGTTTAACCATCACTTACACCACCCCAGCACAGCCTGCCTGTACCCATCACCAGGGGTGGGACTAGATGACCTTACATGGTCCCTTTAGTGCATCATATGATTCTGTGGTTGTGGTAGGGGTGCACCCAAACCATTTACTCTGTGTGTTTGCCATGTGTCCCTGCCTCTCTGACCCCTCCTCTACTTGGTCTTGACCTCAACCCCTCCATTCTGATGCAGCTGCAAACTGGAAGATGTTGCTGTGAAAACCTGAACCCACATATGAACATTCATAGGATCATAGGATTGGAAGGGACCTCCAAATGTCGTCCAGTCCAACACTCCCTGCAAAAAGCAGGGCCATCACTCACCAGATCGGGCTGCCCAGAGCCCCATCCAGCCTGACCTTGAATGGCTCCAGGGATGAGGCCTCCACCACCTGTCCAGGCAGCTTGTTCCAGGGATCCCCCACTCTCAGATTCAAGAGCTTTCTCCTCCTGTTCAGCCTCACTCTGCCCTTTTTCAGCTTCAAACCATGATCCTTTATGCTATTGTTCCCTGCCCTTGGGAACAGTGTTCCCTAGTCTTCTGACAGCCCCTTTCAGGGTTTGAAAGGTTGCTATAAGGTCCCCCCAGAGGCTTCTCCTCTCCAGGCTGAACTCTCTCAGCCTGTCCCCAGAGCAGAGGGGCTCCACTCCCCTGACGATTTTCATGGCCTCCTCTGGACTCACTTCAACAGGTCCTCATTGTCCTTGTGTTGGAGGCTTCAGGGCTTAGCTGCTCCTGAGCTGAAGCTTCTGCCACCTTCTCTATCCATGACTCTCATTCTTGATTTTCCCCGCATTACCTCATTTTCGCTACCAATGTCCTTCACAAACCAGGTTGCCAGAGCATCTCCTTCCAACGCCTCTGAAATCCAGTACAGGAGAGTAGGGAAGGGAGATCAGAAAGAGTCTAAACAACAGCAAGAGACAATGGAAACCATCCCAGTGCACCCAGGTTACTCAGCACCACACACCTACAGCAGTCATCCACGTGGCTCTTCTGGTTATGAACAAACCCATGGGGCATATCAAGCCACACTGCAGTGATTTTGCTGGGGCAGGACCAAGCTAGCCCTGACTGATCCTATTCAACCCTGAACAACAGACATTTCAAGGCTGTCTGTAGCCCTGAAATCACAGTCTCAACCCATGCGTTTGCTGCAACAGCTCTACAGAGCTCCAAGGAGAGTTTTCCCTCCCCAAAGTCCTTGTTGCCAGCTGTATCTTACCTGGATTAGAGCCCAGACCTAGGAACACATCCATCCCAATTCATTTGCATTTGTAAGTACCAGACTGAAATGAAGAAGTGGATGTGGATTTAATTGCTGTGAGTATAATAATCTCAGCATTAGCAAAACTCACCCCAAAAGAAGCCCTGAAAGCCAGTTATCTGGCCCTTGATGATTTGCCTGGATGATTTGCTGCAGAACCAACTTCAATACAGTGTTCAGAATTAATGAGATGAAACCAAACCCATTCCCACTGGTGTTTTGGTCTGTTATAAATCCTTTTGTTAAACAACAGCTTGATTCTGAAAACCACCACAGAAGGTAACTAAAGTGGGCAGCACAAAACTGCCATGAAACTGGGCAATGAGCTGCCAGTGTAAGGGCAGAACCACCTTGTTCTGGTCCCTTGTGTGACGTGGGAATGGATAAAACAGAATCAGTCTCTTCCAGGCACAAAAACCAGCTGCAAAATCAGTCAGAACCAGGGCACAGACTGGAAACCCTGAGGGGTCCTTCCCACTGAAGTTGCTGGGTTTGCTAGGTAAGAAGAATCACATTCTGCCCTTTGGGCTTCATACCTGAATTCTGTTCTAGATAAGGCTTCCACTAACTGGGTGCCCAACGTCCACCCTCATATCCCATCAACATCAACAGCAGTGAGGGCTGGTCACTATTTCATGGTGCCCCAAACCATCCCATTTCTGTTCCTACAAACTTCTTTCCTTTTCACACACTGCTGCAGTGCCTCCAGGTCTCACAGTTCCATGCATGCCTGTCTCTGGTCACAGCCGTCACCTCCCCCCTCAAACCCAACTCATCTGGGCCTTCCTTTTGGTGCCAGCAAACCACACCAGGCTCCAACACTTGGTACAGAGGGTGGTGTGAAGGTTTTACCACTGGAAATCTCAGCGCTGGGATCTCCATTACTAGAGACTAGTCCATGACTGGGAGTGCACAGGCAGACTTAAGCAGAATCCATGTTAGCAACTCCCCTCACCCTGTTTAAACAGGGATCTAGTGGGGCTGAGATACCTTAAGCTGTTCAGCTGTTGCCAAGACCTCACTTGCTCTTCACCCCAGCAGCATTGACCATCCATCCTCCGTGGACTGGTCATCAAGGAGCTCCAGAAGGACTCAAGGCTGCTGTGAGAAAAGCCAAGAGAGAAAAAGCTGCTTCAAGCTGCAGAAGTTCAGCTCAGGGCTTTTGCATGCCTCAGAGGACCAGAACCCCAGCCAGCAAAACCCCAAACCCTTCACTTTAAGCCTAATCACTTGGGGATCTGAGCTGGGAGCTTGGACTCCCAAGCTGCTTCACGTTAGTCAGGTTTGAAATCCCAAACACAGCTTCACATCCCCATTTGCACCCTCTTCTCCCTCCAGATTTTTCATGCAGCAGCAACTGGGTCCTTTCTGCTTTCCTGGACACCCCCAACCTCGGGTATCGATTCCCTCTGGTGATTATCTGGGATTATCCACTCCTAGAGGTGCTCCATTACCTGTATTTGCTGGTCTCTCCAGCTTCACTGGAGCTGGTTGGAGAGCTCAATGACTAAGGCTCCAGTCCACAACCCCTGTGGCTGCAGCCACCTTGCGTCAAACTCCCAAAGATGGCCTGAGGTCTCAGCTCCACAACAGACCAGCAGATGAAAGAAGGGAGTAAAGAGGAGAATTCAGGTCTCACAAACCTTGGAAAAAGCATCACAGGAGTTGTCTCCTCAAACAAGCAAGAGATTTCCTGCAGTCCAGACATCCTTCTGAATTGCAAGAGATTTATCAGTGATGAGTAGATCCTTGAGAAGAGGATCAGAAGTCCATCCAGCAGCACACTCTCTGGGAGCTGGTGAAGGGGGGACCACAGGAAACCTGGAGGCATGGCCAGATGTGCTGAGTGTGGGAGAAACAAGCCAGCACTTCTGAAAATGAAGCCTAATTCAACAAAATCAAAGGCTGAGAAGGGAAAGGGAACACGGAACAGTGGCAGCCTGCAGTTTCCAACAGACCTGCTAAGGCTCTACTCATCTGCCCACGCAGAGCAAAACTGTTGCGAGCACTACTGGACCTCTCTTGAAAAGACAAAGAAACACAGCCAGATGTCAATACTGAGAGTGCAGGTGCTTGAGATGGCTGCAGAGCAGTCTGTTACTGTCCCAGGTCAGCCTGGACCCCAAAACTGATCCCAACACCTACATCTACAAAAAAATAACCCAACCCACCCCACCCCTGGCATGAGCAGCTGGAAGGCTCCTTCTTCTCTCCCTGTTCCCAGGACTGGGTAAATCTCCCTTCTGCTAACGTTAACAGTTTTTGCCTACCTGATGTATCCAGATTTACCCACACCCAGAGCCCAGAAATCATCCCTACGTTGCTGGTTAGAGGATAAAAGAAGAAATCTTCATGGAGAGATGGCGGCAGCAGCTCCTCTGGGAGGAACCAGCAGCTCCTTCCTCTGAGGAGAAGGTGATTCATGGAGGATGCAGAGTCCCCAGCTCCTGCTGCGGATGGCAGCACGTCCCAGCCCACTGGAGCAGAGCAGGGCAGTGGGGACAGACAGCACCCACCGACCCGGGAAGGTAGGCATAATCCCATCTAGGAATCTCTGTCAGGGAAGATTTACAGAGAGCATTGTACTGCTTTGAACCTACACCTAAACCACCCCAAACATCATCATTTTCAATTCTAATTTGAAAGGGGTTTGCATCCTCTGCCTCTCAAATGGCTTCCAAACCCTGAAAGCTAAGGATCTGTAAGAAATCCTCTCGGGTAAGAGTTTCACACTTCTCTCTTTTATTACAGAGCCCCCTACAGGCATTTTAGAACCAAGAGAAAAACCCCAGAACTCCAGTTGAAGCGTTAGTTGTCCTAAATTAATTTGAAATTAAGTTTTCTGTCTAAAAAAAACAACTCCACAAAAAAAAAAATACCTAAAAAAATACACCAAAATGTTTTCTAAAGAACAAACCCCGACAACTGCTTTGACTATACCTGAAAATCAGGAAGCTGGAGCCATGTAGCAGGGAAGGCTTGACATGCAGCCAGCACTGAAATCCAGATAAGGACCCCAAAAAGAAGGAATAAGAGGCATCTTAAGCCATGACATCTCCAGACTGGATGGTTATCTGCAATGTTTTGCAAGCTCGGCATTAAAACCTTAAAAAAACCTGAGTATGAGCTATCCACAATCCTTCTTCAACAGCCACAGCAATCACCAAGGTGACTCAAATCTGTTTGTTTATAATCCTAAATTATCCAGCTTCAGATAAAAGAAAAATAAAAGCTTCAACTAAAAATCACAGCATCACAGGATGTTAGGGATGGGAAGGGACCTCGAAAGATCATCCAGTCCAACCCCCCTGCCAGAAGAGGGTCCCCTAGATCCAGTTGCACAGGAACAGTCCAAGCGGGTTTTAAATGCCTCTGAGAGAGGAAGACTCCACAACCTCCCTGGGCAGCCCCTTCCAGTGTTGTGTCACCCTCACCAGGAAGAAGTTTCTTCTCGTCTTGATCATCCAGCTGATACCTGTTGCTCCTTGTCCTACCATTGGATGCTACTGAGAAGAGCCAGGCTTCTTCCTCCTCACACCTACCCTTTCCACATTCATGGAGTCACCCCTCAGTGTCTTTTTTTTTCCAAGCTGAAGAGACCCAGCTCCCTCAGCCTTTCCTCATCAGGGAGATGCTCCACTCCACCACCCTTGTGGCTCTGCACTGGACTCTGTGTGCAGCTTGAAATGAGGGGCCCAGAACTGGAGACTACATTCCAGATGTGGTCTCACCAGGGCAGAGTAGGGGGTGCCAGAACCTCTATCAACCTACTAGCCCCCCCTCTACTAATCCATCCCCAGATGCCACTAACCTTCTTGGCCACCAGGACACTGCTGGCTCGTGGTCATTCAGCTGGCCACCAGGACACCCAGGTCCCTTTCTCCTGTGCTGCTCTCCAGCAGGTCAGTTCACAACCTATGCTAGTCCCTGGGGTTGTTCTTGCCCAGGTGCCAGACTCTACACCGCCCTTGTTGCATTTCATTCCATTCCTCCCTGCCCAACTCTCCAGCCTGTCCAGGTTCCACTGAATGGCAACACAGCCCTCCAAATCAAACTTTCTTCAGCTAAAGATCAAATCCCACTAAAAGAACTGGACGAATGGGGCGCCGATTTGTGAAATTAATTTTATTTCTTGTTTTGGAACATTATTCCCAATTCCAAATAAATAAACCATACAAGAGAACTCAAATAGGATGCACAACACTCAGGCAGTCCCTTGGAACAACCGTGATCACACTGGGAAACAAGAATTGAACATGAGAAATATACGAACATGAGAATATACAACTGCTCTTTCGCTCCATTAACGCTTCGCCCTAGAGTGCTCTCTTCCCATGGATGGAAATTACACTTCCTACCCAAAAAGAGTTAAAACACCACAAGAAAATCAAGAACGTGGCACTGCATCACCTAAATGTTGACTGAGTAGGGACCACTGGGTTTTATAGCAGGAAATAAAAGGTTATTGCCACGGAGTCTCTGTCCTACACCCATTTCTGCATCAGCTCAGGGGCTCGGCCTGCTGTGTTTAACCCTTTCTCCAGCCCCTGCCCAGGACCAGGTCCTTCATTCTAGACATGCACTGCTTGGTGCTTTCAGTTCAGCAGAAGAATCCAGTGCTGAGACGCCTGTGTGGAAACAGTGGCAGCAGCAAAATCGGAACGAATTCAACGTCAGGGAAGACTTGGCATCCCCTGAGCTACCCCGGCAATGATACTCCCTGTAAAGATCACTTGGGAAATCAGGTTACCACCACGCACAGCCAAGGGTGTTCGGAATCTACCAGCATCCAAGTCTTTTGTGATGAAGAGAAGGGGAAATCCACACTCATCACAAATATTTTAAACCCATACAGAGATTCTTAAAGCCTTTCTATCTCCAGCACTGAGACTACAACTGAACTAGCAGCTTTGTTTTCGCATTCTGTCAAAGAAATAAAATGTCCACAATGAATATGATGGCTAAAGGAGGAACTATAGGACCCATATTCCTTCTAAATACAAACACCACCCTGAACTGTAACATGAAATGCAGGACTAGCGTGTGACCCAAGCTCGTGCCTGAGTTAGAAGGATAACAGGAAGTCCTGGCTCCAAAACATTTGAAAATTTACATCCCACAGTGGATGCAAACCCACAGCAGAAGATGACCTTGGGTTTCTCCTGAATGAGCCAAAGGCAGATGTATTTCCTTACACCTGCTCTATCACCTGCTTGGCCAAGATTACCTCTGTGCCGAGTGTGAATCCCTGGGGCACAAAGACACACTCAAGCATTAGGAGCATCCAATGCACAGTGCAACCCTTTCCTACAGACCGGGCCACTTCCATGTGCTCATTCTCCGGTCGTTTTTTCATTATTATCACTATTTGCCAGGTTTCCATCTCCTCAGTGCAGCTCTGATTTCTTTCTGTCACCCTAATTTCCAGCTGACCACACTGAAATTCACCAAGTGGTAACAGTCTGTCACAGAGAGCAGCAGGGAAAACATGGGAACAGTGGGAGACAGAACAGAAATCACAGCACAAACCTTCTCAAGAGCTTCAGCAACACTAAAGTACAGGATCCCTACTGGGGAAATTCCAGCCCCTTTGAAACTGCTCTGTGTAATGAAGAGAAGACGGTAATTTAACCATTGCAGGTTTATATAAAGAGGTTTTATTTATCAAACATCTCCCCAAGCTTCCACGTGCAGCAGGGCCTTCTGCCCCTAATAGCAGGGGCGTTGGAACTCAGTGATCTTCAAGGTCCTTTCCACCTCTTTCCGTGGTTCTGCTGTACCAAATCACATGGCAAGCATTGAGACCTTGACTTTCAGTCCTACGAGTAAATTTCACACAAGAGAGTAACCTCCACACTAAAGCCATGTGAAAGTGTGCTCAGTCCCTTTTTACATTCTCATCTAACCCGGATTACAATATTCTCCCTCTGATAATAAAATGCACATCAGAAACAAGTCTTGAGAAGAACCAGGAAACAAACCTCAAGAAAAGATCCCCCTCCAGTTCGTCAAACAACAATCGCAGATCTGGAGTGAAACAGAAGCAGATACTCCTCTCCGAAGTAAAGAGCTTGGAACAAGCCAAGTGACACGAAGAACTGGCTGACAACAGCTCAAAGAGCAAAAAAACCACTAAACCAAGAAACAGGGGATGGGAAGGGAGGTTTTTAATGGCACAGAGGGCAGCCAGGCACTGTGTGAGCTGAGGATGTAACTGTCATCAGGACTTTAAAAATGCCCCCCATCCGACTGGGGTTGCAGCTAGGGCAGAACAAAGGTCTGCCCACAAACCAGAAGAGCAGAAAGACCAAAGTCATGCAGGCCCTCTGCTTAAGGGCAGTGGAAAGCGCTCAGTGCCAAGTTCTTAGCTCTACACAATTCAGCTGCTGGGTGGAGTGGTCATGAGTGAGGTACAAAGAGGAGCTTCTGTCCAGGAAAGGTTACTCTTGAGTTGAATGTCTGCTGTTAAATCACTTTTAGAATGCCCCAAGTGTTAAGGAACCCCTGCAAGAGCAACCTGTCTTTAATGCAGAGCTGTGCCATGACCCTCTTCTCGCTTCTGGCTACAAAGAAAAGCAACGGTTAGGCACAAATTGAAGGTGGTTGGTTTGCACAAGCCGAAATGTGGAAACATTTTCTCCCTTCCATTTACACAATAAAAACCAGCAACAAAGAACTCAGTCCTTTGGATCTTTAAATAAGTAGGTATAAAAAGGCCCCCATTTCTTATATAGCAAGCTCTCTCTATATACAACCAGATTTCCAAGATACAAATAACATATTATACAGGATTTAGAAATGTTTTAAAAAGGTGAGGCATTAGAATCACAATTCTCCCACCCAAAAATAGTAATAATAGTAATAAAGGTTTGGGAAAATCCACAGAGTGACAAAGGTGGTAGCAGAGGAAACTGGGGAAAAAAAACCTCAAGAAAACCCCCACAAAAAGGAGACGGAGACGAGTTTGCTGCCGGAATGTTTTACTAAACTTGCTGGTCATCACGGTGCTGTGATTGGAAAGAACCAGTTTAGGCTGCAAATGAGGAACGGTGCTGGGTTGTGTGTGTTGATCTCAAGTGTCAAGAGAGGCAATTCAAGTATTTCTTATTTGATCTGAGCTCGTGGTAGCAAAAAGAGGTGCAGGAGGAACGACCCAGGCCAACCCAACTGCAAGGACTACTTGACGTTTTTGCCATACATCCGCTCTATGTCTGTTTGATAGTATGCTGTCAGCTCCTTGCGCTTCAGCTTGAACGCGTCTGTCACCAGACCAGTCTCAGGGGTCCAAGGGTCAGGGCTCAAGCGGATCTTTACCGGGATTTCAAACTTCTCCAGATTAGCTGTAAAAAGAAGTGATTTTTAATCGGAAAGATAAATGCCTTATAGTAAAATAACCTCTTATATTATGTAATTATTATGGTAACATCTTGTAGTATTTTATGAGATATAAACACCTTACAATAAGAAACCATTCCTCTGCAATTAAAATCAAGAGAAATAATAATATGACATGCTAAGACCTAATATCATCTTATAATACTATCTTATATAAATGTCTTACAATTTAAAAAAGAAACCATTTTTCTGCAATTAATACAAGAAATAACATATGTAATCATCATTATGATTTTATATCTTATTATCTAACATTATCTATAATATATAAAACATCTTAGAGTAAACAAACCATTCCTCTGCAATTAAAACCAAGAAAATCAAATTACTAAGTAGCCAGCAGACACGCAATATTCAATATAATATTAAGAAATAACCTATTTTCTAGTTTAATAATAATAATTTCAAAATCATCCACAAATACCGAATTCTACAGCACAAGATGCTGGGTTTAGTTAGCTTTGTCTGCGTACTTTACTGCCCTTCACATAAAATTACTTCATTTTGGGGGGTTCCTTTGCAATTTAGCACTGAAAAAAATCATGATGCTGCTTTAAAAGCAAAATCTGGTAGCAAAGTGAGAAAGGAAGCCATCTATAAAACATTATAAAGTAAAAATACCAAAGGATTAAACCGAGTATTCTGTTTCATCACCTTGAAGGTGTTTTAATTCTCTTCAGGGCAATCAGTGCTGCAAAACACATGGAATTTTTTACCATCAGACTTCACCATGAGGCCCAGGCTGCACAGACAGTTGGGAAAAGCCCCATCCCTGAACCAGGCCAGGTCAGGCTGACCCCTGGGGCTCTGAGCAACCTGCTCTGCTTCAAGATGCAGTGCAGTGCATCTTCACACACACACAGTGCATGCTCACTACAGTGGGGTTGAACTAGATGTTGTTATCCACCACTTCCATCCCAAACCAGCCTGTGATTCTCTAGACAGGAAACTGGCTGAGCTGATGAAGTTTCTCCAGTTTTATATCATTTCCTCAGCTACTGGCCACAGTAAGAAAATAGGTTGCCTGGACAAAGGAACTGACCCAACCCAACTCAGGGTTTGTTATGGGGTTTTTTGTATGGAAACTTCCCCTTCAAGGGAACAGCTTCCAGGTCTTTGCTCAAGTGTTTCATAGACATTACAGTCCACAGGGTTTAATTCCAGCTACTCACCAGCCATGGCAGCCTCTGCTAGCACCTTCAGTACCTCTTTCTCCATCTCTGGGCTGTTGCAGATCTCTTCCCAGTTGCCTTTAAATCCTTTCTTTCGAGCTAGTTCTGCAAGCTCCTTTTGATTTGGCACAACAAATCCAATGACATAAGAATGGAAACTGGGAAGCATAACGTGCTTTAGTATGAATTTTGTAGAGTTAACGACTCTTCAAATAGAACATTTTGTGTTTGTGAAGGGTCTGCGCTTCACCCAGAAAGACTGCTCTTAGCAGGTGTCATTTGTTCACCTGATCACCTTTCTGAAAGTTCCCTTTGCTGCTCAAAGAGGAGTAGAAAGAGAAGGGACTCACCTCACAGCAGCTGGACTGCCCCCTGTTCTGCTGTCCACATGCACATTCCAGTGTGAGCTCAGAGCTTTAGGGAAGCATCACCCACACGATGTCACTGCACCCTGCCTCTCCTCACGCTTTGCATCCCAGTACAGACACTGCTGTGCGGCTCCCCTACCTCAGTCTCCTCTTAACTGTAGAGTCCAGTGACTGTAAAGGAACAGAGGACTGCAGTAAAGAGGGGTTGGAGAGCGGGTGGTGGAATGAGCACACACAGACACATCTCAAGAATGCCTGCTTCTGTGAGGGAAGTGACTGCTCTCTCCTCCAAGTCACCGTCCATACACTGTACTGTTGGTGACCTCTGTCTGATCCTGACATGGAGCTGTGACCTCAAAGGCTTTGGGATCCCTTCAGAGCATCACTCCAAGATGCGTATTTGAGATTTTTCAGATGGTCCAAAGTTTAGGGCAAACATGAGCAGAACCTCAGCTGTGCTGGTTCTAACAAAGCAGATCATAGCAGAGAGCTGAAAGAATCCATTCAGCAGTTGGACTCCATCAATGATCTTGAGGGCATTTTCCAACCTGTGATCTCCAAAGCTCATCAAATTCATTCCCCTGACTTGAAGTCAGGTCAGCTACATCTATCAGATCTGTTCTTAGTATCAGAAAAGAATCTTAGATTGGCCTAGGTTGCAAGGGACTTCCATCCTATTTCTCCAGGCCATCATAAACAGCCCCTCTGCAGCCACTTTCAGAGACTGGAAGGTCACTATCAGGTCACCCTGAAGCCTTCTCTTCTCCAGGCTGAAACACCCAGCTCCCTCACCCTGTCCTCATAGCAGAGGGGCTCCAGCTCCCCAGTCATCTTCATGGCATCCTCTGGACCTGCTCCATCAGATCCTTCCTGTATTGAAGGCTCCAGAGATGGATGTAGGACTCCAGGTGAGATCTCACCAGGGCAGAGCTGGTAGCCAACACATGATTCTGACTGTTGGTTAAGCTCCCCCTGATGGCAGCTCCCAAGTCTTTCTTGCTGTAGCTCACATGGGTTGTACTGTCATACAGCCATAACCAGTCATTCCCCTCCATTCCACAGGAACCACTTATTCATTTACAGACTGTTACTACTTCCTTTCTCCTCACATTTCTAGTTTTCTTTCTTTTCTTAACCTTCTTTGAACTGATGGTTGCTTGCAAGCAAATCTCCATCAGGTCAAGCCTGCTGTGAACTATGATCCTATCCTCCACTTCAGTGCTGTCCCCCATCATCTCTGCAATTCCCCGTCTTTCACCAGAGAGATCAGTGCCAAATACAGCACTGTAACCCCCAGTATGGGGACTCCTTTAGTTATTGTTTAAGACCTCAGAGATCATCTTAAAGCACTAAGTACCCCTTCTGGTTACAGCATGGTGCCCTTTTCTCACTGTAAAGGGTACAAATGGTAACAGGCAGCTGAGAACAGCAGCAAAGGTGCCACAAAGTCCATTACAGGCGCTGGCACCATCTGTCAACAAGATCTGCCTGCTGGCTGACTCAAGAACTCTCTCATTTTGATCTTCCCAAGAAAAACACTTCAGATTAACCTCAGTATCACTCACTGCTTTTGTGTCACCTTCTGCCTTTGCCTTCCTCTGACAGATTTTCCCCCCAACACACTAGTTCTGTACTCTGGACCCTTCTAACTCTGTCTGAAGGCAGCCAGAACACAAAGGGCTCTGGCACTTCCTGGCTCCTCTAGTCTCTTGTCACACACAGTCACATCAAGCAAACTCAGCAGAAACAAACAGCATTCATTACTTGAAGGAGTTGGCTAGGCAAGCATCAAATCTTGGGTTCATCTAAAATTCAGCCTCTTGAGCAGAAGAATCCTTCCCCCTGGACAAAGGGGCTCATCCAACTATGCTTTTTCTTGGAAGAAGCCCCTTTGAGCTCACAGATCCTGCAACGTCCAGCTCTTCACTGAGTCACCTCTTTACCTGTAGTTCAAATGCTAAAGCACCGTTTACCTCGAGACATCTGCCTGAAGACTAAATCATCTCTCCAGAGCAGCTACTTCCCTCTTCACTACTGCTGCTTCTGCAGATCTTCTGACTCTGCTGGCTTCTGCAGTCTTGGAGGTCACAACAGCACAGAGGATGAAATTCTCAGCATCTGGTCCTCAGGATCTCCTATAGCAGGCATCCTTATTCCTCTGCTGAAAGTCCTGCCCAAACATGGCCCTTAGACCATGGTAAGAGACATCTGTAGTCACTACAGGTCAGTACCACCACTTCCAGTCTGGAAAGCTCCTCCTTGAGCTTCCTGCTGACAACTCCTTGGCTCCATCTGCTCATTCCTCAATTAACTGAACCACTCCATTTTCCTTCTGTGATGCCAACACCCCACTGAACAACTCTTGGAGGGGTCAAGTGCTGACACAGTAGCAGAAGTGTCCTCTGAAGGACCTCTCTAGCCATGGCTCCCTCCTGCCAGCACTTGATTCCTTATCTCATGGGATATTTTATCCAAAGGGGTCAGCTACAGCTTTTGAGCAGCAACATCATGTGAACACTTTATTATCAACTCCTATGCTCAGAGGAGCCTGTGCACTGCAGATCTGACGTGAGCAAGGTGGCTGAGTCACCATGCCTTGATGTGTTTGAAAGTCCTATGGATGAGATGCTTAAGAGTTCCGTTTTAGGGGTGACAAAGATAGGAGTAGGGTTAAAAGGTTGCACTTGATGATCATAATTTTTTTCCAACTTAAATGTTTCTGTGATTCAGTGATATAACCCCTCTGTAAAAGTCTGCCATAGCTTTTTGCCAGCAGGAGCCAACAGCTACAACAAAGGGCTCCTCTTGCATATGAGGTTGCCCAAGCAAAGTCTAAGGAGAGGCAGGACTGGTACTGCAAACTCCCACTGCTGAGGTGAGGACATACCCACAGTGAAATGTGCACACAGACAGCCATCCAGAGGTTAGGCAGCCGCTTGTACCAAAGGACTCACACAAAAGTATCAGAAAGAAATAGGACAGCAGTAGAAACATGCTGAGGCTCTGTCTGAACACTACTTTCAGACGTGCTCCTAGGTTTTTTCCTGGTTTTAAGCAGTAGACAAGACACACAGAAGTGCCTGACAACTGGATTTTAGAGCCTTCACTGCTACGCTGAGCTAGCAAAATAAAAGATGTCATTTGACAGTACAGATCCAGTAATGAACTTCAGAAACTGGAAGAGCACAGCTCACCATCTACAGAAGCCTCCTTCTCCACAGACTGCAGAGGGTGCTCAGAACAGGCACACAAGCTCCAGCAGTCCAACTTGAAACTCACCCAGTTGGTTAAAGCCATAAATAAAGCTTAATCTAAAGGGAATTCTTCACATGACTACCACAGAAAACTAGGTGAACAAACCCCAAGTGAACCTTCTATTTATTACCACCAAGTAATTCCCTGTTATCCTTGTCCTGACCTCTTTCAATCAAAGTCACCACATTCTTCTGGCCATACTGGAAACCAGAGGGTTTCTCAATCCTTTAGAAGCTTCAAAATGGCAACAGGAAAGCAAAGCGCACATGAAGCATCTTTAGATGTTCAAGTCTGTACTATGCAAAGGGAGGGAATCCTACAAAGAGCAACCGAGACACGGTTGAGCTTTCAGATGCCTGACTCTGCAGTTACATAGAACCATAGGATCCTTATGGCTGGAAAGGACCTCCAGGATCACCAAGTCCAGCCCTCATCCCAACATCTCCACAACCCTAGATCATGGCCTCAAGTGCTCTTTCTACTCAGTTTTTAAACACCTCCAAGGACAGTGACTCCACCACCTCCCTGGGCAGCCTGTTCCAGTGCCCAACCACTCTCTCAGGAAAGAACTTCTTCCTAAGATCCAATCTAACCCCTCCCCTGATGCAACTTGAGGCCATTTCCCCTCATCCTATCATTAGTAATCTGGGAAGAGAAAGAGCAAACAGGCAATCTGACTATCATTTATCATGTATTTGCAGTGTTTTCTCCAAGTTCAAGCCTTCTGCTGCTGTAGAGCAGTGGTTACTAAGAAGTATTTTTAATGCTAATTAATTTAAAGCACAAACCAGCCTCTGGGCTGTTGGTGTTTTTTTTCCCCACCTTCCTCTGAAATACAACAGTAGCTCCCCTCTGAAGAGCAGCTAGTTACAGCAAGTAAAAGGTGTCCTGGGGATTAAACAGGTACCGCTCTCTCTAAAGGGCTCAAGTAATATGGGAGGATCAGACTCTTACCTGCTTGCATATGCACAGATGTTATCTACCAGTGGGAGATTCTTTAGAGCTGCTTCCACTTTGCCGAGAGAAACATATTCTCCTGCCTGCAGTTTCACAAGATCTTTCTTACGATCTATTAAGAAAAAAAAAAGGGAATTAATTACAGAATGTGAAGCTTTAGCTGTCAATTTCCTGCCTTGAGAACAGTATCTCCTACACAACTGCACCAGCACGTGGATGGAAAACAACCAGGATCACCCACAAAGCCAGGGTTTGGCTAGATTGATGCATTTTGTGCTGCTTGAGACAGGAAACAGCATTTGGTGACATTTTGTTATTTATTCCCAGCCTCAATACACATTTAAAGAGCAACTGTCCATCTGGTACTTGAAACACAACAATAGGAACTGAAAATGAAGCCTAAATTGCAGGAGCTCATTGTCTGTAGCTGTGATGCTTCACAGCTTCACACTGCTATGTGCCACCCGTAACAGAATGTGAAAGCAATTAAGATTAGTTTTGGGGTTTAAAAAGCACCCTGAATCATCCACTGACTTCAGGAGAAACACCTGGAAGTTCACAAGGCATCTCCAGGTGTCAAAGAATTATGAGCCAATCACAGGCTCTGTGTGTCACCTTGACCTTCATGTTTTTATACAGTTCCCTTATAACGAGGGTATACTACCACAGAGTGGCAAGATTTAAAAAAGCAGCATGAATTCCTGAGCAAATATTACCCAAAAGAGCCCTCTGACCGAGTCCAATGCCACACTTCGAAAATGCAGAGTCACAGAATTAGGGGCTGAAGGGACCTCAAAAGATTACCCAGTTTAACCCCCCTGCCAGAGTAGCACCGCCTAAAACCTAGACTCTAAAGATCTAGAATTCTAATATCTAGGCTCTAAAATCTACAGGCAACTGATCTAGCTTAGTCAACCTATATTTAAGTTGTAGTCAGGTGGGGGTTGGGCAATTCTCCCAGGCAGCCAGCACCAGGACAAGAGGGTTGGGCCGGAAGCTGCCAGGGGAGGCTTGGGTTGGATGTTGGGAAGGCCTTCCTTACGGAAAGGGTGATCAGACCCTGGACTGGACTGCCCAGGGCAGTGGTGGAGGCCCCATCCCTGGAGGTGTTGAAGGACAGCCTGGCTGTGGCCCTTAGTGACCCGGGCTGGCCACTGTGGTGATGGTACTGGGATGGGCTGGAAGACCATAGAAGACTTTGCCAGCCTCAAGTATTCTGGGATTCTGTAATTACTGCCCAGTCTCACTAAGAGTAGAATCAGCACTCAGACTGGTTCTAAAGGAAGCAAACATGTTCATATACGTTAAAGAACAGCTTTTTAAAAACATCAGAACCTCCCAATATCGTAAAATCATAAGGGATTGGAAGGGACCTCAAAAGATCATCTAGTCCAATCACTCTGCCACAGCAGGATCACCTAGACCAAACTGCACAGGAACAGATCCAGG
>VZRI01010406.1:251-28329 GCA_013397515.1 Upupa epops | reverse complement strand
ACTGGTCCCTGGGGTTGTTCTTGCCCAGATGCAAGACTACACTGACCCTTGTTGTCCCTCATTCCATTTCTCTCTGCCCATCTGTCCAGCCTGTCCAAGCCTCGCTGAATGGCAGCACGGGCTGCTGGGGTGTCGGCGACACCACCCAGCTTTGTGTCATCAGCAAACTTGCTGACAGTGCACCCTAATCCCTCATTCAAGTCATTAATGAATAGATTGAAGAGGACTGGTCCTGTGATGAATAGATTAAAGAGTACTGATCCTTGGGGGACCCCACTAGATACAGGCCTCCAATCAGACTCTGTTCCACTGACCACTGCTCTCTGGCTTCTAGCCTTTAGCCAGTTCACAGTCCACCTCACTACCCAATCATCCAGCCCACACTGCCTCAGTCTGGACACGAGGATGCTATATGAGGCTGTGTCAAAATCCTTACTGAAGTCAAGACAGACCACATCCACTGCTCTGCCACCATCTATCCACCTGGTTATCCCCTCATAAAAGGCCATCACGTTGGTCAAGCATGACTTCTCTTTGGTGAAGCCATAGTGACTGCTGCTCATGGTGCATCCTAATCTGTCATCCAAGTCATTAAAGATACACAGATTTATCCTGTTCTATGAATTACAGTCTAACAGCCCTGAAAAATGTCTACATCTACTTGAATTCATTAACTCACCTATGATTTTTAGACATCCATCGTGATGAAACTCTCCAATGTCTCCAGTGTGGAGCCACCTTTGCCCATTTTCATCAACAGTGAAATCTTTCCTGGTCCGCATTTCATTCTTGTAGTATCCCACGGTCACATTTTGCCCTCCAATAAGAATCTCCCCTCTTGGATATGGTTTATCAGTGTTGTAGTAACCACCTGAAAGTCCAGTGTTCATTAAGAAAGACTCAAATAACATGGCAAAGCAAGAGTTCTTATGATTTGTATGATTTAAATACAGAGCCAGACAAAGCCCACCAGAAAAACGTCTCATCAAGTTGTTACAGGCACAGTACTAATGAATTACACTCAGAAATTCTACCTTCTTCCCAGTTCTGCAACTTGATTTCACAGCAGACCAGTGGTGCTCCCACTCTCCCCGTAGTATAATCGCAAGCTGGAATTTAAAAAGAGAGCATTTTTCAGAAAAAAAATCTTATCCGGAATCTGATTTCAAGAAAATGAACTTCAATTTTGTTCTCAACTTGAATTCAAGCAACACAACTTCCAAGCGTGGAATTTATCTCTCTGATAAAGTACTTACCCTCATTAACTCAAACAATGACATCATTACAGCTCTGCCATTGGCGATTTTTTTGGAAAAGGCTTTTCCAGAAGCCCCAGACGTTTGGAATAAAAATTCACATCCTTGCATCACCAAGGAGCAGAAACTGGCCTTAGATCCTCCCCGCAGGATCACGCCATTGCCAAAAATAAGCTGCTCTCAGTATTTCTGCCACCACTAAGTATGAGGGAAGTTTTAGGACTAAAAGGCAACTGAATTCACTGAATTTAAACCACTAACCAACCTTCTGTGATTGTTCCAGCTCCAGCTGATTCGGTCAGTCCATAGCCTTGCCCCACTGGGCAGCAGAAACAAATGTTCATGAAGCGCTGAGTGGCTGCAGAGAGCGGAGCTCCTCCACAAAGCAGGATGCGGATTTTGCCTCCTAGCAGCATCCGGACCTTCCGAAAAATAAGGCTAAAACACAAAAGAGAAGAGTATAGATTCACTGCTTAAGAACAAAATGAGAGAGTACTTGGGTTTGGATCAGAGCTCAACACTCCCACCATCAGTAAAGTTCAGTGTTCCTTCAATGCCACAGAACAGCGAAGTTTCCAAAGCACAGCTTTCCAAGCTCGTTTCCACTTTTGAGGATGGATTCAATATTTTGAAACCACAGATTTAGTAAGAAAAGCTTTGTGATTTCCTTTAAGTATATTTTAAATATACTTAAATAAAGCTGATCTTCTATCCTTTAATGTCTGGGAGTTGGCCTCAAGGATCCTTATGGGTTCCTTCCAAGTGGAGATGTTCTAGGATTCATTTTTGTGAAAATGCAAAGCCTACAGTCACCTATAGGAACAGACTTCCTACCTACTGAACTCAGTTTGGGCCACCTCAGGTGGACATTGAGGTGCTGGAATGGGTCCAGAGAAGGGCAACAAAGCTGGTGGAGAGTCTGGAGGACAGGTCTGATCTGGAGTGGCTGAGGGAGCTGAGGTTCTTTAGTCTGGAGAAAAGGAGGCTGAGAGGAGACCTTCTCACTCTTTACATCTACCTGAAAGGAGGGTGCAGAGAGGTGGGGGTTGGTCTCTTCTGAAAGTTATTAGTGATAGGACAAGAAGAAACAGCCTCAGGCTGCTCCAGGGGAAGGTTAGATTTGCCATCAGGAAAAATCTCTTCCCTGACAAAGTGGCCAGAGGTTACGACTGGCTGCCTAGCGAGAGGGAGGGAGGGGGTCACCATCCATGGAAATGTTCAAAAACCACATAGATATTGCCCCAAGGAACAGGGTTTAGTGGACAGGGTGGGGTTGGGTTGACTGTTGGACTGGATATCTTGGAGGTCTCTTCTAACAGTAAGGATTCTGTGGTTCTGTAAGAACAGACTTCACAGACTTCCCACCCACAGGAACAGACTTGTATAAATCCATTACTGAAGTCCTGATGACAATCAGATGATAGATGGAAATCTCCAATCAGTTTCAAGCTCAGTAACACTTAAATTCACTCAGCAAATACTGATAACCATCCTGAACTCCTGATCTGTTGTTTCAATTACGGACTTGTTCAAAGAGGTCATTGCTTCAAATAAAATAAACCAACCCAAAACCCAGACCCTGCTCACATTAAGGCTTCGACAAACATTTGTTTGGTGCCATCTGAGTTACCTGTCACAGAGTGGGGTAGTGTAACCTTTGGAAATCTGTTCCATTTTGTAGTTGTAGGCCAAGATAAAAAGATTCCGTTGGAAACTCGTCATCTCGTTCACTTTGTTCATGACGTTTTTGTAGATGCGGTCCATAATTTCCTAGGATGGATGGCAGAGGACTAATTAAAGTGGCAACTCCATACCCGCAGCTATTCAAACCCAGACAAATGTTGGCATTCAAATGAAGAATGTTCATCCCCAACACACAAACATCAAACATTAGCTTGAGAGAGTAACAGAGATTCTACCTTCTGTATTTTAGTCATTACTGCATTGTGTTAAAAACTTGAATTCTGAAGTCACATCTAAATTATTAATTATATTGGTCTTCAAGGGCCCTTAAAACCTGACGCCTTCTGCCAAGGTTCCTTCTCACTTGATCTGACCCCTTTGTTAAGGCCCCTTCTGACCCAACTATATCCTTTCACCAAGGTCCTTTCTGACCTGACCCCCACTCAGCAAATCTATATATTTTTTTCAAATAATTTTAAAAGTAATCATAGAAATAATTTATTCCCAATGCCTTACCGGGACAGCTGCCATTAGGGTTGGCTTAAGTGTAGTAACATCACCTTTGCTTCCTTTCTTTATTTTAGAGGACTGAAGTGAAAAACAAGTTATGAGCAGACACATTAAAGATTTTTGATGCATGACATTCCATGAGAGATCCCTTTTTCCAAACCATCATCACAGAATCCCAGAATTACTGAGGCTGGAGAAGCCTCTGAGCACATCCAGCCCACCCCAGGGCCTAACATCACCATACTGGCCAGACTAGGGCACTAAGGGCCACAGCCAGTCTGTCCTTAAACATTTCCAGGGATAGGGACTTCACCACTGTCCTGGGAAGTCCACTCCAGGGTCTGATCACCCTTTCCATGAGGGAAGGGCTTCAGAACATCCAACCTAACTCTCCCCTGGTACAGCTTCAGGCCCTGCCCTCTTGTCCTATTACTAGTTGCCTGGGAGAAGAGCCTGACCCCCACCTGTCTACAGTTTCCCTTCAGGGAACTTCAGTTATAGTGATAAGGTCCTGCCTGAGTCTCCTCCAGACAAAATACCCTCTGCTCCCTCAGCCTCTCCTCATCAGACCTACCCTCCAGTCCATTCCCTGTCTTTGTAGCTCCTCTGGACTGGCTCCAGCCTCTCAATCTCTTTTTTGAAGTGAGGGGCCCAGAACTGCCCCCAGTAACCCAGGTGAGACCTCATGTTAATTTCAATTCTAACAATCAGAACTAGCCCAGAGTACCAGTACCATTCAAGGAATATTCCAGGGATCTGAAGTAATTATGTTTTATTGAATTTACTGTACAACGCTATACCATACCTGGTCAGCTAATGTCTGAGGTGAAGAGTAACCAATGGGGCATCCATGAGATAGACACACGAGCTCAGCACTCAGCTCCAGAACGTGGGCCAGGGGCAAATAGCCAATGTAGATGTCTTTTTCCCTGTGAAGAACATTAAAAAAATAGGTTTCTGTTGTAGCATCAGAGCCCTCAGGTGAGTCACTCAGCAAAATTTACACTGCAGTAGAGAAAGCAAGGAAAAGCCTTTGAGATGGAGAGCGTTTTTGTTTAATACTACAGGGTTTAGCTTCCAAAGTCATGTTCTAGAGTCACAGGTTTAATGCTTGAACTAAGCGTGGTGTTTCCACATCCCAAACACAATCCCAGAATTACTGAGGCAGGAAAAGCCCTCTGAGCTCATCCAGCCCAGTCCAGGTTCTAACATCACCACAGCAGCCAGACCAGGGCACAAAGGGCCACAGTCAGGCTGTCCTTTAACACCACCAGGGATGAGGACTCCACCACTGCCATGGGCAGTCCAGTCCAGGGTCTGATCACCCTTTCCGTGAGGAAGGGCTTCCTTAAATCCAAACTAATCCTCCTTTGGCAGCTTCAGACCCTGTCCTCCTGTCCTGGTGATATTTGCCTGGGAGAGCAGCCTGACCCCCACCTGACTACAACCTCCCTTCAGGGAGTTGTAGGAGGAACCTTCTAACTCTCCGAGTCTCCTCCAGGCTAAACACTCCNATAAGCCAGGATGCCACTGTCCTTCTGGGCTGCCTGGGCACCCTGCTGGCTCCTGTTCAGCTGGTTATCAACCAGTACTGCCAGGTCCCTCTCCACTAGGCTTCTTTCCAGCCACTCATCCTCCAGTCTGTAGCTGTAGGGGGTGATGCGCCAAAACCAGTCAACTCTGTGATGCCCCAGGCACAAGGCAACAGGAAACACTTCATACTTCACAATGTAATGAATCCAGAATTCCATGCAACTTCCTGACGACTTTGTTTGCTGGTACATACCCCAGATTTGGAATCCTCTCAGCCATCCCAGTTATCCCAGCAATTAAGTTGCAGTGAGAGATCATGACTCCTTTGGGGACACCCGTAGATCCGCTTGTGTACATGATGACAGCAATATCCGAGGGCATAGGCCTGGCCTGCTGCTTGTTCCCTGTCGTTTGAGTGGATGAGAAAAGAAAAAGGAGAACGTGTGGAGAGCCCATGAGACTGGGACACCAGATATACGGATGTATCTCAGCAGTTGTTCCCATCTAACGCTATGTGACTACTATTATTATGTTTTGCTTTGCCTTAAGATTATGGTCAGACTTAAGATCTTAAAGCAACTAGTGAGAACTGTTTTGTGTTAGTTGAGCAGTTCTTTCCAAATCACCCACCCTATTCATAGAGCACAAGTCAGTCGAACATTCACGTGCTTTTGGTGGTTAGAAGATTCTGAGTTCTAAGAGTAACAGAAGAAACTACTGAATACAATACAAGTTAAATTCTGGGTTTAACAGTTCTTCAGAGCCAACAACTACTTGTCATGCCAACAGCTAAACTCCTGTGAGATTGTGAATTTTAATTCTAAAGAGAGAGATTTCAAGAGTTTCAATAACTTTACACAGTGGATTGATAGTCAATTAGTGCCTTGGTCTGGCTGATGTGGCAATGTTAGGTCATAGGCTGGGTTGGATGAGCACAGAGGGCTTTTCCAGCCTTAAATTATTCTGTGATGCTGTGATGCAGTCAGAAACATAGCAAAAGCAATCAAGTTTTATCAGATGTAAATGATTGTTTTACAGTCTGTTATGACTTTAACAAAGTTACTGGCAGTGAATGATGAAGCCTCTTGCTATAAAACACAGAATAATTTTCTCTTGTGTGCTCTCAACAACCTTCTTTTAATACAGGAAGAGAAGAGAACGTACCAGGGTCAGCCTTTGCCCCCATGGCTTGCACAGAAGCCATGGTGTGAACGATGACACCCTTGGGGAATTCAGCCCACATGGTTGGTTTGCCATCCACTGTGATAATGTGTCGCAGAAGTGGTACCTGAGAAACAATCTCCTGTGGAAACCAACACACACTCACAAATCAAACATGAGGTTTGTGCCAACGAGAAGAAAACACAAATCAACCCCCCCCCCAACATTATCTACTGCAGTTCCCCAAAATTCATATAACGTATCTGAGGATTTAAAATAGCAGGGGATAAGCAGGTCTATCTTGAATTTCAACTCTTCCATTTCGATTTGCAGGGCTGACTGAACTTTTAACTCATAAGTCCTATTCCAACCATTTACTGGGTCTTCTTTTCAAGGAAAAGCCCATAACTAAGGGTGCACTAACTGACCTAGAGATAACTGACCTTCCACTCTCACAGATCAGAGAGGAACCATCAGCACTGAGCTCACAGTAATTCTTGAGTGTGGTGCTACTTAAATAAGAACAGCAAGGACATGGCATATTTTATTATAGAGCACTACATACTAGAGGAGTATTTCAAGACTGAGTTCTGAAACATTTACCCGGATTCTAGCGGAAGAGGAGATGATTATCTTACTGCAAGTTGAACTGTGTTTAGTAATAATTGTATGCAAATTTATATTGTATAACCAATTATAATTGTATATATCCCATCACTCTTAGTACCTTTAAAACAAGAAATAAGGATTCGGAAATTCTTTACACAAGAACCAAGAAGGAAAAGACAAGGAACTGCTTTCTGACCTTCAGCTTTGTCTGCATCAGCTCTTTACTTGTGATGATGGTGGTCACCTCCGTTTCATTCAGCCCATGTACGATTGCTGGACCTCCCAGAGTAGCATAGAGAGTAACCACTAAAACACAAAAATGGGGCAGGGGGGAAAGGGTGAAGTGCTCTGTTACCCACAAGAAAGAGCTGGCTTGGACCTGTTTGCTATTTTTGAAGGGTTTGATTTAGGCATCTTTCAGGATGGAGGTGTTCTGCTAAGAAATTACTATGCCATTGTCATCAGCAATTAATTCTCACCCTGGGTAATGAATCTGTGTCTATCCAACTTCCCTCCCCCCCCCAATCTACGTAAAACACAGCAACAAAGGTTTCATTAGGCACTGTAGTGACATTGTTAGAAGATGTAAGAGCAAGGACGGAAAATATTTAGGAAGTGGATGACTAGGAACACTGTTTCCTGTAATTAAGGGCAGCTCATTAGCATCCTAGAGTGCTAAACCACTACTATTTAATACTCATTTTAGAATTTGATTTCATTTCCTGCCAGTTTAAAAGAAAAGACAGGAACAGACTGGGAAACAAAGAAAGCAGCTTAAAAAAGAAGAGAACTATTGCTCTCAAAAAAAACCACCGGACCCATAACCATTTCCTATTTTCCAAGCAGAAAGCTAAAAAAAAGCATCTCCAAAGGGCTGTAAGGTCAATCAATACCGTAATTAATAACAAAATCATTCATGTATTGTCATATTTGGTATTTAAATTTCTTTTTTATTTTCATCTGGATTGAGGTGAATGTTTAAAGAATTACTAAAACACGCTACTGTAGATTAGGGCTGATCATTGCAATAATAAAAGAACAAAAATAGCAATAAATTTAAAAAGGAAATTAAAATTTTTAAAAATTAAATAATTTTAGAAATTTTAATAGCTTCTTAAAATTTTACAAATCATTCAAAAGTTTTAAAAAGCCAGGCTCTTGTATGTGAGGATTTGAGATCCAGAGTTACTAACCCATCCCGGCACCCTAAGGAAGAACTCAAGAGCAGCTTCCTCACACAGAGGAGCTACTAGTTGACCTCTAAGTTATTTTTCCCCTTGTTCAAACAGTCTATCATAGTTCAGAACTGTTGCAGGGCAAATGCACACGCACTGTTTTCTTTAATTTGGTGGGAGCAAAGTCCACAGGAGTGTGGCTCCTCGTTCCCACGAGCTCTCTGAACAGACAGCGCTGACCCCTGTTACATAAACAGCCAGCACAAACCCAGTTTCCCCTCGGTACAACTGCAACAAAGCAGCACCAAAGCAGCACCCGAGAATAACAGAACCAGCTCATCTGATTAGTTACTCACCCACAAGTAGTTACAGCAGTGGCTTGGAGCTATTGTATGGAGCCCAAGAGAGATATACTTGGATATATATCAGGTATATGATGGGGTACTGATGTCATGAAAAGAACTGAGCAGTGACTCTGACCTGTGAAATCCTCACTTCTCCACATCAGCAACTAAGACTTCTACACACAAATCTCTATGTTTATGTAATTACCCCTCCCTCGCCCACCTTGTTCTCTTGAAAACACACCAAGAAGGGATTATCCTGTGTGAAAGAGTCAGTGTCTTTCAGTCAAGAGAGAGACTCTGAGATGTGAATTTCTGCCTGGAATCTTGCTCTAAAACCCAGACAAAAACATAAACCTCAGCAGCATAAATCTGTTGGCAGATGTAGAGGAAAGTAGCCTTCAACTGAGTGGTTCAGCATCAACAGAACGAAAAACAATATTAACCTAGCTGTACCCTTAAAGGCTTCAACCAGATCAGTTCTGACAAAACCCCTTCTGGCCCAGCTTCAGAGTCAGGACTGACAAATGAAAAACAACCTTTAACTAACTCCACTCTATCTCCTGCAAAGATAAGACATTAGGTATCACCAAACAATGTGAAACCTACAGTCCAGTATTTCTAGGCAGAAACCCAGTGTTTTGTGTGCATCATCCACAGTGTAAAACATTACCTGCCCTGGGTTAGTTCCACAGAACCTCCAGCAGCTGAAGCTGCTCTGCTGCCATCACAGCTCAGATGCTGAGCACCACATGAGACAGTGAGCACCGCATGATCATGTCTCAGCAAGGAGTTTAAACTATTAATCCCACAAACCTAAGAACTCACATATCATTCTGCACACAACAGCAGCCACTATCTCCCTTTGTTTTTTCCTTTCCCTGTTTAATTATGAAACCGTTGTAGGGTAAATGTCCTTCCATACCCAATTAAAAATAATTGGTACAAGCCTTGTTTTTTTATTGGCAGGACAGTTAATAGGAATCCAGCTGATCCCAAAAGTGCTAGAAGGGGACTGATGGCATATTAGGTGCTTTAAAAGCAACATCGGCATCTCATCCAAGAGCAAGAGCCTGAGCAGATCTGTGCCCTAAAGAAAGAATCAAACCTACCTCTGAATTTCAGTTTGGGCTCTTCTACACAAAACAGCTCAGTGCAGCAGTGCTCAGGGCCACAGCCAGGCAAGTACCTCTGAGGATGGAATTTCACCACCATTTCAGGCTCCAGATTCTGGTATTTAACCACCCTCACAAAAAAGAGGGCTGTCCTAATACCTCATCATATTTTCATGTGTTTCAGCTCTTTGCCTGTTGCCTCCAGCCTCCTCAAAAAGAGCCTTTGAGCAGAGTCTGGCTTCACCTGCTCCATACGGTTCCATCAGACAAATTAGAACAGATACTGTGAGTTAGGCTGACTTTTAACAAGTCAGCCTTAAGAACTTCTGCAGTAATTAGGAATCAAGCTTGTCATCCAGAGAGTCACAAACCAGCTCTCAGGTTAAATCAGGATGTAATAAATTACTTTCTCATAGGACACTGTATTTGAAGAAGAAAAACAGAAAACAAATGTTATCAACTCAGCCTAAGGTTTGAGTTAAGGAACAACTTACACTTTACTAAAGTATTTAATCCAAGAGAATTCTGCAAAACAAGGTCAGGGCTACCTCACTTTGCAGAGACAACAATACTATAATCTCTAACCAAACCAAAACTGAAGACCTGGCCAAAAAGACCCAGTCCAAACAAAATTTACAGGCACAGATGAAGGTTTGGTGTCAGTTCCTGAAATGGAATCAGTGACTTCATGATTGCTGTTTGTCTGTTCTTAGAAACTTGGGAATCTGTACTGATTTGAGGTGGAAAGACAACCTCTGGCCAATTCACTGAGCAAACTGCACGGAGTCAAAAACCATCTGCAGACAGAGTTTTCTCCAGTGAATAAAGCAATGAGCTAACATCCACAGTTCTACCTGATGCAGCATTTTTTATTTGTAATTTTAAATGTTCTGCAGGAAGTTTTTAGTATGTAAAGTGGAGTAAGAAAAAGGGTTCTTTTCAGACTCACAGAACCACACAGTGGTTTGTATTGGAAAGAACCTCATCCAGTTCCAGTTGCTGTGAGCAGTGATGCCCCTCACCAAACCAGGCTGGCCAGTGCCCCATCCGACCCAGCCTTGAACGCTTCAAGGGATGAGTAGCCACAACCTCCCTGGGCAACCCTGTGCCAGGGCCTCAGCACCCTCACAGGGAGGGATTTCTTCCTAAGATCCAACATAAACCTCCCCTCTTGAACCCATCTCCCTTGTCCTATTACTACAGACCCTCACTAAAAGGGCCTTTCCAGCTCTCTTGTAGCCCCTTCTGGTCCTGGAAGCTGAGATAAGGTTCCTTCAAGAGACTTCTCATTTTCAGGCTGAACATCCCAGCTCCCTTCACTTGTTCGTAGTACAGGGGGCTCCCTGATCATCCTCTCTGACCTCCTCTGGACTCACTCCAACAGTCCCATGCCCTTTTCGCTTTTAAAGCGGACTAGAGTGAGGAATCAGCTCCCTGACCTGTTGGTGAATGTGCTCCAAGACAAGGCGGCGTGTACTCACATTGGTAGTTGCACATGAAGCAGGCCTGGGCTACAATCATCCACTCAGCTCTTGTCTCGCAAAAGATGGCGATGTTGGTCTTTGGCTGCTGACCCAGCACTGCCAAGCCATTGCCAAAGTTAACAGCTTTCATATACACGTCGTCGTAGGAGAGCCATGTGTACTTGCCAAGAATGACCTAATAAGAGTAATACATTCCATTTAGAAAATTAAACCCTCTGCTGCACCTGCATGAGAAACCCATAGATGTGGGAAGTCATTTCTACTTGAGTTACAGCAGTAGTTTACTTAAGATAATGAATACCCTTCCTGTCAAAAAACTACAGGGCTGTGCAAGTTCCAGCATCACACTGGATGTGTGATGGCTTTTACAAAGGTTTGGTTTATGGGTGATGAGCACCTTGTTTTGTTTTCTGGTGTATTTGAACCTCAATTCTACACCAATAGGATATGCCACTGCTCTGAGGCCTCCTCCTGGTTTCCATATTTAAATTCCCCTGCTCCCTTCCTCCCTGTAACAGATCTTTGTCCAGATGTCGCCTTCATTTCTTTATCCGGAGAACAGAGCAGATTCTGCTTTCTCTCATCCTCCCTTCCAGCTCAGTAAGTCTCTAGATAGGTCTCCCTTCTTTGGCCTTCCTAAAGCATCTTTCACCAGAATTTCCCAGTGTACCCAAGTTCCAACTGCAAACTGCTCTCAAGGCTGATGTAAAGCTCCATAAGCTTTTCCTTTTAATGCTACAAACTTCAGCACTTATTTCTGCTGAATAACTACTTACAAGGAAGTAACTGTCCCAGAGGATGCAAAAGAAGGGCCCAAGCAGTCCAGATTATTGAGAATGGCATCCTGGCTTGTATCAGCAGTAGTGTGGCCAGCAGGGCTAGGGACAGAATTCTTCCCCTGTACTGGGCACTGCTGATGCCCCCCCTTGAGTACTGGGGGAAGTTCTGGGCCCTTCACTTCAAGAGACTGAGGGGCTAGAATGGGTACAGAGGAGCAATGAGGCTGAGGAAGGGACTGGAGGGAAAGCCTGATGACAAGAGGCTGAGGGAGCTGGACTCATTTAGCCTGGAGGATTCAGAAGGAACCTTCTTCCTCTCTATAACTCCCTGAAGTGAGGTTGTAGTCAGGTGGGGGTCAGGTTGTTCTCCCAGGCAAATATCACCAGGACAAGAGGGCAGGGCCTAAAGCTGCCAGGGGAGGACTGGGTTGGATGTTAGAAAGCCCTTCCTCACATAAAGGGTGATCAGACCCTGGACTGGACTGCCCATGGCAGCGCTGGAGTCCCCATCCCTGGAGGTGCTGAAGGACAGACTGGACATGGCACTTATGGCCATGGACTAGTTTATTGTGGTTATGTTAGGGCATAGCTGAGCTGGATGATCTCAGAGGTCTTTTCCAGCCTCAAAGGTCCTATGATGAGACAGAAGTGTGGAGTGAAAGAGGGAATTCAATAGACCAATGGTGCCCTCTAGTGCTGCAAGAGAAATGATTTCCAGTATTAACACCTACAGAAGCATTAAATACCAGTACTGGTCTAGGATTTGGAAATCCAAAATACAAAGACTAAACACTGGATGCACAGTGAACGTTCATGTGGTCTTTTGGGCAACTCTGAATTCTGAGTGTGAAGGTGGCACAGAATGTTCTTAAACAGCTGGTAGAGTCATTAAACCATCCAACTTGTTACCTCCCAAGGTCTTGCTAGGAGATTATAAATCATGAATAAATAGGAATGCAATTTGGAAATGGTAGATCACAGGTTACATCTGCTTCCTTGTAAAAAAGTTACATTAATAACAACACAAAGGAGGCTGAAATACCTGTTTTGGAGTTTTTCACAGGAAACATGGGATGCAGCCAAGCATCCCATTAAGCTTAAATCATTTTTATTAGCAAAATTGGTTCTCAGAATGGAAAGTTTAATGCTATACCTCACTGATGTGTGTATTTCATAGAATCCCAGAACGATTGAGGACCCAGCCCAGGACTTAACATCACCAGCAAGGTCACACCAGGGCACTAAGAGCCACAGCCAGACTATCTTAAACCCATGGACGGGGACTCCATCACTGCCCTAGGCAATCCACTCTAGGGTCTGACCATCTTTTCTCTGAGGAAGGGCTTCCTAACATCCAACCCAAGCCTACCGTGGCAGCTTTAGGCCCTGCCCTCTTGTCCTGGTGCTGGTTGCCTGGGAGAACAGCCTGACCCCCACCTGTCTACAACCTCCCTTCAGGGAGTTGTAGAGAGGGAGAAAATCCCACCCGAGTCTCCTCCAGGCTAAACACTCCAAGCTCCCTCAGCCTCTCATTACCAGACTTTACCTCCAGTCTCTCCCCGCGCCTCACTGCTCCTCTGCACCTGCTCCAGCTCCACCATCTCTTTCTTGAAGTGAGGGGTCCAGAACAATTTAACCCATTAATTAATTAATTAATTAATTGCTAATAGCCCATTGCAATGTGCACAGACATCTACCAGCATAAAAACTCAGGCATAGATTATAATGCTGTATTATAATGCTGTAACTTGGAAAAGAGTAATTGAGGGAAACATGAACTGTTGTGACCACAATGAACTTGTGTGACAAGCTTAAACAAAATCAGCCAACTTAGGTAATTTTTAAGTCTAAATACTTGGAACTGAGTCATTTAAGTAGGTCAACACCATCACTCTCCAGCTCTCAAATATTCAGAACAAGTATGCTGGGGTTGCATAACGGAAAAGGTTAAAACTCCCAAGTTTAAACCTCATGCTAATAATCACGTTTGAAAAACAAAAACAGAGATCACTGGCACCCAAATCTCTGCTCCACTTTAGACAACAGGAGCTTTCAATTTCTTTAGAGGGCAACAAGGCTGCAAAATGTGCCTCCACATATATATAGCTTGAATAAATCCTTTAGTTTACCAAGAGAGAAATTCTTCTGCAGGCAAGTTTGTATTTCTTACCAAACATGACTTAATTTAAGCCCTGAAACCCCAGGGCAAAATCCTTCATGTCCAGTTTGCTTTGCTGGAAAGGCAAACATGAGTAGAAGCATCTAGCAATTCTCCTGGATTTATCTGATTATACTGGAGAGTAACACAAAGGGAGACTTGTTTTTTTTTTTTTAAAATCACCCTTGAAGTTGGTTATATCACCCCTAAATGTTAAAACCAAGCACCTAAACTGCATTTGTGGGGTTTGCTTCAGCTGAAATCATAAACAAAAGGTTACAGAATCCCAGAATCATTGAGGCTGGAAAAGACTTCCAAGATCATCCAGCCTAGCCTATGCCCTAACATCACCACAGAGGCCAAACCTGGGCACTGAGGACCACAGCCGGGCTGTCTTAAACACGTCCAGGGATGGGGACCTCCACCACTGTCACAGGCAGTCCAGTCCAGGGTCTGATCACCCCTTCCATGAGGAAGGGCTTCCTAACATCCAACCAAGGCAGTTTCAGGCCTTGCCCTCTTGTCCTGGCGCTGGCTGTCTGGGAGAAGAGCCCAACTCCCACCTGATTACAACCTCCTTTCAGGGAGTTGTAGAAAGGAAGAAAATTCATCCTGAGGCTCTTCCAGGCTAAGCAACTCAAGGTCCCTCAGCCTCTCCTCATCTCTTTCCCTCCTTCTGGGCCACCTGGGCACCCTGCTGGCTCCTGTTCAGCCAGCTGTCAACCAGTACCGTCAGGTCCCTCTGTGCCAGGCTGCTCTCCAGCCACTTATCCCCCAGTCTGTAGCTGCAGGGGGTTAACGTGGCCAAAGTTACCTACTCACAAACACAAATATGAGGTTTAAATCTGTTTTAAACAAGTGGAAGTTGAAGAATTACACAACTTAAGAAGAAAAACATACTTGCCACTAAACTGCTGTACTGGCCTAAAATAATTCTCGGAGGCAGGTTGACAAAAAAACAAAACCAATCACCTTTTTAAAAACTTTTCCTGATGGCTGGATTTCATCTTCCTCTTTTAGGATTTCCCGCGTTCCCAAGAGTCTTCTGTCCTTAAACTTGGTTTTAGCATATTTGAAAACCTTGTCAAGTGTATCACAGCCTGGGTACAGCACAGAGGCCAGGCAGTGCAGACTGTTCACTGACCTGTAGGCACCACTAGGCTTGTTATTCACGGGTTTAGCTTTAACCTGCTTGGCTCTGGCTATCGTGTGCCTCGAGCCTGAAAGGATGTACCAGGGAATGTATGTTACAAAAGAGTACAGCAGGATTATAAAGTTTATGAGCTGCAGGAGAACTGGGTTGATGTTATGCTTCAGCTTCATGGTGGCTGCACACAGAGGTTACAAGGGAAACCTGGGAACCATGGGGCACTTAGACCGGGATCCAAAAAGACCTGAAAGGAGAAAAGAATGTATTAGTGGCACACTCTGTGGCAGCTGGCAAGGAGGTTAGTTTGAAATCACAGAATCACAGGATGTTGAGGACTGGAAGGGACCTCTAAATATCATCCAATCCTCCTGCCAGAAGCAGGATTCCCTAGATCTAGTCACACACAAACAGTCCAGGTGAGTTTTAAATGTCTCCACAACCTCTCCGGGCAGCCCTTTCCAGTGCTCTGTTAACTTACTCACGGTAGGGTTCTTCTTAGGTTTATGTGGAATCTCTTATGTTCCAGCTGACACACATTGCCCCTCGTCCTATCATTGGATGATACCAAGCAGAGCCTGGCTCCTTCCTCCTGACAGCCGCCCTTTCCATATAGATCAACATTTATGGGGTCACCCCTCAGGCTCCTTTGTTCCAAGCTCAAGAGACCCAGCTCCCTCAGCCTTTCCTCATAAGGGAGATGCTCCACTCCACCATCTTTGTGGCTCTGCCCCAGTAGTCTCTCAAGCAGTTCTGTGTCTTTCTGGAACTGAGGGACCCAGAACTGGATGCAATATTCCAGATGTTTTCTCACCAGGGTAGTGTAGAGGGGGAGGAAAACCTCTCTCAATCTACTAACCATACCCTTTCTAATATTAGAATTCATAGGGGATTGTGGAATTGGGATGCAGACCCCGCAGGGGATATAGAAACAATGGTGTTTCTGCACACACTCACAGCAGCTGCTCAGTGTACATGTGCTTCTGTTTCATGAAGAAGGCACCAAAGACAAAAAGATGAGCCCAAGAGTGTTTTGGACATTTATCTCAGTTCAGTGTAGGAGCAGCATGATGAAACTCTGNGCTCTGTTAACTTACTCACGGTAGGGTTCTTCTTAGGTTTATGTGGAATCTCTTATGTTCCAGCTGACACACATTGCCCCTCGTCCTATCATTGGATGATACCAAGCAGAGCCTGGCTCCTTCCTCCTGACAGCCGCCCTTTCCATATAGATCAACATTTATGGGGTCACCCCTCAGGCTCCTTTGTTCCAAGCTCAAGAGACCCAGCTCCCTCAGCCTTTCCTCATAAGGGAGATGCTCCACTCCACCATCTTTGTGGCTCTGCCCCAGTAGTCTCTCAAGCAGTTCTGTGTCTTTCTGGAACTGAGGGACCCAGAACTGGATGCAATATTCCAGATGTTTTCTCACCAGGGTAGTGTAGAGGGGGAGGAAAACCTCTCTCAATCTACTAACCATACCCTTTCTAATATTAGAATTCATAGGGGATTGTGGAATTGGGATGCAGACCCCGCAGGGGATATAGAAACAATGGTGTTTCTGCACACACTCACAGCAGCTGCTCAGTGTACATGTGCTTCTGTTTCATGAAGAAGGCACCAAAGACAAAAAGATGAGCCCAAGAGTGTTTTGGACATTTATCTCAGTTCAGTGTAGGAGCAGCATGATGAAACTCTGTCTGCCTGTGTCTGTATCTTGTGAGATTTTATCTAATGTGGAGAGGGGGGGAGTGGATTAAAATGTCTTGAGGCCTTTCTTCCCCAAGCTTCAGTGCCTGCAGGTTCATCAGTGGGTTTGTTACACCTCCCTTCACCTTAGGTGAAAATTCTTGGTTGAAATCTGGTTGGGGTCTCTGACCCACAATGTTAGTGTGACCTTCGTGGGACACATAGTGATCCAGATAAAGACCTGCAACACTACTGCTATGCCACTACAAATAAAACTCAACATGCTTTTTCAGTGGTTAGAAGCAGCCTGCTCATTCATTGGAGAGGTTGCAAAAGCAAACTGGGAGCTTGCAGGACTGATCCTGCTTTAACATGTAACCAGTGCTTTGGCCCAATGCACTCCTTAGGCTAATACTGTGTACTCTCAGTTTAGAAGAAAACTTTTGTTGTATGAGGAGAAAAATATACCCCACAAATGAAAAACCCCAATCCTTAACGGAATGTATTTACCAACTGACCCGCTTATAGCAATTACAGGACAATCAAAGCATGAATTAACAAGGAAAAGAAGAAGAAACCTTATGTAACTTCTCATTGTGGCAGGTACCGGTAGAGCAGCCGATCCAAGATGTTCCTGTCTCAGTTTACTCAGCAGGAGCTGGCATGGGCAGCTGGGTGAAATCTAAAAATGGAAAATGCCAATTAAATGTGTCAATTATAAACCATAGCCATCCATCTTCTCTTACAAATCAATCCATCTATCACCACAACTGACCACCCCTCGGTCACACATAGCCTGCTGCAACCTAGGAGCCACAGTTCATCCTCAGATGTGGAATATTACACACTAGGAAAAACTTCTTCCTGAAAGGGTCCTCAACCCTTGGAACAGGCTGCCCAGGGAAACGGTAGAATCACCACCCCTCAACATGTTTCACAGTTGTGGAGATCTGGAGCTCAGGTTTAGCTGTGGTTTGGGACAGCAGGGTTCATGGTTGGACTTGATAAGCCTGAAGGTCTTTTCCAACCTAAATAATACCATGATTCTATGACACAGGAGTCATGGTTTGACCTAATCAAGCTGTCTGGAAGAGCAGGAGTTAAATTCAGCAGCTCATGCCACCTGGCTCCCTGACAAACTCCTAACTCCCCCGGGTCCTTCAGTATAAAGCCGGTTCTGCCATTTGGAGTGGAAAAAATACACCTTTGTACATCTGTCCACACAGACAGTCTGTGTAAGAAACACTCCTGGATGCTTTCTAAAAACATATTGTGGAAAAGAATAATGGATTCCTATATTGACTTTGCTCATCTTCACACCCAGGTCTTATTGAGCATTCTTTGTGGAAATAAATCGCACTTAAACACCCTAGGTGGCAATTCACACCCCAAATGCAAACACACACTACTTACTACCCGTGTGCAAACACTGCTATTGACACAGCTATTCAGCTCTGGGGCAGATAATCTGCTCTGCAGGACTGACTACAGGAGTGACTATTTGCTACCCAAGGGAAGTGTATTTCCTGCCTAGTTTGCTGCCTTCCTGCTTCAACAAAATCAAACCTGACTGTTTGGGTCAGCAATTGGCAGTGGGAGCTGCCACCTAAAACACTATGGACTTGAGAGAGCGTGATTTGAACACAGATATTCTTCACAGCTACTACACAAGTGTTTTCACACAGTTCTTGCAGCAGAGAGGATGGAAATACCAATGAGCCCTAGACAATGTGGAAATGACACTATGGACCCTAGAAAGTTAGTCCAGAATGGTTCTACTGAGTCAAATCCGAACAGAACTGCAGCCCTGAGAGAAACAGGGAGGAAGAAGATGCTAGACCCTTCAATAACCACCACCCACTGGAAACACAGCCAGCAGCTCCACCTGACCACTCGGGGATTGTTATGGGTACGAAAATGGTACAAAACACCTCTGCTAAAGAACGATGAAGTAGCATAGGCTTAACAGTTACTCAGAGGTTTTCATTAAGTTCCTTTCAAGCAGGCCAAGCTCAGATCCCACAGCTCCAGCCCTTGGTTGTTACTTCAAGCCACATCAGGAAGAATTTGTTCCTCCATAGACGTCGTGCTCATCATCACTACACACTGTGAACTGCAAAGCCAGAGGTAGACAGGAAGGCAAATCTACTGACCATGGCTGTTCTCTCAGAAGGACACAAATTTGCTGGACTGGAGACATTAAATCCCCTCTTCAAGCATATGTAGGCTGGTTTGGAACTACCTGGCTCCACCAGCTTCTGTGCAGGAAGATGCTTCTCTTAAGTACCAAAAAGGTATCAGGAAGGATGCACAGTGACCTGGAACAAAGCAATTTTTGTGGGGCAGCTGACGCTGCTCACAAAGCATCCTGAGGGAACGGGTGCAGTTTGGCTCAAGCAGATTTAATGCTGGGCTGCTAATAAAAACAGACTGTGAATCTCCAAACCCTAATCCAGCTCTCACCCTTCGCTGTACCAACACACCAGTGCCCATGTGGCAAGGAATGAGTCAGATTAGCTTTGCTGATCCAGTTTAAACCCTCTGCTTTCTCAGGGCAGAAGGGTGGATTTCCCTTTGTATTAACTCGGGTACAAACCTGAGCCTCGGCTCAGTCACTGCAGGCACCTAAATCAACACAAAACTAGCACCACCAAAGCAGTTATTCTTCTGCTGTCCAACCAGGGAACCATGGCCAGACATGGCTAAAGCAAGCCCAAAGAAAGAACACACAGAGAGGAGCTGGAGGCTTAAGATGAGCACAGAATTGCCTTGTGTCTTGGTGTCCACTGTGGGATCAGAGAGAAGCTGGAGTCTGGAGGATTAACCTTCCACTCTCACTATTAATGATCTCACTCCTCACTCCCCATGAGTTCCAGTGCTACAGCCCAAATGCCTTTAAACATTCCCATAAAAACAAACGGGTTTCACTTATGTCCTTCATATCTCAATGCTAAACTTGTACAAGGATACTCCTGGCTCCTTTAGGAAGCAGGTTAATTAGGATAAATGTTATTATGGACTGGCTAGACACCAACAGACTGTAATGGTAGGGATTACATGAAGCACAAATCCCTTCACCCTTAAAAACAGCCTTTCCACTATATAAATGTTGAGATAAATAGTTTAATTATCCAGCAAATTTTGCAAAACTTCAACCTTTTATTATCAACAAGGGAAAACAGAATTCATACCCAATGATGTCAAACAACAGGGAGACAAATGTGGCAGCACAAAACTAGACAAGATAGAATCCCAAAGTGATAGAGGCTGGAAAAGCCCTCTGGGCTCATCCAGCCCATGACCTATCACCACCACAGAGGCCACACCAGAGCACTAAGGGCCACAGCCAGGCTATCCTTAAGCACCTGCACGGATGGCAATTCCACGACTGCCCTGGGCAGTCCATTCCAGGGTCTGACCATCCTTTCCATGAGGAAGGGCTTCCTAACATCCAACCCTCTCCTGACAGCTTCAGGCCCTACTCTCGCATCCTGGTGCCAGTTGCCTAGGGGAACAGCCTGATCCCCACCTGACTACAGCCTCCCTTCAGGGAATTGTAGAGAGTAAGAATGTCCTCCCCGAGTCTCCTCCAGGCTCCACCCCCACTCCCTCAGCCTCTCCTCATCACACTTTCCCTCCAGTCCCTTCCCCATCCTCGTTGCTCCTCTGCACCAGCTCCAGCCCCTCAAACTCTTTCTTGAAGTGAAGGGCCCCAATACTTGAGAGGAGGCCTCACCAGTGTCCAGTACAGGGAAAAAATTACATCCCTTGTCCTGCTGGCCATACTACTGCTGATACAAGCCAGGATGCTATTGGCCTTCTGGGCTACCTGAGTACCCTGCTGGCTCCTGTTCAGCCAGAAGAGGCTGATGGGGCAAGATCTGCTCTTTCCTCTTCAGCGGATCCCTCAGATACTCAGTGCCCTGGCTACACAGCCTGGCTACACAGACTACAAACTGGAGTTTAAACCTTGTGTATTCAGTGTCACTCAGCAAAGGGCTATGGCAGGAACAAGCTCTCTATTTAATGCTGAATTAAATTAAATGCTCTCACTTGTGTGTCAGAGAAATAGAGAAATTAATGTATGAAGCACCTTAGGATGGGAAAAGCCCTCACACTAACTTTGATATCTTCAAATACACAGACTTCTAGATTTTTAAACCACAGACTCTTACCATCACTTCCCAGTTGTTTAAGACTATTCCACTGGGAGGCAGCCTCTGCTTTCCACTAGAAGGGAACAATAAGACCAGTCTGAAATGCCATTTTCTCCTAAAAAGGACACCCTTTTCTGATTTTCATGAAATCCTAAACGCTAAGGAGCAAACAGCTCTGGTTTGCTTCTCAAAAATTAAACCAGAAGGTCTGCTGCCACCCATTCCATGAGGTTGTGTGCTGTCTCCCAGTTGCTTGTTCATCAGATCAGAACAAATTCCTAATACAACAGCAGCAGAGATTTTTAGCAGTAAAGGTGCTTCTGGTTTTTCCTCTAACAGAAGGATAACAATATTTTCATTTCCTGTTAGATTAATGAATGTAGCATGGCAGTAAAAAATGATTCCATGCTACCCTACACCGGGTGTCCAGCTCCAAACTCTGCTAATGCCTGGAGTTTATATTGTCTTGGCCTTCATTCCATAATGTTCTTCCTTACTTGACGGGCTTTGGTCAGGGACAGCCTTAAGCTCCAACTCTAAAGAACAAGCAGCAGATGAACCTGCTAGAGCAGCAAAGTAAAATGTAGAGGAGGAGGATAGAGAGGCTTCAGATTTTAAAAAAAAGATTATTTATTCCAAGTTTTTAAGGAAAAAAAATTAAATCATACAGGTAAACAACAGTTTAAAAAAGCCACCAAAGGAATCAAATGAGATGTTTCACCACTTCCATCTGAAAGGCAGCTTCAGCAACTATAGAAATGCAAAAAATAAACCTAGGGAGCTTTTCCTGAACATAAATTAAAAGGGAGAATGGATTGTTGCTCAGAACTCTCTGTCCCAAGTCATAACTCTATTCTCAAAAGGAATGTCCTGTTTCTCGGGCATTGGCATCTGTGAAATCCCACTTCCTAAGCAGGGTTTCCAGGTAATTTCCATCAACTCCTAAGCTGTTTGAACAGAACAATTTGGGTTCAGATCAGTTATATTAGAAGCTAAAGCTCCAATTGCACTGAAGTACACAGGAACTGTTTTTCTACTCATACTTTTCAGAGTCTAATACTAAAAAAGAGACTAAAAAAACCTACCTCCAGATTTCAAAAAGGCTCATATGACCCCCAACTATGATTTATAAGACTCCAAAACAGACTCCAGTGAAAGCGGACACAGAAGTAGGTTTCACCCTTGTTCCTTATATATTTATGGGCACTCAAAAAAGTTAGGAGTTGCCCAAAAGCTTAGACAGACCAGTAGGGCAATCTCTCATCTCTACAACCCTGGAACAAATGTCCTCCATTTTTTTTGTTTATCCTTTATTATTCTCCTTTTTGTGCGTGTGTGTAAACAAGGCAGAATCACACACCCAATAACTACATCACATGAAATCCATAACAATTAGAGGCTCATTCCATTAAAGGTAGTTTTATTCTGGGTGAAGAAGCATTAAAGCAGAGTGATCCTCAGCTCCAGGTCCTCATCCCTAAAAACCTTGCAAAACCAGAGGACCCCCCCCCTTTCCCCCAGTACCCAGGAGTGGATTAAGGTGAGAAGGCAAAAGTCCTTGCAGGAGCTAACCGCAGTTTTTAGTTCAGTCAGGTAGGCAAACACTAAGTAGGCAGAGGGAGGGTTTTTGGCAGCAGGGAATCCTGTTTTTTCTCTTTGGGGAAAACACACATACCCTCAGACTCTGGTTATGCAAACACCACGAAATTATTGCAGTACCTGGCTGGGAAGCACCTTTGCCACAAAGTTTGAAGAAAAAAGGGCCACAGCACAGGACCAACAGCACTTTCAGGAGTTTTGTGGATTTGGTTGACAAGTTGGAAATCTAGAATAAAATACTAAATACTTGTAGAAGAATACAAATAAAATACTATTTCTGTTTCATGAGCCACTAACATTCCAGATGCTAAAAAGAACTAAAACGTATCATTTTAACCCTTTAAAATTATTTTAGATGCTAACAGGTATCAGCACAGCAGAACTGGAAAAGACAAAAGAGGTTCTAGGGATCTCAAAGCTGTCCATTAGTAACTTCATTTCTCTATTCACAGGCTGCACTACAACTCTACAGAGCAGCAATACTTCATTAAAATCATTAAGCTGCAACTAGAAACAACTGACAAGCCCTGCAAACAGAAACTTTCTGGGTTGTTTGTGGACTAGGTGCTGCAGAACAGCCTGAACATACCTTGCTGTTACTGGGACACCATGTCTCTCCTACACCTATTTCCTTATCTCCCTCCTTCCTCTTCAGCACTCGCCAAATCCTTACAAACTGCGAAGAATGAAACATCCTGCAAAGACATTGCCTCCCACTTCTCCCATTGCATTGAAGTCTGTTCATGAAGCCATGGCCATCTCTCCTGCAGGTGTTCAACATGTCTTTAAAGGCAGAGAAGCCTTTCCTCTAAAGGCAAGGAAAAGCCTGCTGCCATATGGTTTCCAGTTCACAGTATCCCTGTGACTTTATCATCTTCTGCAAGTCGCACCTAGTTTGTATCCTCTTTTTCCCCATGCCAGGTCCCACTCTGGTTTCAGGTTTAGGGCAAGGATGGTGTTTACAGCATCAAAAAAACTCCAACCACCACGTTTCCTGTTTTTTAGTGAAATGGAAGAAGCCTTGCAGCTTCTTCTTGCTGTTTTCCACCATCAACTACAGAAATCCATAAATCACTGACTTCCAGTAATCCCTCCCTCTTGCTTTTCAAGAAACTCCTCACCGTGGCAACCAGCCTGGCCCCTCAGACACCCTAACAAACCAGCCCATCTGCATAACTAACAGGCCACGCATGCTGGGGAAAAGCAGCTTCTCTTGTTGACAAACGGCTGCTGCCACCTCCTCTGTGGGATCACAAACATGAAGCCAGTTCCTCCCTGTGAGTTCAAGGACACGGAGGACACAAGTTTGAGCCATTCCTCCCCAATGGATCAGCTGAGAGGACTTCAAGCTTTGGAACAGACCAATTCCAAAAGCATACTGAATGTTTCTTTCTTCAGAGAGTTGTACTGTCATCCCCTGCCACAGGGCTTACAAAGGCCATGCAGGAGGTGGGCCAAGGATAGAGCCTCATCCAGGTGTCTTCCTTCAACATCCCCAATCCTCAAACCTGTGAGAGCCCTTCACGCCATATTAACAACAAATCCTGATGTCAATCAGGGCTTTGGGATGAAGAGCAGACTTAAAACAAATTATGACCTGCCATTTGAGAGCTGTTTCATGTTGGCCCTAGTGCTTGCCGTGTTCCTCCAAGAACAGTGAGTAAACACAGTCCCAAAGCAGCTGCCTTGGAAACTTCAACTGTAACTGCTGTATTGGACCAAGGGGCTATTCAGGTGGCCCTTGGTTTCACCTCTAGCTCAAAGCAGGGTCACCAATGTGATCACACCTGCCTTCTCAGGGCTTCATCCAGTTGGATTCTGAAGATCTCCATGGAAGGAGGCTGCATGACGTCTTTGGGCAGCAAGTCCCGCTGCCTGACTAATGACAGGGTGAGAAACACCTTACAGACACAGACCTCTGCCACCAGTATGAACATGCTTCCTCTTCTCCTCCTACCACTGTGAAAAACCCAACTTCATCCTTTTGAGAGCCTCCTCCTAAGCGCTTGAGGGGCCCTCCTGCCAACCCTTCTCCAGGCCCAGCTCCTCTGACTCTCCTCACAAGACATCAGCTCACATGTTGAGACACCCTTGGTAGCTTTCCTGTACCCTCCCCACCTGATTATCAACAATTCCCCTACCCCTTGCTGTACTCTGAATGTGCTCTAATAAGGATGTGGAAGAGGATAACTGCTTTGCTTGACCTACTGCCTGCACTAGCTCCTCTTAACACCAAGCACACAGCTGCCACAGGCGCAGCCTGCTGCCCGCAATGATCCCCAGGATCCTCACTGCAGGGGGGTTCTCCCTGCCAGGAAACATAACCCAAGAACCCCACACCCTTCAAGAGCTGTTGAAAGAGTAAGTTTGCTTAGTAATGGCGCAGCAAATGAAATGGATCAAAGTCAAAGCCAAGTCTTCTTAGTGTTAATGCACCTTACTTAGCAGGACTAAGTCGCATCTTAGGGCCATATTCAGATGGCCTAAATTCCACCTAAATCCTTCGGCCTCCTATTTCTTATTAGCTGGCTTTCAGGCAGCTCCTCGTTCAGTCTTACGTAAAGTCTCTGAACTGCTCTCGCCAAATCCACCTTGGCATCTCCACCAACTGAGCGAAGGCACTCCAAGAACTAAGAACTAGAGCCACCTGAACTGAGTGTTTCACATGAGTAACACTGCAGCACCAGATGACATTGTTCTGTTGGTTCTGTTACTGGGGCAGTAAGCAGCAGCTCATTTGCCAGGTTTAGTTCCTCCTGGAACACACACAATCCTAAACCATTCAGCATTCAGCTTTTCCTGTTGCCTTCTGGAAGCTTGCTCCATGGCAGGTCTCATTGGAGAAGGATGCCCTACCCCTAGCCTTCTTGTGTTGTGTCCCGAGCCATGCGTGCTGCATTGTTCCAGATGTCTTGAAGGTTCCCTGATAAAACTTTGGCCTTTAGAATGATTGTGGCTCAAACCATCCATTGGTCTGCAGGAAGGAGGAGGGAAAGCTCCCACCACCACCAGCACTAAAGGTGTGCTGGGGCATCAGTGGCTTCCATACTCAGCAAGAGCACACCAGGGTTTAACTCAAGCATGAAGACATCTCTTCTGGTTTTTCCAAGACTAATCTCAAGAACCAATTCTCACAGACATTGTGGTTTCAGAGCAGCGCTATCAACTGTGAAGTTTCATAGTCTGCCCAAGACAAAGGCTACACTCAGTGGTCTGATGTAACCAGGATCCTCCAAACACCAAACAAGGAAGGTAGGAACTGCCTGTAAGACTTCCAGCAAGAGGGCCCAGATTCAACACCCCCACACCCACCACGTCTTGACACCTCACGTCAGGACATCAACTGTGAGGGCTTTTGTCACAGCCCCACAACACTCCAGATGCATCAGGATGGGAAGGCGATCTTCAGCCCCATCTCCCTAGAAATACCCCTGTGTACCACCACATTCCTGCGTGGGGCAGACACAGAACACCAAGACCGAGGTTTATTACCTCCACAATTTGAATGGAACGGGACACTTAAGGGTGGCATAGCTTTCAGAACCAAGCAACAGCTTCTCAAGAATCAAACAGGTTCCTTAAGAATAAATTCCAAGGGGAATTCATTCTCTCCAAGGGATTCTGATTCACATCTGCACAATGGGCTAAGGGTGTACTGTGTTTCAAAAGTCCCCACCCCACAGGTGAGAAGATTCACTCAAGTTTGCCAGCTTCTCACCAAAACCAAGCACACAGCACACCCAGACCCACCTCCTGTTTCAAGGATCTAATGACAGAACACTCCAAACAACTACAAAAGAAAATGAAGTCACAGTGCAGGCTGAGAACTGACCTGTTGGACAGCAGTGGAGGAGAAAGGGACCCGGGGGTCCTAGTGGACAGCAGGATGACTATGAGCCAGCAATGTGCTCTTGTGGCCAAGAGGGCCAACAGCATCCTGGGATGCATCAGAAGGGGGGCGGGGGGGGATNGGTGTGACCTCATTCATGTCTATAAATATGTGAGAGGTGGGTGTCAGGATGGAGCCAGGCTTTTCACAAGGTCATCTGGTGACAGGACAAGGAGCAATGGGTGCCCCCTGGAACAGAGGAGGTTCCATATAAATATCAGAAGAAACTTCTTCCAGGTGAGGGTAATGGTCCATTGGAACAGGATGCCACAGTAGGTTGTGGAGTCTTTCTCTAGAGACATTCAAGACCTGCCTGGATCTATTCCTGTGCAACTTCGTCTAGGTGATCCTGCTGTGGCAGGGGGATTGGACTACATGATCTTTTGAGGTCCCTTCCTATCCCTAATGATTCCATGAACTTAAGCTATTCCTGAAACACAGATCCACAGGTCAAAGAGTTCAATGATATTACCCATATTCTTCAAAGCACACTGGCCAGCCAGCCACAAGGAGATGTAATCTCAGTATCACAGAAGTTGATTCTGGAGCCTTTTGAGACACCCAATTCTCCAAGGACATAATTAATACCTGATAATGCATCTATCACCCCTTTTACTTTTTACCCCCAGGAACAACAAAAATCAATAGTCACAGTGAATTTTCACACCACAAGATGCTAAATCCACGCTAGAGTAAGGTTACTTCTACCAGACACAAACCCTACCAAGCCTTTTTGGTGTCATGTTGTGCTTTTCCTGTACCTGATGCTCAGAACAACACAATGACAACAACAGCTCCACAACAACTCAAAAATTCCTCAACACCTCTATACCATTATATGCTGAGGAAAAGACTGAGTGCCACTGACTTTAGGAGATTTTACAGAGTGCTCACTATTGCTTCTCAGTGGTTTTGTTGTTTTTCTACACATTCTGTATGGATAACAGCACTTAAGAGAGTGAGGGGATTTACATATAAAAATTCCACATTTAGGGTTATCCAATCCATTTCAACAGCCACGTTCTGACAACTTGGTGCTTCTAAACATAACACAGCATTTCTCATTGGAAAAAAAAATATGCTGTGGTTGAACATAATTATTACATGCTTTATGAGGCTTATTCCTTCAGCAAGTTAAAAAAATAACTTAGCAGTGCTCACCAGCTGCTTTGCAACTGGTGTAAAGCAAGTTTTTCTTCTTCTAAAGGTCTCTGTTTCCCCAAAGATGGTGCAGAGTCCCACAGCCCAAACCTGTTTATGGAACTACATGAAATAACCTTTTCATCCCAAACAACCGCTTCATCCCCAGGAGCCTCCTCTCCCACACATCTGAGGAGCCTTTCCCCACCATGGGATGCCACCTGCAGTCAAATCCAGGGGCAAAATCCTAAAAGGGCCGCATAAAAAGAGGGAAATAGAGCGGGAAATGAGGTTCGTACCTCCTTTATAGGCTACAGCCCCTGAGACCCAGTGCAGACGCCTCGGGAGTCGGACCCAGGATTCGAGGGCATAACCCGGAGTTCAGGGGCCAAACCCAGGCCCCTCCGTCCCACCGCAGCCCCAGTGCCTCACCCCACACACCTCGAGCACAGGATCCGATACACAAAGAACAGCAGAAGATCCCAAGCCACCTTCTTCTTCGCTCATTACTCCCCTGGTAACCAGCAGAACGCTCCACAGGACCCAAAGGGCTCCCTCCCAGCGGGCCCGGTTCCCCCACACACACACACCTCAACCCTCGCACCACCCACCCACCCTCACCCAGTAGAAGCGGGAGGCTCCGCACACCCCC
>VZRI01010405.1:945-47661 GCA_013397515.1 Upupa epops | reverse complement strand
GAAGCCATTGAGTGGCAATGGGTGGATGGACAGTGTTATCCCATCAGCTGTGGCACTCACCACAAACTCACTGTGAGATTTGAATGATTAAATAAACTACTAAATAGAATTCTGCATGCTGTTTGTATTCCAAGTACACTACCTGTTGGATGACCCCAGCTTTAAGGATAAGAAATTGAGGGTTTTGACCAATAGAATTACAGCCTCATCAGAGGCTGGAAAAGCCCTGTGAGCTCATCCAGCCCAGCCCGTGACCTAGCACAGCCAAACCAGGGTACTAAGGGCCATATCCAGTTTGTCCTTCAACACTTCAAGGGATTGAGACTCCACCGTTGCTCTGGGCAGTCCATTCCAGGCTCTGAGCACTCTTTCCATAAAGAATGAATGGGTCAGAAGGAACCTCTGAAGTCCTGCTAGTCCAACCCACCTGTAGTGAGCCTACATCTACAGCTAGGTCGGGTTCCTAAAAGCCCCATGAAGCCTGACCTGGAAATGTCTCCAGAGATGAGACCTCCAACACGTCTCTGGGAAACGTATTCCAGCATTTTACTGCCTTCATTGAAAATGGAGGTTGACTAGTCTTCCCAGCTACTTAGCTAGTCTTCCCTCACAGGAGGTCACATAGGGACCCCAACTTGCTCTTGTTATTTGTGACATGGGGTACTTACTTCTATTTCATGTGAATGATGATATATGATGTTCAGAATTTGGTAACTTTGCATGCAGTTTCTAAGTCAGTCTTGTGGCTTAGAGAGGCTCTTTATAGATCAGTTCCACACTCTTTCAGATAGCCACAGAGATTAGTTTCATCAGGTGTTCAAGTTCAAAGTTAATAAATTATTAGAAATGTACTTAAATACAGTAAGTGTAGCCAATTGGTGTGAGAATTTCTATCAAAGAAGTCATCTTTCTTATATGAAGGTGTCACATATCCAGTCTGCAGAATAAACTATGTTGGTTAATGGGATCAAACATGAGCTGAGGTTTTCTAGCTCAGAGGCAGTGCTGTGTGGTTGTGATTGCACTGATGCCAAAGCTAACTCAAGTCAGTACCTCTTGCCAGAAGTGGCATGGATTTACTGTGTTTAGCTTGGAGGAGGCTGAGGTGTGACCTCATTAATGTTTATAAATATGTGAGGGGTTGGTGTCAGGAGGATGGAGCCAGGCTCTTCTCAAGGTCATCTGGTGATAGGACAAGGGGCAATGGGTGCAAGCTGGAACAGAGGAGGTTCCCTGTAAGTATCAGAAGGAAGTTCTTTATGGTGAGGGCAATGCAGCATTGGAACAGGCTGCCAAGGGGGGTTGTGGAGTCTCCTTCTCTGGAGTCATTCAAGACCCGCCTGGATGTATTCATGTGCAACTTGATCTAGGTGATCCTGCTGTGGCAGGGGGATTGGACTAGATGATCTTTCGAGTTCCCTTCTGATCCCTAATGATTCTATGATTCTATGATTTGGTAGAGTTGTACGACACAGAATTCTACTAGCCCTTCCCAGGCTGTATGGCAGAGTTAACCTCTTCCAAAGGCACCATGTAGCAAATCTTCTGTAGATAAAAGCAATGCAGTGTGGTGAAGGTCAATTTGTAATTGCCAGGTCACACCCACCCTGTTAAATCTTCCTGTCTTTTTTGTTCCTTGTGCTCTGAGGAGGAAGACTTTCTCAGTGTTTCAGATCTCATGCCTTTTCTTGCTCAGCCAGAGGTAAGAGTTGTGTCTATCCTCCTGAGCTAACTCCTTATGCATCACCTTCATGAAATGGGCATCAGAGTACTAGCTCTGACTGGTATGGAATTAGTAATGCCAAGAGATATGGGATCATGCTTAGCAAGAAAACTGTTTTCTTGAAGTCACTTTTGCTCAGAGACTGGCCAGGCATCCATCTGCAGATGGTAATTGCTTTTGCGTTGTTTGTGGATTTTTCACTCCAGTTCTTAAACGGACCTTATCTCACTCCACAAGTCTTTTTTCTCATTTCCACCTTTCAGTTCTCTCCCTGTGCTGCTGGGATGGGAACGACTGAGCACCTGGATAGAGGCTTACATGCCAGATGAGGTTCGCTCACCACACCATGACAGCAGCCCCTGAAATTGATGTCAAATAGTCTGTAGAAAAATCTAAGCAAAATCACTAGTATGGAGTTGAATGTTAAAAATTCCTGAAAGGCAATAACATGTTTTTAAGTGTTTATTTACAATGCAAGTATCACACAGTAAAGGTGGACTTGAATACAAAGTCTTTACTTGCTCATATGACAAGATAAACCATTTTTTCCCCATTAATTTTTCTGTTCTTGAGGCCTAGATGTCACTGATAGCTTCTTTCAGGTTGCCCTAAACAACTCACTGCTTTAAACTTCACTGGGTTTAGATGTTTTACAGATCAGACAATAAAATACACTTCTGAGTTTTTGCAGTAAAAAAGCAGCCACTTGAGCTTCATCAGATGGTTCCTCATACACACATTGTTTCCTGTCTCCATAGGCAGACATGAGAACAGCTTGGAAGAGACTGATCAACCCACAGATCATCACCAAAACGAAAGCAGCAAGGTAAAGGCCACCCAGCAAGCTGTGGGAGGAAAACGCAGTGTCTCTGAAAGCTGAGATGCCATATGAGACTGTTGCCTGAACTGAGTGAATCATGTTACTGTATCCCCATTCATGCTGCCCAAATGCAAGACAGCCAAAAGCCGTAAATACAAAGAAGTACATCGCCATCACCAGGGCCATTGAGCAAAGTCCAGGAAGGGCTGCCAAGATTGATCTCTGTACCACACGCACATTATAAAATAATTGAAAATATTTTAGAGTTTTCAAAACCACAAGAAATGCTAAAAATCCCATAGTAACCCTTAAAATCTGATCTAAATGAGAAACTGCATGAAAATGAATGAAATCATCTGGGTTAAGCAAGTAAAACTTCACTGTATCCTCCCCCATCTTAAACTTCATTATCTTTAAAAAAACTAGAAGGAGGAATGCTGATTTTAAGACAAAGTTGTTTATATTGGAAATGTTTTTAATATAATCTTTCTTTTCTCGGACTATGATGTGAAGCTCATCTGCAACATAAGCAAACAGAAAGGCAAGAACAATTCCAAACACTGACTTCTGAGCTTTAGTTTGCTGATGAAAAACAGGGAGTGCAAAGGAGTGCACTGACAAACTGGGCTGTATGATCCCCAAATGAGACATTTCAAATATGACTGAAATGGTGCAAAAGAGGTCTGTGTCTGTGTTAAATGTGGTCATTTCTATGATCACAGCCCATGTCTTTTCATCAAGCCAGTTGCTCTGTTGTAGGGCATCCAGTCTTGTTGTTGAATTAGGTCTTCCTTCCTCAGGGAAGAAGTAAAATGTGTATCCTGCTGGTCCGTATGTGTGCAACTCTCCATATGAATAATACTTCCATTGAGTCCTGTTCCACTGGTAAGTGAACCCATCATAATTGCTGGCTACCTTGGAAACAGACTGGTTGGCATCCTTTGTCCAAGTGCCAGCATAGTCACTTTTCTCTGGGATGTCACTGCCGTATTTGTGGAGACAATGGCTTTTACTGATCACAGAGTTATTTAAGAAGCTGTGAGGATGAAAGCATTTCTTCTCAGCACCTTTAGCCCGCACTTGCCTCATCCTAGGCAAACCAATGATTTTGGACCAGCTCTCAGGAAGAAAAGTTGGCTGAATATCATTGTGGATCAAAGGCAAGAACGAGTTTTTCACCCACAAGTAGATGTGTTCTAGCTTATCTACACTGGAGAGTTGTGGAGAGAACTGGTTACGGATGAATCGGTTGTAATGGAAACTGTTGGTGTTTTCACTGGAACAGATAAAACTAAATAACAGTGTTAAAAAGACAAGGTGACTGATAAAACCTTTTATGAAAGTAAAAGCCTCAGCTTTAATTTTTGCCCTTTTCATCATTATTGCGATTTCACCAGCTTCTAAAGACTTATACTCTTTGGTGCCTCTAAGTTTAGCAAGTTTCAAGTGCATCTCCCTCTTCTGATCAGCATTCATAATTTCCTTAGCCAATTTAATCTCAGAATACTTTTCCTGAGTTAACCATGCGATGTCTTCGCAGTATTTTGGACGAATTGTACTCATAGCTGAGAAAAAAATGATTTTTAGAATTGAAAGTAAAAATACATTCTCAATAAAGGAGATTACAGATGCTAAAAGCCACTCTACTGAAGTCTGATAACCATAAGACAAACCATATAGCACAATGAAAAATGCCGACAGCCCAGTGACAACTGTTACTAGTGCCCATGAGAGATAGATGCTCCACCAACATGAAGGTATGCGTAGTCTCTTGTAAAAGGGCATGGAGTTAATGCTTTGTGGTTTCCTTTCTTTTTGAAAGTCACCCCCTTCTTCTAGGCAATTATTGCTAAAACCAGAATTGGGTGGTGGCCTTCTCTGACAGGCCCCATCCACTCGAGAGAAATTAATGGTCATCCTCTGCTCCTCTGGTACAATTACATTTGCATCGCTTTCAGAAGCTGTGCTCTTACTCCTGTTTTGGGGAGCAACTTTACTGGGACCATGAAGAGTCTCCAAGCTAACGTTCCTTGCTTGTGCTGAAGTCTCCAAAAGGTGCCACTTTTGGAACCACTGCTTTCTGTTCTTAAGATTTCTAGAGGGGAGGGGTGGATGACGCTTTGGATCTGTCTGAGCCACACAATGAGGAGAAGGCTCCTTTGGGGAATACTTAAATAAGGCAATTATAAGCATTTCCACAGGTACAGTAAGCAAAGCACATTCAATTCCTACTGTTATGGATCTTGCATATCTCAAGTGTATTGAGGATTCTTCACTCTTGTCAGCATTAAAAAACATAATGTTAACAAGCAAGTTCAGTAACAATATTGCTAAGCAGGAAGACAGCCTTTGGAGCCTGCTGAAAGGGTCAGTGAGAACACGAGCAAAAACAGAGAGGCACAGATGACCCTCTGTCAGGCTGTTGGTAAAATTAATTACAAAATAGTCCACTCTGGGCAGAGGTGTCTTGGGATTTGTGACATAGAATATCCTTTCTAGTAAGTGATCGCCTTTGTCAAGAGAAAGCCATTTCCTGCACATAAAGAACCAGGTCTTCCTAGTACCCATATTCTCAACTTTGGCTCTGCTTAAGAACCAGCTTGGAGATGGGCCCCTGTTATTGTGCCAGACCCTGAAGGCTAAGATGTCTCCCAAGTCTTCCTTAGTAGTTAACAGAAAGCAATCAGTGCTTCCTTGTTGGAAACATGTAAAGTGTGGGTGCCGTAAACAGTGGACATCACTTGTGCCATTCTGGCCAATAAGCTGGAGAAAAACATCTGCTTTGGTTCCAGCTGCCCAGCGACTGCCTGTGTATAATGAGACCAGAAAGCTCACTGTGTCAGAAGGGTCATTATCTGGAAGAATTATAATTTTCTCCTTGCTGTCCTGGTCAGCCCTGTCTTTTCTCATGGCCCAGAGGGACAATAAAAAGTAGGCGAGGAAAATAAAGATCACTGTTAAAAGGGTCACTGGATTTTTAGATATGTCTGCTATCAGGGTTTTTCCCAGATCTACTCTGTTGGGGGCAACTATGACTTTGGCTGCCAGGAACCTGATGTCAAATGTGGATGAAGTAGCACGGACTGACAGACTTCTGCGACTCCGCTTCATGTTGCAGACACAGTGTACCTTCTGCCAGTTGGTCAAAGAGCCAAGTTGGCAGGTGTCTTCTCTCCAGGTGCTTTGAATCCCATCCAGAAATAAGCACTGGTCACTAAAAATGTGTATGCTTACCAGCCTTTTGTTCTGATACCTTATGACATAGGGTGTCTGCAAGACAATGGAGATGTTGTGATTGCCTGTACTGTTTCCTTGAGATGTGGCTGTCAGCAATGACTCCGAGAGACAGACAATATAGGAAGACTTAACTTTGCAGTTTGCACTAGCTGTCTCATTGTTGCTTGCGACTGTTGGCATGTTGTGAAAAGCAGCAAACGAGGCTATGGGATGAGCATGAGTAATGTTGGTGCCTTTAAATACCAGAATCTTGAAAGTAACTTTTAATTTTGTCAGGATCTGGATATATACACTCTTGGTATTTCTGTTGACTTCAAAATTAAATCCTCCAGTTGTGTAAGATTGTGTTTTATCAGGTCCCATTGCTAATGGAAAAGCTAAGGATTCCTTATCTTTCCTGGCAATAAGAATTTCCACTCCTTCAGGCATGATTCCACACAGATCCCCATTAGCTTTGGTCTCTGCCATTTTAAACCCCACAACCATTGTTGCAATTTCTGCTGTATAACCCAACCAAGGGAAGGGATTCTCATAAAACTCAAAAAGAGCAGTGGAAATCACAGCATCCTCAGGCACTCCAGAATAATTTCCCTTTTTCAGTGATGGATAAAAGCAGTTCCTGCAGTCATTTCTGGTGGAGAAAGCATCTGTAATGTTCCAGGTTTCATCCTTATTCAGAGTGACATTCCACTGTTTTGTTTCCATCAGAGTTTCTGTTTCTCCAGGGACTTTGCCCTGGAAAACTATCTCTGTTAAATTTTCCATGATGGAAAAGACTTGTTTAATTCCATTTACATTGACATTCCTGTGACGCAGAAGAGCAGCTCTCAGGATGTTGGACAAGCAACTTAGTATTCCACTGGCCTGAATTTCTGCTTCCTCAGACCAATGGCTCTCATTTCTCAGGATCTTTAGCATCCCAGTTACTTCTGTCAGTTTTCTAAGGGCAAGATCTTGCAACAGAATGTTCACTTCATCAGTTTCCTCTGTGGCTTGGCAAATAGAAGCAACTACTTGATTGATTTCCATTGTGCTCTCAACTGAAATATTCAGAGCTGTTTTAATAAGGGTTCCCCGAAACTGAGCCTTAGGAAGCTGGAGAACTGGTGTGGCTTTAATGTAGTTTAAGACTGAGGCTGCCAGATAAGCCAAATAACCTGCACTAAAATAATCTCCTGTCTGGAGATAAGATGTCATTGGTGAACTTAGACCACTCACTGAGGCCAGCAGTTCACGAAACACAACATCCAGTGGCCGGCTGTTAACGGGGTTCTGTACACGGACATGTAAATTCACTTGAGTAAATGCCCCAAGGGAATCACGGACTTGAACATAAAGAGTCAGGGTGTACTTCTGAGAGGGCTCTCCAACTGGGAGAAACGATGGAGGAGTTTTAGGCTGATAACCAAAGTACAGAATTGTGCCAAATGTGTTTTCCTCCACAGAAGTGATTTTGGTCATTTTGGGTACATTGGATGCTACTATTACTTTATATGTCAGAGGTAAATTGCTGTCAGAAAATCCACTGCACTGAACCACAAATTTTGTTTGAAAGGCTGTACCCCGGTGCGGGTTGATGCTACACTTTCCAGCCCTAGGAGGAGAATTTACCTTGAACGCATATCTGTAGACTGAGGACCTACCATCCCAAGTCTGTACTTTCAGCACAAGTACATAGGACAGATGTACAGTCTTTGTAAAAGTCAGAGCATGTATGGACAAGTAAGCACCAAACCTCCCTGTTGAGGTTCTAGAAGACCAATCAAAGCTAATTTCTGTAGAGTTTTCTGAAAAAAGGGACCAGTAGTAGGCTGGCTGGCTGTGTGTCCTACAATTTACACATTTTCCAGACAAGATAAATCTCTCTGTTGGAATTAGAGTCCTACCACAGTTTTCAAGGCATGCAATGTCCAGAAGAAGTGGGGAGCCAGGCTGCACATCTACAGTTTGGTCAGCATAACTACTCCTTTGATTCTTTTGAATCACTAGACGGAAGTAGTATATTGCATTTCCTGGGAGGGATTCTGGTAGTATTGCTTGAACTGGACCTGAGGGTGTTAACCATTTCAAACTCTTCTGGGATGGATGGCATTTTTTCCCTGGGCTGATTGTCATGTTACTGTAGTCAGACACTTCTTTAGTGCAGTACCAAGTAAATGTGATCCCCTTTAGTCCTTCCTGTGAATCAGGATCATAAGATGCAGAGCCATCGAGAGTCCAATTGTCAGAAAAACCCACTGTGCGGAACGTGCCCCCTGCAATATTTGCCACTAGATCAGCACCCTCAATCTGAACATAAATTCTATCTGAGCCCCTGAGGATTGTTGTGGTCCTAATGGGGGTTATCTCAACAGTGAAATAAAAAAGATACAACCCGTAATCTAAAGTAAAACTGGGAACAGTTAGAATGATCATGTCCACACCGTACATTGAAGAAGAGTCTATCGGTTTTGTCCAGTCTGGCTTAGTTGTTGTGTCTGGAACACGATAGATTTGCCAGTGGGGCTTGGTGAATATACCAACATTGCATTCCACTTGCAATCTTACAAAGAGGGTGAAAGTTGTCCCCCTTTGCTGGCGCAGGACATTAGTATAAGCAGGCCTCTGAATCCACACGGAGGCTATGTAGCAGGCTTCTTTCTGGCAAGACACTGGTGCCTCTAAGGTTTGTGCAGCATAGCTGTTTACTTTGACTCTTAAAAGAGACGGTGTAAGCGTGCTTCTGGTACAGATCACTTTTGCCATAAACCCACTGTATTTCTCCGGTTCAGAGGATAAAGCAAAGTGACGGACAACACGAGTAGCCTTTCTTAGATTATTATTGTATGCATATATGCTGCTCTGGAGAAGGTGGTCCTTTTGTGCTCCAAAGAGCTGCAGTTGGAAGGTCCACTCACATTGGAGCATCAGAAGTTGTGTAGGGATAAGCCAAACTAAGTAAGTGAAGCTCTGCAGAAAAGGAGGATGTCCACTGCTGAAAACATGGACTTCAAGGTCTACGCATGAAGCAGAGAAGTGCTTGATTGTAAGAAGGCTGGAGGCCACAGGTGGTGGCACACTCCCTGGTAGGAGGCCTGTCTGCAGTGTCACCTGGCCTGACCAGTGTGAGGTGTTCTTCACCCAGGCCCAGTTAAAGTACCATAAGCAGTGAGGTGGGGGTGGCAGCCACCCCTCTTTCCTCTCTGCCTCAGGTCTTGCCCCTAGGGTGGGGTGGTAACACAGGTTCATGCTGCTATTCCATATGCATGTGGCCCAGTGCTCACTGTCCTGAGAGACATGCGGGCCCCAACAGCTGACCAGCAGTGGTGGTGGCTGGAGATGGGGATAGGAAGCCTCCAGGCCTGGGGACCAGAAAACAAGCAGCTGAAGTAGCAGAAGATATAGCACTGCCTTTGGGGCGTGAGGCAGAGGAGGGTGCAAGGCCATATCAGGACAGCCTGATGGAGGCCGACAGCTGGAGAGTCCCGACTTCAGGAAGAGGGTTCCGTGGATCGCATGAGGGCATAGCCGATACCACAAAAAACGGCTACAGTGGAACTGCCAACATGGCTCTGACACATGCCCGGGCAGCACGGAGGTCGACTCTCAACTAACGCGACCGCGAGCAACCGGCAGAACGGCCCAGTCACGCAACCTCCATCCCCGCCTTCCGCTGCTCAGGCCCTGCCCTCCGCTGCTGTGGCCCCGGCGCCGGCTCCTCCTCCGGTGGCTTGTCTGGCGCAGCGGACTGTCAGTGGAGTGCCATGGCGTCGCTGAGGGACTGCAGGGTGAGTTAAGGGTTTCCCTTGCGAGTTGAGCGGGACGTTGAGGAGACAGAGCGGGGTGACTGCAGCCGCTGGGCTCCGTTGCTGCCCGGCTCAGAGGGCGGTGGGTGCGTGTCCTGTGCTGCGCGGGTCCGGCCAGGGGAGAGCGTGCTGCTGACGGGCGATGGATGTGTGCGGGCGGAGAGCCGAACCGTCTGAGGCTTGGAGCTGGTTCCGGTGCAGGGTCTCACCTTCGGGTGCGGGTCAACGCTGCTGGAGCTGGAATCGGGGCTGTGTTGCTGTCCCCCTGCCTCCCATGCGGGACACAGACCCGCGTCTGAACTTTCGCACCTCTTTGTAATGAAGGTGGTTCCACGGACGCTCCCCTACCCCTTCTGTGGGCCTCAAAAACAAGTCAGACCGTCCTTTAACTCCTGTAAACTTGCTTCAGGTCCAAGGGTTCCATAGCTGTTTGCAGAAGCTAGTTACTGATTATTCGTTTGCAGTGAAGTTTGTTCTCTCTGTCACTCCTGTGGTTGTTTTTTATTTACTAGTATGTGGGATGTAAAAAAAAGGTCTTGAAGATATTCTGAATGTGTCCAAGGTTCCTGAACTTCGCAGAGTTGCTGCTCAAGCAATAGTGGATGTGCTAACAGCAACTTGGAGCAGATTTCTCAGACAAATAAATAATCATTGGATCCTGTTATTCAACTTTGAGAGCAGGAGCAAAGGGCAAGGCTTTGGTCTGCCAAGAATCATTAAGAAGAGCTAAACTCATCGTGGTTTCCTGCTTGAGATATCTGTAGAGGAGGAGAGCCACTCCTGGCATTAGAGAGGAAGAGTATAGGAAATCAATGTAATAGAAAGCAAAGGCAGCCTCTACGGGAAGGAGAGATGATAATTATTTTATAGTTCCTAGACTGAGTTTTACATATTTGAACACTAGGAGTTATACTTGAACTCCTCTTTAGTCCTGGTCTGATACATGGGTACATACAAGCTCCAAGGCATGAGTGCCCCAAGTAGTCTGGACAGGACTGCTTGCATACAGCCCAGAGGACAGGAGATGCTGGCTTTCCTATACTTGCAGTAGCTCTTTGGTTGTTGTCAACAACAGATTAGATCTTTTATGCCTCTTAGGAGTCAGTCCCTGTTACATCCATTGTAATGGATGTGTTATGGTGTGCTAACAAGAAGAAGAGTGGTAACTGGTAGTCTTCCTGTGAAGGAGTCAATTATGTAGGCTGTAGCCTTAGCAGAGACAGGTTTTCTCAAGTGGATAGGAATAGTATATGCCTCGACATTAACAAGTCTCGTCAAAATGGGATGACATTCTCTACTTGACAGGTACCTCAGCCTGTTGTGCAAAATAGGCCATGGCAAAGAGAGCTGCAGAGCTACCTCAAACAAAGTCTGGTTTCAATGACCAATGATGATGACTGGTCTGTTTTACAGGGAACCTTGAAAGGTAGCCTGCAGGTAGCAGGAGTAACCCTTTCAAGTGAGCTTGAAACATGGATGATAACTTCTGCCTGTGAGAGACAGGTGCTTTAAATGGCAACAGGTGCTTTGCTTCTGGGAGGAAATTGCTGGAATAGCAGCATAGTATAAGAAACAGGCTGTTTGCAGAGGCCCTAGGGAGGGAGATAGAGCTGTGCTTTTTTTCTTGACAGGATTCTCCTTTGTGGACAGACTGCTGCCGATAATGAAATTTGTCTATTTAACTTTTAAGTTCAAGGAATAGTCAGTTTGGGTGGGTTTTCCTTTTATTATGGACTTCTTCATTACCTCTGGGTTTTCTTTCTGGCTATTTCTGGTCAGAGGTAGTCTGATTTGCCTCTATGGTCATGAATTGTGTAATAAGCTGTATAAACTTATCCTTACAATATGCAGAAACCAATAGTGAACTGTGTTTTCTGCTCATGGCTGTGCTCCTTGGGCTGTTTTACAGCCTGGTCAAAACACCCTCCTACCCTCTTATCTCTTTATGCTGTCCCTGGGTATTGTATTAATTGTAAAGAACACTTGTACTTCTGTGTTCACGTACAGTCTTTCAGCAATGTAATTTGAACACTGGAGTTGCTTGAGATGCTGGAGTGTGAGTCTTTAATCCAGTCACACGGAAAGCTTAAGGATATCTTAATATGGATGTCATTGCCTGCCCACTTAAAATTTTTGGGTCCTTAGAATCAGGAAACACATTATAGTCTGAAGTGAGACAAGCTGAATTCTTTCAGCATCCACAAGGACTAATCCTCTGTTAGAAGGAGTCTGAATTGACTTCCCTCAGGTCTTTTATGTCTATCCTGGACATTTTAAACAGGTGTAGTGTGTTGAATGTAAATCTGCACCTGAGAAACTTGCGTCTTAGAGGCAAAGATGGGTACAGTATAGGGATGCTGAACAAGAGTGATTATTAAACATTTTTCGTAATGTCCAAATAGGTTGCCAAGGGGAGCACCTCAGCTTGAGAGTTGTTTGGTCATCCCGTAGGGAGCAAAATGGCCTGCAGATCAGCCTGTGTGCCTGTTCCCTGTAGATACCCGCATGAGTTCGTTAAGCATTTTGAAATAGGCACTATATTTTTTCTTTTTCCTGAGTGAGCTTGAGAGCAGTGGTGGAGTCAACCATGAACCAGAGTGCTGTAGGTACTACAGCTTAATTCTACCACTGAGTGTACTACACATCGGTCTGATGAATTCTTCTCATCTTCCAGGTGCTAGACAGGAGAGAATGCACTTCAATCACTGTAACACAGCTTGTTAAAGAGCTGTGGCAGGTCCTTTACAGAATCACAAAATCACAGGCTGGAAAAGACCTTTAAGATCACCAAAGCCCAGCCTATGACCTAATGTCACACATCCTGTCTATCCTTAAACATCTCCAGGGATGGGGACTCCACCACTGCCCTGAGAAGGCAATTACAGGGTCTGATCACCCTTTCTGTGAAGAAAGGTTTCCTGATAACCAACCTAAACCTCCCATGGCAGTTTCAGGCCCTGCAGTCTCATCCTATCACTGGTTGCCTGGGAGAAGAGCCTGACCCCATCTGACTACAACCTCTCTTCAGGCAGCTGGATGTCCCATCTTCTCCACGCTAAACACCCCCAGCTATCTCAGCTTCTTCTCATCAAACTTACTCTCCAGTCTCTTCCCCAGCCTCCTTGCTCCTCTGGACCCACTCCAGCCCCTCAGTCTCTGTCTTGAAGTGAGGGGTCCAGAACTGCCCCCAGTACTCAAGGGAAGGCCTCACCATTGCCCAGTACAGGGGGAGAATGACATCCCTAGCACTGCTGGCCACGCTATTGCTGATCTAAGCCAGAATGTCTTTGGCCTTTTGTGCCACCTGGGCACACTGCTGACTCCTGTTTAACTGGTTGTCAACCAGTACTGCCAGGTCCCTCTCTGCCAGGCTGCTCCCCAGACACTCATTCTCCAGTCTGTAGCACTGTGCATTTTTAGCTCTATCAAATGCTCATTTTCTTCCTTTTCCTACCCCTTATGTACAAGCATGTGGTCCAAATTCTTTGTTCGCTTAGCTCTAGTGACTTGGTTGATTTACTCTGCCAGGATGTTTGGCTGGTACTCAAGTATTTAATTGAGGTACCAAAAACCCCAAAGATTTTATTTTACTGTGTCTCTACTTCACACAAGGTATACATTACCTTCAGCAGAGGAACTAGCCAAAAGTTGAGTTGTAATGAATTAGGAATGAGTCTCTTGTTATCATATGTGTAACCCATCAAGATTGTCTGTAATGCTTTGTAATTTCTTGCTGTTTTTACCCACTCTAGTAACCCAAACTAACTGTAGTTTGGAAAATGCTTGTGTGAAATGAATGGCTTTGTTTTTCTTTGTTGTGCAGGCCTGGCAGGATGCTGGACTAGTCCTATCTACGACTAGCAATGAAGCCTGCAAACTGTTTGATGCTGTGCTGACCCAGGTATGACCAAAAAGCCTAAAAATTTGATGTGAAGTGAGTTTTACATGTGAAGCAGTCTTTGCTGTAGTTGAGGTTTAAATTTCTTGACAGCTCAGAGAGCCTCACATGCAGCAGTTGAGCAATTAGTGTAGCCCAGGGCTCTGCCAGGTGTTGCAGCTGTGGGAAAAAAAATATCAGCTAGCATGTTCAACCTGCTTGACACTAAACAATCAGCCTACTGACATGGTGGTTAGTTCTGCCGGTGGCCATAGTGCCTTGAAGAAAAGCTTTCCTATTGCACTAATTCTATCAGAATGCAAACTTTCTCTTCTAGTCATTTGCCTTGCTTACTTTTGGATTTTAAATCCCCAGGAGAACAAAAAGAAACCACATACTGTTGGGGATTCCTCAGCCCTTTCTCTCTGTGTCTGTCTTACAGTATGCAACCTGGACCAATAATGAGAGCCTTGGAGGTATTGAGCAATGCCTCTCTAAGTTAAAAGCAGCAGATCCAAATTTCAGTGAGTATTACCTTTAGCTCTTAGCATGGAGAGATCTGGATAGTACCTGGTGTCTTGGTGTTCTAGTTGATGCAGGGGGAAGGTAGGGGCTTACGTGGTGCTGGAATGCTTTTGTGTGATTCTTCTAATTTCATTTAAAGGATGATTAGGACACTGGAGCACTTGCCTTATGAGGAGAGATAGAAAGATCTGGAGCTTTTTGGTCTGTAGAGGGGAAGACTACGAGGGGAATTAATACCTGTGTATAAATCCATAAGGGCTGGGTATCAAGAAGACAGAGACAATCTCTTTTCACTTGCACCCTGTGATAGGACAAAGGGCCAGTGGGTGGAAGCTGGAGCATGGGAAGCTTCACCTCAAGTTGAGGAAGAGCTTCTTTACTGTAAGGGTCACAGATCACTGGAGGGGGCTGCCCAGGTTGGTGGTGGAGTCTCCTTCTCTGGGGACTTTGCAGACTCGTCTGGATGCGTTCCTGTGTGACCTGCCCTAGGTATTATGATCCTCCTCAAGCAGGGGGTTTGGACTCCATGACCCCTGGACGTCCTTTCCACTTGTAATGATCTGTGTATTTGTATATTTAATGTGCCTATTGTGAAAAGCCTCTAAGAACTGCAGGCTTATGAAACTTTACAGACTCCGGTAAGTACAAGTCAGTTGTGTGAAAGTAAACAACTCCTTATCATGTTTATGTAAAAAGGGATGTATTGCTGTTCAGCTTAACCTGTAACGTGGTGATTTTTTTCTGTAGCAATGGGACATGTTATTGCTAATGGTTTGGAGCTGATTGGCACTGGAAGTTCAGTGCGCCTCAACAAAGACTTGGACAGAGCAATGAAAACTATGATGACTCTTTCAAAATCACAGCAGCTGACTGAGCGGGAGAAGCTTCATGTATCAGCGCTGGATCTGTTTGCCCATGGGTAAGAACTGTCATCCAGCTTAAAGGCATGTGAAGAGCATGTCACAAGTAGAAGCGATAATGGACAGTTGTGTTGCCTGACTTTAGCTGATACCTAGATCAAGGTGAGATGGTGGTGGTGGTTGTTGAATCTCTCTAATATGTTAACTGTCATGACTTGTTAGTGAGTCACAGGAGGGAAAGTGTTTGCACTGTTGCCACAAGTTTGTATCATTAAACATTCCGTGTTTTAAGTCTGTCAGAGATCATCAGTAGAGTATATGGTTTAGAACTAGAAAAGGAAATATTTGACTACAGTAAGGTCTGATGTAATGTAACACAAGCTTGTAACAGAAGCAAAGCTGCAAACAGACTGCTCTCCCTGTTGTATCTGTGTCACAAACTGTAAAACAGAGAGAGATAAGAAAGTGTCAGAACTGCTGTAGAGGCTCAGTGTTCCTTTCAGTTCCTTATGCATTACAGAAAGCTTGGGCTAGTGGTTCAGTATTTGTTTTTCAAACAAACAGGTGAGCATGGAATTACCTCACGTGATTTTTAGCAAAAGTAAAGAGCAAGCTCTTGCAGCCCTATTACTGTGTGTTTGATTCCCTCTAGAGGAGAGGGAAGGTGCCTCTGTGCATGTGAAGTTAGGTTAATTATGGTAGTCTCTGCAGAAACTGCTCAACCTGGTAGGAAATTCTGGAGATTTATAGTTTCTTTTATTTTCCTTGTGTCTTACAGTCACTTTTTGTAACCCAAGGAGGTTTCCTTCTGATTTTCTGGAAGGTGCTCAGTGGAAAATAATGCTGCTATTACTTTAAAAATTACTGAAATTTTTCCTTCCTTGGAGAAAATTAGAACTAATTTTATGTTGAAATTTCTATTTATAAGAATAGGAGAAGTTCAGAACTAGGTAAAGGCAGTTATTTGTGCCTTCTCCCAGCACTCAAAACACTTTGCCTTTTTACTTCTAGGCAGCTTCCAAAAGCTTGTGAACAATGGGAACAGATTCTGCGGAGCCACCCAACTGACTTGCTAGCCCTCAAGTTTTCCCAGGACACTTATTTTTACCTGGGATATCATATACAGTTGCGAGATTCTGTTGCCCGTGTTTATCCTTTCTGGACATCTGATGTTCCATTGAGCAGGTGAGCTGAGCTTCCTTTTGAAAACTGTTCTTTATCTGGGTCAGATAAATCAGAACAGATTCTGTTCTGTTTGAACAGACAAAATCAAGGACTTAGCACTGAATAAATGCCACCCCAGCTAGGACATCTCTCCTATATCCCTGTGGATACTGTTGTTGAGAGTTTATTCTTAAGTGAGCTGTGCCTCAAGTATGCAGAGATACACAGATGGTGAGGGGTTGGAAGGGACCTCTGAGGATCATAGAGTCCAAGCCCTCTCATCAAGCAGGACTGTAGAACCTAGGGCAGGTCACACAGGAACGCATCCAGACAAGTCTGCAAAGTCCCCAGAGAAGGAGACTCCACATCTTTCCTGGGCAACCTTTATGGTAAAGAAGTTCTTCCTCATATTGAGGTGGAGCTTTCTGTGCTCCAGCTTCCACCCATTGCCCCTTGTCCTATCACAGGATGAAACAGTGATGAAATCCCCTTGTAACTTTCTCCTCTCCAAAGTGTCTTTGCCTTAACAGTTTTAAACCAAAAATCCAACAGATGTTTTGAGAAGTAGAATCATGACCCCTGTGGTATTTTACAATCTAAGAATCTGGAAATACAATAAGTCTTAAGCAGTTCTTCAAACAACTGCATGCGATATGTGCTTAAAAGCACAGAACATCTTTGGGGTTCATTGTAAAGGGAAATCAAAGGCTTAATAGATATGCTTTACAATCAATTTTAAAGTGCCACTTCACATACAAGTACTCTCTTGGTGGGTGCTGGAGAAAGCAGAGAACACTACATTGGTGTTATCTTTGAAACACTAATGTAACGTTGACAGTACTGTCATGCTTCCAGCCTTCTGATTATGCAACCACTGTGAAGATCTGCACATTGTTCTCTACAACACTTAATTCCAGTTTACCCAGAGATGTAAATCAGTTCTCAAAACACCAGTGGTGTGCATCTTGTTACTGCTGGTCTCTTGGAGCCTTTCTGTTCTGCTGAGAAGTAACTAGTTTTTAATAGAATCATAGACTCATTAGGAATGAGAAGGAACCTCAAAAGATCATCTAGTCCAATCCCCCTGCTACAGCAAGATCACCTAGCCCAAGTCACACAGGAACACATCTAGGCAGGTCTGGAATGTCTCCAGAGAAGAAGACTCCGCAGCCCCCCCGGGCAGCCTGTTCCAATGCTGCATTACCCTCACTGTAAAGAAGTTCCTTCTGATATTTATATGGAACCACCTGTGTTCCAGCTTGCACCCATTTATTCTGCAAGCTTGAACTCTTACTGTACCTTGTTTTGTATTAAATCTAATTTTAAATGTATTACGGACTGGGTTTTTTTGTCTTTTTCTTAGCTACGTGAAGGGCTACTATGCTTTTGGACTTGAGGAAACAAACATGTTTGATCGTGCTGAGAAGATTGCCCTTGAGGTGAGCTGCAGGCTATTAGTGCTTAAAGGTTTTACAATTCTTCACCTGTGCTTCCTATCTCTGGGTGGTGGCTCGTGCAAAGAAATAAAGTTCAACATGAAAATCCTTGCTTATTTTCCCAAGAGACTATTGATAGCTGAAATTATGACGCTCAGTAACAGTGCATGTTAGTAAACAGGCATTCGTTTATCGCAGGGCTGGACACCAGGGGGCTAACTCCAACCAAGACAAAAAGGGTGTACCCTTTAGTTTAAAATGGTTGATTATACATATTTGTTAGAAAAGGTAGGGTGATACAAATGAATATTCCTTAATTATTTATATAAGCTCCTCCCAGATAGAGCATGCAGGTTGGGGTGTTTTCTCCATGTTGAATTTTCCACTGGTTATCTTTGCTATTAGAGTGTACAAGAATCTTACTGTGCAAGCTGCTTCTCCTTGCTTTTCTTCTTTGTAAGGCTGAGGAGTTCTTTGCAAGTTAGTCTAAATAAAGCCACACTGCGACTGTAAATGCAGTTCCAGAGTTGCTGATTGTTACGTGCTAAAGTTCAAGCCGCTAAAATATGTTGAAGTTCAAGCTCTGTTAAAATCTAAGCTTTCAAAGTAATGTTGCATGTTAAAATTCAAGCTTCTGTATCATAGCTATTCCTTAGAAAGATGCCCACATCTATGCCATATCATGGCAATTTCATCTTTACTACTTCCCTTGCTTATGAGAGTGCCTTGTGTCTCAGAAAGCATCTAAAAAGTACATGTTTTATCCTATTTGCTGCTTATTGGAACAAGAAAGAGGAATTTGTTGAATACATCTTCCTGAAGAAGAAATGCTTACCTGCCAGGCTCTATGGCATGGAACAGATCATGCTTATGCATGTAGCTCTTGCAAGGCTAATATTACTGGAATAAAACCCGCATTTTAAAGTGTTTTAAAGTGTTTTGCAGCCCATAAATATCCTCCTCCTTTTCTGTCAAAATCACTCTTCCTGACCACAGTTAGTTGGAATGGTACAAAGATATCATGCTGCAAGTAAACAGTACTCTCTTGTTTCTGTGTCAGCAGCAATATATCTTTTTAACTTGCAAGTTTGTAAGCTTCACTGTGTTTTCCCTTTTTTTTTTCCTTCTAGGCCTTGGCTATAAATAAGACAGATGCCTGGTCTGTTCATACTATTGCTCACATAAATGAAATGAAAGCAGATGTGAATAAAGGGTTAGAATTCATGAAGGAAACAGAAATGAACTGGAAGGTAAATATTCTTGTAGCGTCTCTGAAAAAGCTCTTGTTAGGTCTTTTCTGCTCCTAAAAGGGAGTAAGGTCTTTTGCTCCTCAAGCAAAGTTTTTGATGCAGTTCCTTCCTGGAGACATGTTATAAGCAATGCAAAGTTTACATATGAAAATAAATCCTAACTTGAAGTGTTATTAGTGTCCCTGCTACTTTTGAAGCAAGAGACAGGTGAAAATGGCCTATTATGGGGGACACATACTGGGGACTCGTAGGAGGTAGTCGAGTTGCCGTCTCTGGGGGTGTTCAGGGTTAGACTGGATGAAGTGCTGAGTGGCATGATCTAGATGTTAAGTGCTAGGTTTACTTGATTTAGTTGGATTTAGGTTGGACTGCATGATCTTTAAGGTCTTTTCCATCCTTGTCATTACTGTGATACAACTGCTGAGATTACAAAAGTGGCAAATGTTTCAGTAGCAAAGGATTCGCACAGTCTGTCCTCTCACAGTCCCTTACTTCAGAAAAGAATGCTTCTTTCCAACAGTGCAGTTTGTACATACATACAGGATTTCTTTTTCCTCATGGAGCTCATTAGGTATTTTACATCTCACAAAGACATGTCTGTTGTGGACACGTGATGCAACAAATCATAGAATCATTATGTCTGGAAAGGACCTCCAGGATCATCAAGTCCAGCCTTCATCCCAACAGCTCCCTAACTACTAGACCATACCCTCAAGTGATGTGATTTTATGTCTCTGTTTATGAATTGTGTGGTTGCAAAAGGGAAATGCCCACCAGTATTTTCACAAGGTTTTTGCGTAGACTGAGATGAGCTCTGAGAGTCAGTTGAGGAATCTGAATAAGCCTATTCATGAGAACCTAAGATGAGGGGTGAAATGACACAGTCAAATCACACATTTTAGAAGACTCATTCAATATTTGTTTGTTTCTGAATGGGGAAGAAATGATTTTTGACTTCTAGTGTACTGAAGTTACTTGAAGTATCTCTCAGAGTACTGAAAAGGTAAATTAGTCTGTGATATAGCCCTTTGCTCTGTATGACTCTTAATTTTTAATTTCTTAAACATAGCATGTGTTTTCCCAGTGATAAGGATATCCTATTCTGAGCAGAAGGCTGTGAGGTTTGAATTTGCTAGAATTTGTTAGAAAGAGATCCCTTAAAAATCCACGATCAACAACACAGATACACAGATCATTAGGGGTTAGAAGGGGACCTCCAGGATTCATAGAGTCCAACCCCAACACTTGAGCAGGACCATAGAACCTAGGGCAGGTCATACAGGAACGCATCTAGACAGGTCTAGAAAGTCTCCAGAGGAGACTCCGCAACCTTCCTGGGAAGCCCGTTCTAGTGCTCTGTGACCCGTACAGTAAAGAAACTCTTCCTCACGTTGAAGTGGAGCTTCCTGTGCTCCAGCTTCCACTCATTGCCCCTTGTCCTATTGGAGGGCGCAAGTGGAAGGAGACTGTCTCTTTCTTCTTGACACCCAGCACTTGTGTTTAATCCAGGCAAGGATTAAATCCCCTCGTGTCTTCTCTCCAGACTGAAAAGCCTCAGGTCTCTCAGACTTTCCTCATAAGGAAGGTTCTTCATTCTCTAATCATCCTGTGGCCCTCTGTTGGACTCTCTCAATCAGATCTCTGTCTCTCTTGAACTGGGGAGTTCAGAACTGGACACAGTATTCCAGATGTGGCCTCACTAGGGCAGATTAGAGAGGGAGGACCTTGATCTGCTGGACACATTCTTCTTGATCCATCCAAGGATTCCATTGACCTTGTTGGCCACAAGAGCACATTGCTATTCCATGGAATACTCATCTGCAAGAACTGCCAGATCATTCTCCACGAAAGTGCTCTCCAGTAGATCGTCCCCCCAAACTGTATTGGTGCATTGCATTACTCCTTCCCAGATGAAGGACTCTGCACTTATTAAACCTCGTTACATTCCTTAGTCCATTCCTCCAGGGTATTGGGAAGCATTTCTCCATGGAAAAAGTGATCAGACCTTGCAACAGACTGCTGAGGGCAGCGGTGGAGTTGTTCAAGGACAGACTGGATGGGGCCCATAGAGCCCTGGTCTGGCTGATTTGGTCATGTTAGGTCCTAAGCTGGACCTGATGATCTTAAAAGTCTCTTCCAGCCTTGGTGATTCTGTAATTCTGGAGTGTGGATGTTAATGTCATGATGCACATGAGGGTGCTTTTGCCAGTTGTGAGAATATTAACTACAGCAGTAGGAGAAAATGGGAGAAGAGGAATGAACCTTTCTGGTATTTTAATTTTCAGCTAAGGATTGTAAAATTCCTGTTGGTCTATTTCCAGTGCATTCACTAAAATGAACTGCAATGACACCATCTCCCAAGTGCAGGCTAGGGAAGGGTATTTACAGTTCTGATGTCTGCTGAAAAGTGTAGCATAATGGTGGTACAGTTGAGAAAACATTTATATCATCTGATGAACTGTCTGTAGTCTGGTATCTAGTGCAGCTTTAATGTATTTTGTAAATAATATTTGATCTTTTTCTTTTTTTCCAGAACAGTGACATGCTTGCTTGCCATAACTACTGGCACTGGGCTTTACACTACATTGAAAAGGTATACGATATTTTCACATGAATGTTTTATAGACAAGAGAGGTCATTCATCTGATGTTTATAAGGCATTTGTAGGGTATTTTTTTATGCTATTTGGAGGAATGTTTTTCTAAATGTCTATTCTAAAATAGAGCAATGCCTTCAGTAAATTTGGAGATGACACCAAGTTTGGGGAGGAGGAAGATGCTGCAGAGAGATCTGGACAGGCTGGGTCAATGGGCAGAGGCCAACGGGGATGAGATCTAACAGGGCCAGGGGCAGGGTCCTACACTTTGGCCACAATAACCCCCTGCAGCTGCAGACTGGGGGATGAGTGGCTGGAGAGCAACCTGGCAGTACTGGCTGATAACAGGTTAAACAGAAGCCAGTGGTGTGCCCAAGTAGCACAAACGGCCAGTGGCAGGCTGGTTTGTATCAGCAATAATGTGGCCAGTGGCCAACAGGTCTAGGGACATAATGCTGCCCCTGTACTTGGCACTGGTGAGGCCTCCCCTGAAGCAGTGGGGGCAGTTCTGGGCCCCTCACTTCAAGAAAGAAATTGAGGGGCTGGAGCAGGTGCAGAGTAGAGCAATGAGGCTGGTGAAGGGACTGAAGGGAAAGGCTGATGAGGAGAGGCTGAGGGAGCTGGGGTTGTTCAGACTGGAGGAGACTCAGGGGTGACATTCTCCTTCTCTGCAACTCCCTGAAGGGAGATTGTAGTCAGGTGAGGGTTGGACTCTTCTCCCAGGCAGCTAGCACTGGGAAAGGGCAAGGCCTGAAGCTGTGCTAGGGGAGGGTTATGTTGGATGTTAGGAAGCCCTTCCTGGATGATGTGGTGATGTTAGGTCCTAGGCTGGGCGTGATGAGCTCAGATGTCTTTTCTAGTCACAATAATTTCCGTGATTCCATAATGCCATTTTACATCTAGTCCTTTATTATAGTTACTTCAGGAAGTTTTAATTACATTGATCAAAGTTCTAGGATCTTCGCTAAGATGTTACAAAATTGTTGGGAGATTATTGTGTCTTTGAAGATCAAATAGCCCCACTAATTGGACTTGTCACAGTTATTTGATACAAGATTTCTAATTTTTAGGCAAAAATTAAAAGTCAGTACTGATTTGCTGGGCCAGAAATTTGCTGACTATAAGAAAGAGGCAGTAAGCTCTATGTTTGATTGCTATTATTATTATTATTATTAATGTCATCAGTTCTTCTTATTGAAAAACTTCAAAAATGGTTGTACTTTTACCCAGCCTGATAGTTTACAGTGCAGAATCTCTTTGAATTTCATAATACTTAGTGCTTATGGGGTTCAGTTCAGTAAGCAGACACATGTTGCTTCATGGAGAAGGCTTTTGGTCAGAAAAGAGAACATGTTTGTTACTGCTCATTGTTATTATTATTGTGCTATAGTCTGTATTCAGTTCTGGAGTCCTCAACATAAGAAGGACAGAGAGCTCCTGGAACAGGTCCAGAGGAGAGCAACTCAAATGATCAGAGGGCTGGAGCACCTCCCCTATGAGGACAGGCTGAGCAAGGTGGGGTTGTTCAGCCTGGAGAAGAGGAGGCTCCCAGGTAGCCTTCTAGCAGCTTTCCAGTCTCTGAAGAAAGAAAGCTGGGGGAGGGATTTTAGCATAGTGAGAGGACAAGGGTAAAGGTTTCCAGATTTGAAGAGGGGAGATTGAGTTTTGACATGAGGAAAAACTTTGCTGTGAGGGTGCTGAGATGCTGGAACAGGGTGTCCCTGCCCATGCAGGGGGGTTGGAACTAGATGATCTTTAAGGTCCCTTACAACCCAGACCATTCCAGGATTTTATGATTATTACATGAAAACTAAACATACTGATTATCTTGCCTAGTAAATCCTGGTTTATCTTAGACTCCATTATTTCATTCAGCACCTCAAGGTTTCTTTAGTTGATTTGTTTTGATCAAGCTACATAGCAGTTGTGAAGGAATATTATGACATCTATTAATTGTTTGTCTGGATGTTAATCATGCTCTCCTTGTATGCTTTTACAGGGTGAATATGAGGCTGCTTTGACAATTTATGACACTCATGTGAGTAGAAGCATTTTTAATTTGCTGAGAACATGCTTAAAGCCATGATACATACTTTCTTCCTTATGTATGATATCAGAACCTATCACAGTGTGCCTTATATGTGTGCAAGCTGTTCACTTCTGTGTTTTAGGGAAACTGTTTCTCAATAGCTTTGTGAAAAATGCCTAAAAATCATTCTGCTTGAGCTTGAAACAGCTACAGTGGCTTTGCTGGTACTGTTTTCCTTTCTGTCGTATGACCCTTATTCTGGCTTTTGAAAGGGTGGAAAATAATTCTCCTTTAAAGTCATTGCCTTTTCAAAGGATTGCTTTTGTGTGTCAGGTGCTAAGTCAACAGAAGCATCTATTTCCATTGCTGGTGAATTTTTTGTATTTTATTACTGTCTGTAATTGCAATTACAGTTTTGGTTGGAAGAGACCTTCAAGATCAAGTCCAATCTTTTCCTAGCTCTGTCAGCACCACTAAACCGTGTCCCCCAATGCAACCTCTACCCTTCTCTTGAACACCTTCAGGGACGGTGACTCATCCACCTCCCTTAGCAACCCCACCTTTCTTACACATCACTGCCTTCCTTCCCTTGACCTTGGTTAGGGTTGAGGACCAGTAGCAGACAGCAGGATGTTTCTGGAGTGGAACATCCTACCATCCTACCATGGTTCTCCATCAGCAGTAGCTGCTGCCAGCATTTGAGTGAGTGAGTTTCAGGATGAATATGCAGTAGGATGGTGGGTAGTAAATCTTCCACAACAAAATCAGAATGAAACAGGTAGCCCCAGAAGCTGTATGGAGGCAGTCCATCTGTCATCAGCCCACAGGTTACTGGCCAGGTGTTAGCAGGGCAGTATATATATCACATCATTATTATTTACAGTAAGGCAGTCCAACCTTTAGTTAATGCCCTTCTGTCTTCCTCCAGCCACTGGCCACAATGCCTTCCTGAACCTCATGTTTGTAAAATGACAGTGTGTTCGGGAGTGTCTGCATGGAGCCTGCTTGGCATCCGAACTACTACAGTGAAAATTCATGGTGTATATGGTTGACAGTCTGAAACTTGTCATCTTGTCACATGCCTGATAGTTTTGACCACTGAATTCCTCTTTAAGATTGTGTGCATGTGTGTGTATAGAAATGAGTTTCAAAACAAGACTGTGTGAAGTAGTACTGTACAACAAGATAGGTTATCCTGATTTTGTAAGGATTATAAAAATCATGGAAGCGTTAAGGAAGATGCTGGGCAGACTCCTGTCCAGTGCCTTTGCAAAGTGAATTGGTGGCACAATTTTGGAAATAAAATTCAATACTTTGGTGATTTATCAGGCCTTGGTTCAGGCAGGTGAATCGCCATCCCTAGATGTGTTTATAAGTCAAGTACATCTGGAGCTTAGGGTCATGGTTTAGTGGTGGATTTGGTGGTTATGTTAACGATTACTTAGTGATATTAAAGGTCTTTTCCAACCTGAATGATTCTGTGATTCCATTACTCTTACAAGTTTAACTTCATAATGGAAAAAAGCAACAAAAATGAAGCAGTGTAAATGTTTTGTCATTGCAAATTGCTGTATCCAGGGACATAATTCAAGAAAGAGATTGAGGGGCTGGAGCGGGTCCAGAGGTGCAACAAGGCTGGGGAAGGGACTGGAAGGAAAGGCTGAGCAGGAGTGGCTGGGGGAGCTGGAGGTGTTTAGGTTGGAGGAGTCTTGGGGAGGCCTTCTCCCTCTCTACAAGTTGTAGTCAGACAGTGGTTGAGCTCTTCTCCCTGGAAACTAGCACCAGGACAAGAGGCCAGGGCCTGAAGTTACACCAAGGGAGGGATAGGTTGGATATTAGGAAGCCCTTCCTCATGGAAGAGGTGATCAGACACTGGAATGGACTGCCCAGGGCAATGGTTGAATCCGCATCCCTAGAGATGTTGAAGGACAGACTGGCTGTGGCACTTAGTGCCCTGGTTTGGCTGATATGGTGATCTCAGGTCACAGGCTGGGCTAGATGACCATAGAGGTCTTTTCCAGCCTCAGTGTTTCTGTGATTCAGGAAAGGTACAGTTGGGCAATTGTAAAACAGGTATTTTTATTTAATACAAATATGAAATTAATGTTGTATTGTGAAATTAAGTTTTATTTTCTGAGTTCCAACTGGCACATCAGTTGTGAAGTTTGTGAATGCCTGTGATTACAGATTGCTCCCCGCTGTCTGTCTAGTGGAAGCATGTTGGATGTGGTAGATAACTGTTCGATGCTGTACAGGCTTCATCTGGAAGGTAGGATATCCACCTGCATACCTTTTAAGAATCATAAGGGTAACGTTTTCTTTTTGCTTCTCCTTCCCCCTGCCTTGCATGATGGAGAATTATTCCAGTATACTTAGAGAGTAAGCCTGGTCAGTGATAGAGAAGTCATCTACTAGTACAGAAGAAAATTCTCTTGTGAAAAACCTCAATGTGTAATGCATAATGATATCCAGAATCTTTATTCTTCCCAAGACCCTTTATTTTTTCCATGCCAGGGTATTTTGTTCAGCTCAAGCTACGTTAGGTGGTGTGTTTCTTTCCTGTCTAATTCACTTTTTTCAGCCCTAAATTGCTAGGGTCAACAAATCAAGTACATAAGCTTCTAAAAAAGTACAGAGATTCTTTGAAGTAAATTTCAAGTTAGATACTCAACTTTCTATTTTGATACCAGTTGAAACATCTAATACACATGTATATTAGCTTCTGACTTGTGTAGTCTCCCAACTCAGTGGCCTTTCTTCTGAACTTTTTAATCTAGTGTTTATATGAAAGGCAGAGGGAAAGCAAATGTACTTCTTCACATTATTCTGCTAAAAGCTACTGACAATGTGTTTGGTTTGTTTATTAAAACATTCTGTGGCTCTGTTTTTTGTTGGCTATAGACAGTTCACTGTGAGCATTACCTCCAAAAAGACATGAGCAATCTCATCACAAAGCCAGAAATTCACATAATATTTGTTGATAACTTACTCTAAGTCAAGAAGCCCTTTGCTTAAATAGAGCTGAGCATTAGGGTATAAATTCTACCACATCAGGGAATGTTTTCCTGAGTTTAGTTGCTGTTCATGTTGGGTGACTACAGGTATATTAAGTCATGCTTTCCACATGCTATTTTTATTGAGAAAAATACTTTTTACTCTTAGGAGTAAATCTTGGAGACAGGTGGAACAATGTTCTCAAGCTTACAAAGACACACGCCAAAGATCACGTTCTTCTCTTCAATGATGTACATATCCTGATGTCCTCACTCGGAGCCAAAGACCACAAAACTACTGATGAGCTTTTAACAACTCTTCAGGAACTTGCCAAGTAAGCAAGTGAATTATTGCATTCATTAAATATTTTGTCCTCTGCGCTTGAGGATGACAACGTTTCTGGCTTGTAAAGCACTGCAACACTCTCTTCTCTGTGAATCATAGAATCATTATGGCTGGAAAGAACCTCCAGCATCACCAAGTCCAGCCCTCATCTGAACATCTTCCTAATCTATAGACCATGGCCTCAAGTGCTCTAGCTACTCGGTTTTTCAACACTTCCAGGGATGGTGACTCCACAACCTCCCTGAGCAGCCTGTTCGAGTGCCCAACCTCTCTCTACAGGGAAGAACTTCTTCCTAAGATCCAATCTGAACTTCACTGATGCAGCTTGAGACCGTTTCCCCTCATCCTATCATTAGTAATTTGTGAGAAATGACCAACATCAGCCTCACTACAACTTCCTTTTAGGTAGCTGTAGAGAACAATCAGGTCTCCTCTCAGCCGCCTCTTCGCTAGACTAAATAAACCCAGGTCTCTCAGCTGTTCCTCACAGGGTTTGTTTTCCAGAGCTCTCCTCAGCCTTGTTGCCCTTCTCCAGCCTAACTTCAGCCCCTCAATGCCCTTCTGATACTGTAGTGCCCAAAACTGGACGCAATACTCAAGATGTGGTCTCGCCACCTCCCTATTCCTGCTGGTTACACCATTCCTGATCCAGGCCAGGTTGATGATGTCCCTGAACATGTCTGAGTTAATTAAGCTAATCACAGTATCACAGTAATGATGAGGCTGGTAAAGACCTTAAAGATAATCCAGTCCAACCTAAAACCAACCAAGTAACCCTAAACATCTGACATCTAGATCATGCCACTCAGCACCTCATCCAACCTAACCTTGAACACCTCCAGAGACAGTGACCCAACCACCTCCATGGGCATCACTCTTTCAGTAAAAAACCTCTTCCTAATGTCAAGTGTAAATGTGAAGCTCCCGCGATGGAGCTTAAGACTGTGACCCCTTGAATCTCTATTAGAAGGTCCTTATTTTTTGAGATGATATCTAGAAGAGTTTCCGATCTTGTTTAGCAGAACTCTTCTATGTTTGAGGTCAGGGACACTAATTGAACACTTAGTTGTTCATTCCTTTCAATGAGTTCTTTTGCTTGAAAGGAGGGGAGCTGAGAAACCAATTTGGTGAGGAATAAACTTCCTTTGCTCCAGCTGGTCCTCCAATGATTTGATGGGGGTAGAGACAGCTGGTATGACACCAGCCTTCATGACCAGCCATCAGATTACACTAATTGTATTAATTTACTATAGGTCCAACACTGAACATTGATGAATCAGCCTGATGCTGTTTGTCTGGTCCTCCTAGGGAGCAGTTGTCTCACAAATAGCATTATCCGTCTATCTGCTACCAGTCTGACACTTGGACACTTACAAACAGCCTTTACACTGTAGACCTGGTCGGTGCTCATGAGAAAAAAATCAAAAGTCTGACTGGTATTATTTATTCACACATGCAGCATTTATATACAGATTCTTTGAGCTTGCTGGGGATAAGTTATCTTATGGAAAACACTATAAACCCGTAAGACATTTAATGAAATATACCAAGGGTAGTGTAGAGTCTGGCATTTGGGCAGAACATCCCCAGGTACCAGTATAGGTTGGGGACTGACCTGCTGGAGAGCAGTGTAGGAGAAAGGGACCTGGGGGTCTGTGTGGCCAGAGCAGGATGACTGTGAACCAACAATGGGCCATTGTGGTCAAGAAGGCCGGCCAGTGATTAGTAGATTGAGAGAGGTTCTCCTCCTTTCCCCTGGTGAGACCACATCTGGAATATTGTGTCCAGTTCTGGGCCCATCAGTTCCTGAAGGGTACAAAACTGCTTGAGAAAGTCCAGCAAAGAGCCCCAAAGATGATGAAGAGAGTGGAGCATCTCCCTGATGAGGAAAGACTGGGAGAGCTGGTTCTCTTTAGCTTGGAAAAAAGGAGACTGAGGGGTTGACCCCATTAATGTTGACCAATATGGAAAGGATGGGTGTCAGGAGGAGGAGCCAGGCTCTGCTCAGTGGCACTCAATGCTAGGACAAGGGGTACCAGGTGTCAGCTGGAACAGAGGCGGTTCCACATAAATAAGAGAAGAAACTTCTTCATGGTGAGGGTGACAGAGCCCTGGAGCAGGATTCCCAGGGAGGATGTAGTCTCCTTCTCTTGGAGACATTTAAAACTTAAAACCTGCCTGAACGTGTTTCTGTGGGACTGGATCCAGGTGATCCTGCTGTGGCAGGGGGATTGAACTGGATGATCTTTCGAGGTTCCTTCCAATCCTTAACAGTGATTCTGTGAAACAGACAACTAACCATAAGAAATAGATATGGAGATATAGAGAATACTCCGATGCACATTTTCTTACCATCACAGAGCTGAGCTATGGAGGAGAGGAAAACCCATCGATCACCTTTTTGATCTTTTGGTGTCAGGTTCTCCTTTCTCCCCTACCACTGCCCTCACTCCAACTCATTTTTTTCTGTGTCCAAAAAGGACTGACCTTTATATTATGGTACTAGTTTGAGAGGAAGACTGTAGACAAAAGTGTCATTGCTGTAGCAGTGTCCACAAATGATCTTGATGGGTCACTTAGTGTTTAATTAGCTGATCGATGTGGCCTTTGTTTCTAATCACTTCTCGAAGAAGTCATTAAGACCATGCTATCCTTTTGTGTATGAGATTCCTTTTGGGGCCAAAGTATTTCTCTCAAGAATGGATAGTTTATCAGTAGTCTGGTCTGGCCATTGTTTCTCTGATGACTTCTTTCCTCTTGTGCTGTGTTCCCCAGCATGTTCACACTGAGCTATGTTAGCTTCGGTGAATAAAGTGTTTCACCACTAAAAGATGTAGAGGCATGCTACAGTGTATGTCAGCTGTCTGTGGTGGTTCTTTGCTCTGGTTTTAATGCTCTTTAATGATAGGGTTAGTTGGGAGAGACATTCTGGTAGCTGCTACTGATGTGTTGGGAGATACCTCTATGGGACATTGGATTTCAAGTACTGGTAAAGTCGTAACAGAGAATATTTTGTTTTCAGATGAAATTATTTGAAAAATTGGAATATTTAGTTATTTTGCCTCTGATTTCTTTAGTATTTCCTTGAGTATTAACTGCAAATTGATAGTATTTATTTTTAAGGGGCTGATATAGATGCTTGAAATGCAATTTTTTGCTCTTCCTATACCCTGGGTTTTCTTCCCCTCATTTTGCATCTGTTGTTGCCCTTGTCTTAAAAAAGAAGGGTGGAGACTCTGAAACTGTCACTGACTATAATATTTATCACTCAAAAATAATAAATAAATGTAATTTTCAAGAATACTCCTGAAGAGAAGAGCTGGCTAGAATCCATTGCTGTATGTATGTGAGCCTAAAAAGAGTCTGTGGGGGTTAGAATAAAAGAGCGGACTGGGAGAGCTGTCGTTGGAAGTACAGCTGTAATGCTTTAGCTGATTTGAGTGTCTTCTGCGGAAAAGTTTGAAATTTGGCTTTAAAAAGTTGAAATGGGCTGCTCCCCCATTCCTATTGCCTCTTCTCCCTGCCCTGTCAACATGTGTCAACCTTCTTGTTCTGGAGTGGGTATCAACTTCTCAGAAGGGATAGGTAAGGGAAAAGAGATGGTTGAGTGGCACTGTATGTTAGGGAGACATATGAAAGCATAGATATTAATGAGGGTGGGGATAGGGTTGAGGCCTTACGGGTGGGAATCAGGAGCAAGGCCAGCAAGAGCATTTTTGTGGTGGGAATCTGTTACAAACCACCAAACTAGGATAGAGAAGCAGATCAAGATTTTTATAAGCAATTGAGGGAGGTTTCAAAATCGCTGCCCCTTGTGCCCCTGGGGGACTTAAATTTTCCCAATGTCTGCTGGAAATACAATACAGCAGAGAGAGAAGAGTCCCAGAAGTTCCTGGAGTGTGTGGCAGAGAACTTCCTAACACAACTGGTGAGAGAGCCAACCAGGGAACGTGTCCTCTTGGACTTGCTTCTTGTGAACAGGAAGGAACTTGTGAGGGAAGTAAAGGTTTGTTAGAAATGATCCAGTGGGCCACCCAAATCTTTGATAAAATACAAAAGATTTATTGGTTGCGGTAATAAGGAATGAGCAAGCGGCGCTGGGTGCATGAGGAGTCAGCCACTCCACCAACACGAACATCTACAGTTAAAGGCAGCAACATTTTATATATTACTTATTTTATACATATTATCACTTCATATTTATATATATTATCACATATTATCACTTCAAAGGGTCCCTTCCTCTCAGTCTCCTCTTTTTTATGTCTGCACTTTTTGGTGAGACCCTGGATCCAAAGATAAGGGGAGAGATAATGTTCTTGGCTTAATCTTTTAACTATCACTGATTAGCTCCCCATACATTTTACAACCTTTTTCAGGTCCTAGACTGCTCAAGCTCCCCCCCCCATCCTGTTTACTGTTTGTCCTGCTGAGCTTCACTGCTTACTTTGTTCTTTCAATAGTTTTCCACAATGAGAAGGGGGATATTGTTTTTACCTTGCCATGAATCATAATATAACATCTTACAGGTTGGAGATTGTCTATGGCACAGCAATCATGAGATGATTGAGTTTTCAATCCTAAGAGAAACAAGGAGAGAGGTCAGTAAAACTGTGCCCTTAGACTTCCAAAGGGTGAACTTTGTCCTGTTCAGGAGATTGATGGACAAAATCTCTTGAGAGGCTGCTCTGAAAGACATAGGGGTCCAGAAAGGTTGGACAGACTTCAAGAGGGAAGTCTCAAAGGCACAGGAACAGGCTGTCCCCATGAGCCAAAAACTGCGCCGACGGCGAAGATGCCCAGCCTGGCTGAGTAGGGAGCTTCTGCAAGAACTCAGGAGAAAAAAAAAGGTGTCTCAGCTTTGGAAAGAGGAGCAGGTGACTCAGAAAGCGTTTCAGGATATTGCAAAGTCATGTCGAAAGAGAATTAGAGATGCAAAAGCTCGGTTAGAACTTAATGTGGCCCAGTCTGTCAAGGATAATAAAAAGTGCTTTTATAAATCCATTAATGACAACAGGAGGGCCAGGGAAAATCTCCACCCCATATTGGATGAAGGGGGGAGCATGGTAACTGAAGACAGGGAAAAGGCTGAGGTACTTAACACCTTCTTTGCCTCAGTCTTTAACAAAAAGCTTGGCCATCCTCAAGGTGGGTGGGCTCCTGGGTTGGTAGACAGGGAAGGGGAACAGACTAAAATGATAGAGAGGCCCAGGTAGCTCTTGCACCAACACCTTGAGCACCGTGGTATGAATCCCATCCAGACTCATAGACTTGTTAGGATCTAAGTGGCACAGCAGATCACTAACTACTTCCTCCTGGATTATAACTGGAGGTTGCCAGTGTGGTGCCCATTCACAAAAAGGGGTGGAAGGAGGATCCAGGGAGCTATGGGTCTGTCAGCCTGGCCTCGGTGCCTGGCAAGGTTAGCAAGCAGGTCATCCTGAGTGCCATCAAGTGGCAGGTACACAGCAACCAGGGAATCAGGCCCAGCCAGCATGGGTTTAGGAGAAGAAGCTCCTGCCTAACAAATCTGCTTTCATTCTATGACTGGGTGAGCCGCCATATGAATGAGGGGGAACGCTGTGGATATGCTCCGCCTAGACTTGAGCAAAGCCTTTTACAGGGTCTTCCACAGCATAGTCCTGGAAGAGCTGGCAGCCCATGGCTCAGAGGAGTGCACCCTCTGCTGGGTGAAAAACTGGCTGGATGACCAGCCACAGAAGAGTGGTTGTGAATGGTGCCCCGTCCAGTTGGTGTCCAGTGAGCAGTGGTGTCCCTCAGGGATCAGTGCTGGGCCCAGTTCTATTTAACACTAGTGACCTGGAGAAGGGGATCAGGTGTCCTCTTAGTAAATTTGTGCCTGACACCAAGTTGCAGGGGGCAGTGTCAGTCTGCTGGAGGGGAGGAGGATGCTGCAGAAAGATCAGGACAGGCAGGGTCAATGGGCAGAGGCCAACGGGATGAGGTTGAACAGGGCCAAGTGCAGGGTCCTACTCTTTGGCCACAATAACCCCATGCAGAGCTACAGACTGGGGGATGATTGGTGGGAGAGGGGCCTGGGAGTACTGGTTGATAACTGATTANTGCCTGACACCAAGTTGCAGGGGGCAGTGTCAGTCTGCTGGAGGGGAGGAGGATGCTGCAGAAAGATCAGGACAGGCAGGGTCAATGGGCAGAGGCCAACGGGATGAGGTTGAACAGGGCCAAGTGCAGGGTCCTACTCTTTGGCCACAATAACCCCATGCAGAGCTACAGACTGGGGGATGATTGGTGGGAGAGGGGCCTGGGAGTACTGGTTGATAACTGATTAAATACGAGCCAGCGGTGTGCACAGGAAGCATGAAAGACCAGTGGCATCCTGGCTTTTATAGGTAATAGCATGGTCAGCAGGACTAGGAATGGAATTCTCCCCATGTACTGGACACTGGTGAGGCTTCCACTCAAGTCCTGGGGGCAGTTCTGGGGCCCTCACTTCAAGAAAGAGATTGAGGGGCTGGAGCAAGTACAGAAGAGAGCAATGAGGCTGAGGAAGGGACTGGAGGAAAAGGCTGATGGGGAGAGGCTGAGGGAGCTGGAGGTGTTTAGCCTGGAGGAGACTCAGGAGGGACCTTCTCCCTCGCTACAACTCCTTGAAGGGAGTTTGTAGTCACTTGGGGGTCAAGCTGTTCTCCCAGGCACCTAGTGCCAGGATGAGAGGGCAGGGCCTGAAGCTGCACTGAGAGAGGTTTAGGTTGGATGTTAGGAAGCCCTTCCTCACGGAAAGGGTGATCAGGCAGTGGTGGAGTCCCTATCCCTGGAGATGCTTAAGGACAGACTGGACTTGGCCCCTAGTGCCATGGTCTGGCTGGTGTGGTGATGTTAGGTCACAGGCTGGGCTGGATTAGCTCAGAGGGGTTTTCCAGCCTCAATAATTCTGTGATTCTTTGTCATGTGGTGTTGGTTTGTACTGATATGTGGTGAGGGGATTGAACTGGAGTGAATTAAAATGTCTTCAGGCCTTCCTTTCTAAGTTGTTCATCCTTTTGTGCCTGACACTTTAGTTGGGAGCACTTGGTTGAAATACAGTTGGGGTCTCTGACCCATTACCTTGGTGGCAAGCCAAGTGAGATGCATGGGGCTCCAGAGATGAGGACCCCCCACAATGCTGTGCTGCAGCTATGGGCATTGCAAGTCGGAAGATAGTGAGGTGCTGTGCTGTTGCAGCTACATTTAGACAATGAAAATGAATTGACTGATGAGTAAAAAAAATGCAAAAGTAACATGATCACACCAAGACACTTCAGGTCCTTTATTTAGGGAATAGCAGGCTTTGTACAGTGAAATCTACAAACCCTGTCTGCAGGCAGTGATAGGCTGGCACCTGAATATGCACATTTCCAGTTTTACTTACAGCAATTAACCACTTTCTCCTTCTACAGAGCACCTTGTGAAGACCATGAGCTTTCCCTGGCTCCTAGTTTGGGGTTGCCCCTGTGCCAGGCTTTAGTAGAGTTTGAAAAGGGAAATTTTGACAAAGCTGTGGACCTGCTGTACCCAATCCGTTATCAGCTTATACAGATGGGAGGCAGTAATGCTCAGGTAAGAGAACGATAAAAGAGATACTTTTTGTTGGCAGTTAGTCCTATTTCAGTTGCCCCATTAGACAACTTTCTTGGAAATTTCAAAGATCAACCGTACTTGCGACTGAATCCTGCTTGCAGAAGCTTTTAACAGTGTTAGCTGTTTCGTTTTTCTTGTTGATAATGTTTCCTTCTTCAGTGATTTTAGAGAATTTGAGAAGCAAAAATCATAACCAGAAATACTTTAACAGTTACTTATTGCTTTGTGTTTTTGCTGACTTCTTTTTTCAGAGAGATGTTTTCAGCCAGCTGTTGATTCATGCCGCTTTAAATTCTAAATCACAAGCCAATCAGGTCCTCGCAAGGTGAATAATTTTGCTGATACATACCTGTACAAGTGGTACTGTTAGTACATGTGAAAAAGAGTGAGTATATGCGACGCACTAAATTAAAGCTAAAATGACATGGAATCAACGCTTAGCAGTGTTTCACTAGGATAAAAAGGTCAGCAGCTGTCAATTCAAAAAGTGCACTTGGACACTCCGGGTGAATGATTTGGTTTTGGTCAACGGTGGGTGATTTTGGAGTAGTTCTGTCAGAAAACAGGACCTCCTGCCTGTCAATCAGTGGACTTAATGGACTGATAAACTGTGAACTGCTGCAGATCAGTCCAGATGTTGATGTCTGCTTTATTGGGAAATAAGCTTTGCAGTCTGGTGTGTGAGCTCACTCAGGCACACAAGTCAAGCTCACACAAGTCTAGTGTGGTAGAAACTGTAGATGTGGCTTTTTTACCCATCCTGAGTTCTGTTAAAATGTATTGATTTGCTCTGCCTGTGCACCTTAAAGAACGGTTCCTCAAGACGGTACAGAATCACAGAAGTATTGAGGCTGGAAAAGACATCTGAGATCATTGAGTCCAGCCTAAATACAAAACTTTGCCTGTTCCCCTGCTGAGGTCTCCTTGAAATATAAAAATTGGACACAATATATACAATATCAAAATGATTCTTCTGTGCACTCTGATCAAGAGGGACCTCGCAGTACTGGTCGACANAGTCACTTGGGGGTCAAGCTGTTCTCCCAGGCACCTAGTGCCAGGATGAGAGGGCAGGGCCTGAAGCTGCACTGAGAGAGGTTTAGGTTGGATGTTAGGAAGCCCTTCCTCACGGAAAGGGTGATCAGGCAGTGGTGGAGTCCCTATCCCTGGAGATGCTTAAGGACAGACTGGACTTGGCCCCTAGTGCCATGGTCTGGCTGGTGTGGTGATGTTAGGTCACAGGCTGGGCTGGATTAGCTCAGAGGGTTTTTCCAGCCTCAATAATTCTGTGATTCTTTGTCATGTGGTGTTGGTTTGTACTGATATGTGGTGAGGGGATTGAACTGGAGTGAATTAAAATGTCTTCAGGCCTTCCTTTCTAAGTTGTTCATCCTTTTGTGCCTGACACTTTAGTTGGGAGCACTTGGTTGAAATACAGTTGGGGTCTCTGACCCATTACCTTGGTGGCAAGCCAAGTGAGATGCATGGGGCTCCAGAGATGAGGACCCCCCACAATGCTGTGCTGCAGCTATGGGCATTGCAAGTCGGAAGATAGTGAGGTGCTGTGCTGTTGCAGCTACATTTAGACAATGAAAATGAATTGACTGATGAGTAAAAAAAATGCAAAAGTAACATGATCACACCAAGACACTTCAGGTCCTTTATTTAGGGAATAGCAGGCTTTGTACAGTGAAATCTACAAACCCTGTCTGCAGGCAGTGATAGGCTGGCACCTGAATATGCACATTTCCAGTTTTACTTACAGCAATTAACCACTTTCTCCTTCTACAGAGCACCTTGTGAAGACCATGAGCTTTCCCTGGCTCCTAGTTTGGGGTTGCCCCTGTGCCAGGCTTTAGTAGAGTTTGAAAAGGGAAATTTTGACAAAGCTGTGGACCTGCTGTACCCAATCCGTTATCAGCTTATACAGATGGGAGGCAGTAATGCTCAGGTAAGAGAACGATAAAAGAGATACTTTTTGTTGGCAGTTAGTCCTATTTCAGTTGCCCCATTAGACAACTTTCTTGGAAACTTCAAAGATCAACCGTACTTGCGACTGAATCCTGCTTGCAGAAGCTTTTAACAGTGTTAGCTGTTTCGTTTTTCTTGTTGATAATGTTTCCTTCTTCAGTGATTTTAGAGAATTTGAGAAGCAAAAATCATAACCAGAAATACTTTAACAGTTACTTATTGCTTTGTGTTTTTGCTGACTTCTTTTTTCAGAGAGATGTTTTCAGCCAGCTGTTGATTCATGCCGCTTTAAATTCTAAATCACAAGCCAATCAGGTCCTCGCAAGGTGAATAATTTTGCTGATACATACCTGTACAAGTGGTACTGTTAGTACATGTGAAAAAGAGTGAGTATATGCGACGCACTAAATTAAAGCTAAAATGACATGGAATCAACGCTTAGCAGTGTTTCACTAGGATAAAAAGGTCAGCAGCTGTCAATTCAAAAAGTGCACTTGGACACTCCGGGTGAATGATTTGGTTTTGGTCAACGGTGGGTGATTTTGGAGTAGTTCTGTCAGAAAACAGGACCTCCTGCCTGTCAATCAGTGGACTTAATGGACTGATAAACTGTGAACTGCTGCAGATCAGTCCAGATGTTGATGTCTGCTTTATTGGGAAATAAGCTTTGCAGTCTGGTGTGTGAGCTCACTCAGGCACACAAGTCAAGCTCACACAAGTCTAGTGTGGTAGAAACTGTAGATGTGGCTTTTTTACCCATCCTGAGTTCTGTTAAAATGTATTGATTTGCTCTGCCTGTGCACCTTAAAGAACGGTTCCTCAAGACGGTACAGAATCACAGAAGTATTGAGGCTGGAAAAGACATCTGAGATCATTGAGTCCAGCCTAAATACAAAACTTTGCCTGTTCCCCTGCTGAGGTCTCCTTGAAATATAAAAATTGGACACAATATATACAATATCAAAATGATTCTTCTGTGCACTCTGATCAAGAGGGACCTCGCAGTACTGGTCGACAGCCGACTGAACAGGAGTCAGCAGTGTGCCCAGGCTGCATGAAAGGCCAAAGGTAACCTAGCCTGTATCAGCACTAGTGTGGCCAGCAGGACTAGGGACAGAATTTTCCCTCTGTCCTGGACACTGGAATGGACTGCCCATGGAGGTGGTGGAGTCCCCATCCCTGGAGGTGTTTAAAGACAGAGTGGCTATGGCACCTAGTGCCCTGGTCTGGCCGACATGGTGATGATAGGTCATGGGCTGGGCTGGATGAGTTCAGAGGGCTTTTCCAGCCTCAGTAATTCTGTGATTTGTAGTCTCTGTAAGTGCTGAAAAGAACACCCTTCTGCCCAAACTTAATGCCAAGTCCAAATGTTTCAGGTGAGGGAAATCAATACCTTGGGAGAAGGTCTTTATGTAGTTTCTCTTCTCTCACAAGGGTGCTGCTGGTCATCTTACAGGAAAATGTTGTCGTACTCATGAGCTTACCTCTCTGTCTTCCCTTTTCTCCTTTCTCAGGTGCCTTCTGAGAGAACGTGATGTGATCAGACCAAATTCACCAATGACAGAGCGACTTATTAGGAAGGCAGTGGCAGTTCATTCAGTGGCATAAGGCTTCCCTCTGTGCTTCACCTGGAATAGCAGTAAGTTTCCCAGTCAAAGTCTGGTGAAGGGAGTGGAGGGATAAGGTAAAAGCATGTTGTGAGTCAGAGCTCTAGTGACAATTACCTTAAAAAAAAATACAACTGTTGTGTTTCAGGAGAGTGTGTCTTCCATGATTCCACAAGGAAAGGAGAAGATAATTTGCCGATAATGCAGAGTTTTGGGAAGCTTCTGAGACACAGTTTCCTTCAATTTTTCCTGCAAGCCTGGATGTCAGTCAATCTTTGGACCAATCTGTTACTTCATTAGGATGTTAAATAATCAATAAACAACTCAAACTGACCTTTTAAACACATCTCAGGAAATTGTGGGGCTGGAGCCAATACATAAGGCATAAACTGAATTCCACCTCTAGCTTCCAGTCCATTCAGACATAAGTCACATACTCTAGAATTCAAGTTCCGTTTCAAGGTGCCTCTTTAAAATGTGAAACTTTTTCCATTCAGTAGAGGCCTCAGAGCTTTCTGAAATTACTATGCGAATGAAACCAGTCAGGGGGAATAATAGCTGACTGCCCCTGTTCCAGCATGGGTGCTTTGTCTCAATAGCACGAGTTCCTGCTTGGTAAAAAAGTAGAGTTTTAAAATCGATGTTAAAGTGCACACTTTATAGAGGTAGTTCAGCACATGAGTACTGGAAAGGAGCTTCTGCCATAGGAGGAACAGTAACTGAGACCAGCTGACCCCACACAAGCAATGTGATGAGCTTGGATGCTGAAAATGATGTATAATGTGAGCCATATACCTCCAGGAAGTTCTGGGGCCTCTGGAATTCTGAGACTGGATCTGCACTGCCCCTGGAGTTCCTGCATAGAGAAGTAAGACTTGGAAGTGCCTTGCTGCCACCCTTTTTCTCCTGGCCCTTACTTGAGGAAAAAAATAATCTACTTTTAAACCAGTGTTAATTTGTGAAACCAGGTGAGAGTAGGTGTCCTTTGCTGTAGCCTTTATAATCCTGCAAACAATTGTAATTTCAGGTTCTTCAGTTTCATGAGGGCGTTATTGATCTAGGCCTGACTGTGATTGGTTTGGTCTGTGCTGCAGTTACACTAGATTTTACTCTTACTCAGTGTATGTCAATCAATGGCTTTAGACAGACCCTTCTTTCCTCAAGGAATAAAATGTATTTTATTAGGGTGCAACAGCCCGAGAAGTCCGCTGGCTGCTGCTGTTTGTATGATCCATTAATACATGAGAAATGTACTTGCAGTCCTTAGGTGATTAAGAATGTTTTCTGCTTTACATGAGTAAATTCAAAGCTGTTGAGCAGAAGGTGTGTGACTTCTTTGCACGTCTAAATGAAGCTTTGAAAGGGGTTTTTCAACTGAATTTCAGAACCCTGTATGTGTTCATCTGCTTTGCTTCCATGAATGTGAGTACTAGCTTTGTTATTCAAGCAATTATATGCATTTTGCACATAAATGAGAACTTCAGTTTTCGGCCTTACCTTCCCTTTCTTTTCATCAATAGTAATTGAACTGTTCTGTCTTGCTTCCCCATGCTCTGCTTCATTTTTTTTCAATTACCATTATGGAAAATAATTAACCAGCAGGTAACATGGGGAGGAAAAACAGGAGAGGAAGAACACCTCCCTTATGAGGAAAGGCTGAGGGAGCTGGGTCTCTTGAGCTTGGAGGAGGCTGAGGGGTGACCTCATTCATGTCTACAAATATGTGAGGAGTGGGTGTCAGGAGGATGGAGCCAGACTCTTCTCAAGGTCATCTAGCGATAGGATAAGGGGCAATGGGTGCAAGCTGGAACAGAGGAGGTTCCATAGAAATATCAGAAGAAACTTCTTCACAGTGAGGGTAACGCAGCATTGGAACAGGCTGCCCAGGGGGGTTGTGGAGTCTCCTTCTCTGGAGATGTTCAAGACTTGCTTGGATTTGTTCCTGTGAACTTGGTCTAGGTGATCCTGCTGTAGCAGGGGGAATTGGACTAGATTATCTTTCAGGGTTCTTTCTCATCCCTTATGATTCTATGATTTTGCTTTTAACTGTGAGGAATAAGCAAACTGAAGTGCTATTATCACATAGATTGTTTCAGACAAAAAATGTGGCAATCCCAACAGCCGGCGATAGGATTGCCAGGGAAAAGTACAGTTTCTAAGACTCATCAGGTATGAGAACAAGAAACCTCTAAAATTCTGTTACTTATTCTGAGAACACACATTGATTTGGTCTTGTCTTAAATCTCGCTTGTTGCAGCAACTGGAACCACTGTTCAGCCCAGCAGTGGCACAGCAGCCATGCAAAGCATTCCTGATATGTGCAGGAATGGGGTAGGATAGATTGGGGGTTACCTGCTTTGCTTACTGAACTTCTACAGTTAAATGGTGTCTGGTTTTGAGACCAGCTGAAGAGAGTGAAATGTGCAGTTGTAACCCTGACTCACCACGAAGTGCCCTCAAGGACAATGGCTTTGTTAACCAGCATCCTTCTGCAGGAGAAAGTAGCACTGCACATAGGCGTTCAGGCCAAGGCAGCAGCATTGGCTGTCGAGTATAATGAGTTGTTAACAAATCAGAACACTGATCCTGGACAAGAGGAGGCTCACAGGAGACTTTAGCAGCTTTCCAATCTCTGAAGGGGGCTACAAGCAACTTAATGTGAGAGCCCAGAATTCTGATGTTGCCCATCATTGTCCCTAAAGGACATCTCAAATGGCAGCAGAAATACGGCTCCGTGGCTTTTACTTTATCCAGGAGCACACATGCATTTTCACTGTGCTTCTAATAGCTTTTGCCCAAAATCGTCTCCGTGTCCAGCTTCTGAATGTAATTCAGGCAGAGCAAGGTCAGCCGTCTAGCCCAGTCAGCAGACCCGCATCAGGCTGGTCTAGAGCGGGCCGAAAGCGCGGCCGCAGGTCGTCCCACTGCGGCAGAACTGACGGGGAGCCCGCAATCAAACGCGCAGCGCGAGCTGCTGCCCAGCGGGAGCCGCGCCAGCGTAGTAGCGACACTTTTCAGTGCTCGGTGCTGCTCTCCTGAGGGCAATGTCGTGGTACTGCAGCTTCAGTCGGTTGAAGCTGAATGCATTGATCAATTTAGAGCTTCAGCTGATGTTAGTGGCTTCCCCATAACCCCAAATCCTCTTCCAGTAACCCCGAAGTCCCTCCAGTCTCTCCGAGTAACTGTAAACCCTACCCTACTCACGCCAGAGCCCCTTCCAGTCTCTCACAGTAAACCTAAGCCCCGTCCCAATAACCCCAACCCCCCCCCAGTCTCTCCCAGAAACCCTAAACCACTCCTCAATCACCACAACCACTTCCCAGTCTCTCCCAATAGTCCCAAACCGCTCTCCAGTAACACCAAAACCTCTCTTAGTCTTTCCCGATAACCCTAAACCCCTGCCCGTTAACGCCAAAGACCCTCCCAGTGTCTCCCAGTAAGCTTAAACCCTGCCCCAGTAACCCTAAAGCCCCTTCCGTTAGTCCTCAGTAATACGAGGCTCCTTCCCGGCGGCGCCAGCCTGTACCCTCCTGCCGTACAACACGGTGGCTCCCCCTTTCCGTACAACACGGAGACGCCCAAGTGCCGTATGCGCTTCCCCCGTGCAACCTTTTTGCGGCCTGCGAAGGTAAGTAGCCCGGCCTGAGGCGCGGGGTCGACCCTCCGCAGCCCTTGAGCAGCGCCCGGAAGTGCCTGAGGGGTGGCCGTGGGAGCGCGGGACTGTGGGCGGCTGCGCTCCTCCCAGCTGTCACTCAGCTCAGTACGATCCGTGGCTGGAACCACAGAGGAGTCAGGGTAAGGACACGGAGACCGACCTCCCTGTTGGCGGGGGGGTTGGACAGGACGCGCAGCAACATCTCGACTCCTATGGGTATGGTTCATTTTTGGCCGCCTCTTTTTCCAGTCGCCTTCTGTGCCGGGTGAGCAAAACTCCGTGTGGGTTGTTGCCTCTGCTACTCAGGTAATTCCAGGTGTAGCAATTATCAAATGCCGTTAAGGTCATTGTTAAAGGTTTCTCTGTAGAAGTGAGTCCCGGCACGTGAAGTCGTGGCTAGTGAAGGTCCCTTTGACATGGGTTCTTCCTTTTCATCTTTGTGATGCAAAGGGGGAGAAGGAAGCTTAAGATGTGTAGAGGCTTCCCTGTTAAATCCTGATTTGTTTCACTGGCCACTGTGAGATTCCAGTGAAGTGCACGTAGCTGGTTGGGTCTCTGCAGGCAGTCGCCTCCGGGCATCTGAAATACCCTGCGTGTGCAAGCGTTGTAGGCTTTTGCTTTCTGAGGAATGTTAATAGGAGAAAGCACTGGGCTTTAATGATGTGGCTACTGATTCAATGAGTTGGTGATTCTTCCACCCTTCTTGGCTGGGAAGAACTGCAATAGCGGAGGCCTTTCTAAGCTTGTTTATTTGAGAGATTCCTGGTGGCGGTCCCTTGTTTCAAATACACTTGTAATAGTAAATAAATACTTAATCAGAAAGAACATGGTGATATCTTCACAAGATGGTTATTGTTTTGTACTTGAAGCCCCTAGGGGTTTTTTAGTACCGCGAGCCTCAAATGAGACCATTCCAACCCCTTTCGAGTTTGTTGTTCTTCCTATTACATAGTCTTGGTTGATTCGGAATAACTTCTAGTATTCTGTATCTTGGTATCTGGATGTGTGACTTCATATAAACTAGTTTTCTATTTCCTAGTGCTGGAGAGGTGGCCTATATTTGGGAAGGTGCTAATGACCTGAGGGTGGGACATTCACTAAAGGTATGAATTGAGAGCTGTCTTAAGGTAAAAGATCTCATCCTTCCTCCCCCAACCTGGTGTGTGCCTGTCTCCCTCTGTTGTGACCTCTCTGTATTTTTTCTCAGCTGTTGGTTTGTGTTACATGTCCCTGGTCATTCACACGAGCAATAAATACGTGGGCTCAGTAGTAAAGATTGTGGAAGAAAAGGTACATGCTGTTTCTCTGCATTGTCAGTTCCTGCTTCCTTTTCCAGCCTTCAAGTCATGCGTTCCTGTGCAGTGGAAATTGATAGGCACTGAGGAAACAAGGAGAGGCTCAGCTGGGGCTTTTGTGGTGTTTCTTGTTGTTCGGTTTTGGTGTGGAGTTGTTGTTAAAAGGGTTGTGAGTAGAAGTGGCCGTTGCTTGTAATATCCAGAATGGCTTCTGTGAAAGTGTCAGCTGCAGGAGCACAGATGGCAGCCTGTCTGGGGGAAGGCTGCTGGGACAGAGTTGCTTCCTTTAAAAATCAAGTACTGGATGGCACCTGAACTGGCAGAGTGAACTTGTGCGGGTTCAGCCTTACATGTTGGCTAGTATCTCTGGTCTGGTAGTGGACACCTGAGGCCTAGATGTGAGCTTCCCGTTCCACTGAATGTTGGCTCTTCAGGGTGTCTTGGCACTCTTAAAAGCTGACAATTTAATTTGCTATGGGGTTCACATGTAGTGTATGTGTGTGTGTGTGTGTTTAAAAAAAATGACCCCAAACCTCTGTAAGAGATAACTGTGTGTTGGAGACAGGTTGTTTAAGGTATCGATTAGCAGCTGTGCGAGTTGGATTATAGAAAATATCAGTTAATGGTAGGAGTGTTCTTGTCAGAAATATAAGGATGAATGCAAGCCTTTCTAGTGTGAATTGCTGACCTCTGTTCATTCTTTCTTCAAAGCTGGACCCTTTGCTGTGAGCTTCATTGGTCGAGCAAGATGTGCCACAGCAACAGCAGCGTCACAGAGGCAAGAGCAGATTCTGACTGCAGCACTACCTCCCTACGGTCAGGCTGTAAGGAAGGGACGAGGCTTTTTCAGACAGCAGCGAGAGTGTTTAGGAGTGTAGTAAGATGATGTCCAAACTCCTACCCTGTTGCCTTCGCAGTGCTTTGTAAGTGCTCAGGTCATTCCAGCTTTTGAAGGATGTGTTGTTGAAGGACCATGTTTACCCAGAATCCCCCCTCCAGGTCAACCACTCACCTACCCTTGATTCAGAATAAATTCTTCCATGTTCTTCTCTGCCCCTTTTTAATGTGATGAAGTAGACTTTGGGGTGTTTGTTTTTCAGGTGTGCTGATGAAATACTCTCATGATGCTTAGTCACTGCCTCCAGCCAGCCGAGCTTTTCCTGCCATCTGTGAAGATACTGGGCGCAAGGGCCCAGCCCTGCATCTGAAAGCTCCTAGCTCTGTCTTCAGTGGGTTCCCCGGATGTGGGGCAGCAAGGGCTGTCTGGAGGGGAGAATCACACATTGACAGAAACCAGGGATATTTAATATCCTGGGGAACCCGTTTCAGCACAGCAACAGAGGGAAAATGCCTCGGAGGAGCAGAGCCTGAGTGAGAGATGTGCAACTATTGTCTGTCACACTCCCTGACCCACGGGGTGGTTGCCAGCTTGTGGGACAGTGGCTGGTGGGGAGCAGTTTGGAGCTGTTTTCTGTATAGTTTTCCTGCAGAGCTCCCCTGTTTTGGGGACGTATATGTATGGAAATGGTATAATCAAAGTAAGGAGCTTCCGGTTGGGGCAGTTCCCATCATCTTGTGCTGTTGTTGGGGGAGTGAATAAAATGAGGGTGATAACCATATCACTTGGAACAGGATCCCAGTGTCACTGGAGGGGCAGTGATGCAGCGTTTGTAACCGTGTGTTTCATAGCAAGTGTATGTGGATCAATAAACTAAATGAAGGCTGTGTGTCATTGGATCACTGAAATGTGGATGGATACCTTTGTAAGTAGATACCAGAGTCTAGAGGAGCCTAGGAAAAGGCGTTAGTGTAACAATAGCTGAGTAAACAGCTAGCTTGTCTGAACAGATGTTCTTCGTAATGATTGTTTAGAGGTCAGTAGCTATAGGCATCAATAGGCAAGGAAGTGTAAATGATGTAATACTATGTAGTGAGTCTAAATACGTGTAGTAAGTCTGTTCACCGAGTCTAAACAGGTATATATACTTAAAGCGTAAGTGATCAAATATGTTTAGATTTCCATACGTTACACTTAAAGAGTATGTGAAACGCCTATTAGTGTGTGTAGTCCCTACATGAGTATAGGCATTTTCAGGTAAGTGTACGCGCCATGGGAGGTTTTCCCAGTGCACAGAGCCTTACTTCATAGCGCTTCTCTGGAGTGGGTCGGTTATTTGGTGTGGCTTCTCTTTTGTGGGTTATCCCAGGTGAGTTGTTTGCTCAGGATTATCGTTGGCAAACCACCAGCACAGGTGAAGCCCATGTGTGTACCTGTAGGCACATTTCTGCCCACATGTGTTAAAAGCAAGGTGACAGCAGCTGGATTTCTACCAGCGCTCTCTTTCAGGTGTTGTGAGCTGGAAATGTCTCACAAACTAGGAGCCATTGAGAGAGGTCTAAAAGAGTGGGATGGAGTGTTGCAGGGGTCATTTAAAGTAAGTGAATTAGGCAGCCAAAGGAATGGAGCTGCTCCCCTGAGACGTTTCTGGAGTAGCCCATCCAGCCTATCACATGCTACAGTGTGTTGCTGTCAGCAACGTGAGTGCAGAGCTGCGCTCCTGTGCAGAGAGAAGAGGGAAGCTCTGGAGCATGTGGAAGACATCTGCCGCCTTCCTTTCTCTTGGATTTCTTTGCTTCCTGCCTGATGCCTTTTCAGGCTGGAGGGAAGACAGGACAGCCAGTAACAGATCATTACAGCATCTCTTCCATAAGTAACCAGCCCCGAACAGAAGGCTTTGTGCATGGGTGGGATTAGGGGAGCTACGTCAGCCCGAGGTAAAGGGTAGGAGCGCAGGAGCCACAGGGATGTTTTAGGAGGCAAAGGTTATGGCCAGGGCTGTGCTGGAAGAGGCAGGGCAAGGTCAGCCCTGTAGCCCACTCAGTAGCTCCTGCCTCAGGCTGGTTTAGGGCGGGCTGAGAGCCCAAATGCAGGCTCAGTGCAGCAGAACTAACTGGAGGCCGTGATAATATGTGTGGGATGAGCTGCCACAGAGGGGGAGCAGAAACTGCATTTCTGTGCTTGGTGTTACCTTTCTGTGTCTGTCACTGTCTCAGAACTGCAACTTCAATCGGTTGAAGCTGAATTCACTGCTCAGTTTAGAGCTTCAGTTTATTTTAGCTGCTTCCCCGTAATTCTGAATCCTCTCCCAGTAACTCCAAACTCCATCCCGTTATCTCGTACTAACCCTAAGGCCCATCCCAATCTCTTCCAGTAGGCCTAAGCCCCTCCCCAGTAATGCCAAATTCCCTCCCAGTCTCTCCCAGTAACCATAAACCACTCCCCAATCACCACAAACCCCTCCCAGTCTCTCTCAGTAACCCTAATCCCCTAACCCAAGTGCTGAAGCCCAGGCACCTGATGCACCAACAGACCAGTTTGCACCCTGAAGTAAAATGGAAGGGGAAAATGTGGTATAGAGAATCCCCCAGGAGTATTTGATCTAACAGGGAATGCTAGAGAGTGAGTGAGGGGCTGTAGCCTTTCTGTTTGTGATATGGATGGAGCAGAGAAGAAGACGATGACATCTTGCAGTAAAAGCACTCTTGGTTTGCTTTATAGATGGTTGGTAGCAAACTGTGGGCAGCTCTGCTGCTCCTAGAGCTGGGGGTCCTCAGCTGTTTGGGCCCTGGGTGTGTGTGGGGCCAGGGTGGGAGGGAGCTCTGGCTAAAAAAAAAGGAGCAACACCTGTCCAGGGGTGGGTTTAGTGGGACCAGGAGGCTGTGTGGGGACAGTGGCTCTCCCAGGGGGTGTCTGAGTTGTAGAATTGGATGGTGTAGCTCATCTCTCCAGGTAAAAAATTGAGTTGATTTGCTTGCTGGAGTGTGTTTGGAAGCCTAGTTAGGTTTGCGAGCTACAAAGGCAGGAATCCTTTCTGAGAGCAGCCTAGAGGTGGAAGATAGGTCCATGAGAAATTAATGGGAAGATAAAAGTGGGACGGGAGGTTGAGG
>VZRI01010403.1:20648-44171 GCA_013397515.1 Upupa epops | reverse complement strand
GTTCTCCCCCTGGACTGGGCACTCCCTTCCAGAACTGANCCTGGAGAAGAGGAGACTCAGGGCGGAACTTCTCCCTCTCCCCAGCTCCCTGAAGGGAGGCTGCAGTCAGCTGGGGGTCAGGCTCTTCTCCCAGGCACCCAGCACCAGGATGAGAGGGCAGGGCCTGAAGCTGCCAGGGGAGGGTTAGGTTGGCTGTCAGGAAGCCCTTCCTCAGGGAAAGGGTGCTCAGAGCCTGGACTGGACTGCCCAGGGCAGTGGGGGAGTCCCTGTGTCTGGAGGTGTTGAAGGGCAGCCTGGCTGTGGCCCTGAGTGCCCTGGGGTGGCCACTGGGGTGATGTCAGGTGCTGGGCTGGGCTGGAGGAGCTTAGAGGACTTTTCTGTGACTCTGTGATCTGAGTTCTTCTGTTGGTACAAGGTAGAGGAGCGAGCTATCTGGGTTCAGTAATAACCCAGCTGTGGGCCCAGGCTTCACGTCCTGTGTTCTGTGTGTCTTGCAGGATCGAAGATCTCCCACCACCTACGAAGAAGCTCACCCCAGAGTTGACGCCGCTGGTGCTGTTCACAGGATTCGAACCTATGCAAGTGCAGCAGTACATCAAGGTGACTCTCGTGCTCCTTCCGTGAGCTGCCTTGAAACACCCGAGTTCTCTCTGGCCGTTGAATCTAAGCCTTGAGAAGCAAACACCCAGTGACTAAAACCCTCTCGTGGGGTGAGGTTAGGGCGTAGAGTCACGTGAAATGAGTTTCCTTTGGTAAAGACCCCTTGCTTCACTGCTTTCAGCCTCTGATTCTTGATCCAAAAATCAAGAGGGCCTCTTGCCCATCCGTTTGTCAGCCAGCTGAGATGAAAGAGCAGTGGTGGTTGGGTAAGACCCGGGCGTCTCACTGTGTGTGAGGCCAGAGGGAAAACGGGGTAGCTCCTGAGCACCATGAAAATGCAGGTGGAACTAGCTCATTTAAAGAATTGGAAGGAAAGACTGACGAAGAAGAGCTGTGTCTGCAGCTAGCTGGGTTCTCCCTGACTGGCATCTCTGTCCTTAGATCAGCTTCTCTAGTAGAGAAAACCCTGATGGTTTAGGTTTCATCAGGAGCTTTGATGGCAGCGTGAGGATCCCTCTGCTTTCTCCTCCAGATTCTGAAGGAGTCTTCCTTACCCATCTCTGTTGTGCTGATCTTTCAGAAACTCTACATCCTGGGCGGTGAGGTGGCGGAGTCTGCGCAGAAGTGCACTCACCTCATCGCCAGTAAAGTCACCCGGACTGTCAAGTTCCTGACAGCCATCTCTGTGGTCAAGCACATAGTGACCCCGGAGTGGTTAGAAGAGTGTTTCAAGAGCCAGAAGTTTGTGGGTGAGTTCAGCTGCTGGCAGCGTCTCTGTTAAACTTCAGGTTCACTGAGTCACGGGGTCACAGGTCTGCGGGTTGGAAGGGACCTCAGGGATCATCCAGTCCAAGCTCTGCAAGCAGGATCCAGCTGCAATGAGCTGGCCCAGAGCCCTATCCAGCTGAGCCTGAGCATTGCCTACCACTGAGCAACCCCCACTGCCCTTGGAAGACCCTTCCACTGTCTGACAGCTCTGAGAGTGAACAACTTTCCTCTCCAATCCAGTGGGAATCTCTCCTGGGGTGCCAGGAGAGTTGCCAACAGGACTAGGGATGTCATTCTCTCCCTGTACTCCCCTTGAGTTCTGGGCTCCTCACTTCAAGAAAGAGATAGAGGGGCTGGAGTGGGTCCAGAAGAGCAACGAGGCTGGGGGAGGGACTGGAGGGAAAGGCTGATGAGGAGAGGCTGAGGGAGCTGGGGGGGTTCAGTCTGGAGGAGAGGAGACTGAGGGAGGCTTTCTCCCTCTCTCTACAACTCCCTGAAGGGAGGTTGCAGTCAGGTGGGGGTCAGGCTCTTCTCCCAGGCACCCAGTGCCTGGGAGAGGGCAGGGCCTGAATCTGCCAGGGCAGGTTTAAGGTCATCTGGTGCTAGGACAAGGGGCACTGGGTGCCAGCTGGAACAGAGGAGGTTCCCTCTCAATATCAGCAGGACCTTCTTCCCAGGGAGGGTCCTGGAGCCCTGGACCAGGCTGCCCAGGGGGGCTGTGGAGTCTCCTCTGCAGACGTTCCAGCCCCGCCTGGCTGTGTTCCTGTGCCACTGTGTCTGGGGGATCCTGCTGTGGCAGGGGGACTGGACCATGTAGGGTCCCCCTCCCACCAATCTGTCTATCAGATACCAGAGCCTGGGTTCCAGGGGTGCTTTGTCTTGGCTGAGTTTCATCATCTCTCTTTCTTTTCCAGACGAGCAGAACTTTGTGCTCAGAGATGCTGAAGCAGAGGTGTTGTTCTGCTTTAGCTTAGAGGAGTCTCTGAAGAGAGCACAGGTGGCTCCGCTGTTCAAGGTGGGTGGCTGAGAAGGACATCCCAATACCCAGTGCTTCCCGACCGCAGCTCTTGGAGCCGAGGAGAGCAGAGCAGGCTAGCACAGGACGTGAAGCACTGATGTTAAATTGCTCTGTTTAGTTTGTGTTTCTCACCTCTGCACTGTGTGAGGGGGTTGTTTTTTATCATCTGCTGTCCCTGTGGTTGAAGCAGCAAGAAGCACTGTTGTTGTTCTTGGACTCCTTACCCTTTGGTGGCCGCTGGAGGTGTCCTGGTTGGAGCAGTCACACTAAGCCCTTCACATTTCTCACCGTGGTGGGATTGCTCCTCCGGGGAAGACACAGGCAGTGATTCAGGACAGCTCATGAGCTGATGAATTCATCTGTCAGCAGCTTCCAGAGCTGTGATCATAGGGTTGTAGAATCCTTAGGGGTGGGAAGGGACCTGGAAAGATCCTCCAGCTCCACAGCAGGATCCCCTAGATGAAGTCAAACAGGAGCAGATCCAGTTAAGTCTGGAACATCTCCAGAGAAGGAGCCTCCACCACCCCCCTGGGATCCTGCAAGCAAAGAGTCCCCTGCGTTGCAGCAACCAGGTAGCAGAACAATGAGGTTTTCTCCTTCCTCTTCTCTTTGTAGGGAAAGTATTTCTACATCACGCCCGGGATTTGCCCCAGCCTCTCCACCATGAAGGCCATCGTGGAGTGTGCAGGAGGAAAAGTCTTATCCAAACAGCCTTCCTTCCGGAAACTCATGGAGCACAAGCAGAACAAAGTGGGTAGAGCGTTGCGTTCTGAATCCTCCTGCTGATGCCTTCCCGTGTGTCCTTACCTGGGCTTTCCTGCTCTTCCTTTGCCTTAGAGCTTGCCGGAGATCATCCTGATTTCCTGTGAGAACGACCTTCACTTGTGTCGGGAGTATTTCGCCAGAGGCATAGGTAGGCACAACCGTAACTGCGTGGGTTGCTTCAGTTTCTTCTTGGATCACTCTTCCTGCAACCAGCAGACCTCTTCCGGAGCTCTGAGAGGGTCAGAGAGGTCTGCCCTGTAGTCTGCTGACACCTCTGAGCCAGCTGTTTGCTAGGTGCTTCTGTTTTACAGCCAGGGCACCTCTGGATGAGCTGGCTTGAACTTGGGGCAGGATGAGTGTCCCCGTGTTCATCGGGGTAACTAAAGATTTGGGGGGGTTCCCTTGAGCTATTTTCATGTCAGCATAGATTCCTAGAATGGGTCAGGCTGGAAGGGACCCTCAGGATCATCCAGTTCCAACCCTCCTGCTGTGAGCAGGGACACCCCCCACCAGACCAGGGTGCTCAAGGTCCCAACCAATCTGGCCTTGAACACTGCCAGGGAGAGGACAGCCACAACCTCCCTGGGCAACCTGGTCCAGGGTCTCAGCACCCTCAGTGTGAAGAGCTTCCTCCTGACTTCCAGTCTGAACCTCCCCTCTTCCAGCTGGAAACCATTCCCCCTGCTCCTACCACTCCCAGCCCTTGCAAACAGCCCCTCCCCAGCTCTCCTGTAGCCCCCTTCAGGGACTGGAAGGCTGCTCTGAGATCTCCCCAGAGTCTCCTCTTCCCCAGGCTGAACAGCCCCAACTCTCTCAGCCTGTCTCTGTAGCAGAGGTGCTCCAGCCCTCCCCTCATCCTCATGGCCCTGCTCTGGACAGCTCAGCCTCCTCCCTGTGCTGGGGGCTGCAGAACTGGACGCAGTCCTGCAGGTGGGCTCCCAGGAGAGCAGAATCCCCAGCCAGTGCAGAGTGTGCAGTGTGAAGCGGGTGGCGAATAACAGCAGAGCCTGAGCAGTGCAGGGCAGTGCTCCCTTACACTGCGTGAGCAGCAGGAGGGTACAGAGCTCCCTGCTCCTGATGCTCACACGGCGTGGGGCAGGGTGTGTAGAGTGTAAACCCCACGCATGCTTTTGCTGTTCCCAGATGTCCACAACGCCGAGTTCGTCCTGACTGGAGTCCTCACTCAAACACTGGATTACGAATCATATCCTTTGCGAGAGAGAGCTGCCTGCTGCTCAGAGGAGCCCAGCTTTGCCCACGGTTTCTCTTGGGTGGGTAGTCTAGTTGTCACTCCTCCGGGTGTGTAGGGTTCACTCTTCAGGAGGGGTAGTTCAGGGTGTCTGGAATTCCAACTGCAGTCGCTTCTTGATGGGAAATCAGAGCGTTAGGGATTGGAAGGGACCTCAAAGCTCATCCAGTCCAGCCCCCCTGCCACAGCAGGGTCCCCTAGATCCAGTGGCATGGGAACAGTTCACACCAGAGTTCCCTGCTGCAGAGACCCAGGAGCTACCCTTAGGCTGAAACAATCACACACTCCTTGGTCAGAAGAGACCTCTGAGGTCATCGAGTTTGGCCCTCAACCCTGCACTACCAGGTCACCACTAAACGGTGTCAGAGGGTCACTCAGAGTCCACAGTGTCAGGGGTTGGGAGGGACCTTCTCTTCTGAGGGAGCTGGGGGGGTTCAGCCTGGAGAAGAGGAGACTCAGGGGGGACCTTCTCCCTCTCTCCAGCTCCCTGAGGNGATCAGGTCACACAGGGCTGCCTTCAGGTTGGTGGTGAAAGTCTCCAGACAGAAGGAGACTCCACACCCTCTCTGTGCAGCCTGTGCCAGGGCTCTGTCACCCTCACCGGGAAGAGATGAGCAGCAGGAGCTGTTGGGAAGCAACAGGGGTGGGACCTTAGGCAGCAGGGAACACGCTGCCACTCGGGAGAGCTTTTCATGACAGGATCACAAACCCTGTGGGATCAGTGCGGAGGAGGCACCAGCAAGGGTTCCCTGGGTGTCCCTACTCCCACCCCAGCTCCGTTTTGCTGCCTCTTCTCCAAGCTGCTCTTCCTTAACATCCGCACTTATAAATTTACTTGATGGAGAGAGCAAAAAGCCTTACAGCTTCGGGACCCCTGGAGCCTCAACCCTAAAGCTGGTCAGCCGCTGTACAGAGCAACGAGAGCTTCCTGCGGCCGCTGCGTTTGCCAGGGCACCCCGAGCGGTTGAAAGCAGGAGAGCAGACCCTAAACTGCATCTTTTTTAGGATGTGTGATGTTTTTCTTACGCTGAAACATAATTTACTATGTTTTGTACTATACTGGTGTCTGCCAGGAGCCCCCTTCAGGTACCCGAGAGAGAGAGAGAGAGAGCCCCCCCGCCCCTCCTTTTTAAAGCCTTTTCATGTAAATGATGGCATTGGAGGTGTCGTTTGGCTGTAGAAACCCAAGGGCTGGCTACCGATTAAACGATGGCTGTGGCAGATGGGATGTTTTGTACTTTATTTTTATTTCTTATACTCTATTTTCTTTTATATCGATATTTTGCCCACCTTTGAAATAAATGGTTTGCTCTACGCCGGGCTGCTGCCTTCTTTTCTTCGCGAGGCTGGCGCTCTGCTGGCACTCGGGGGCTCCTCGGAGACTCCTCAAGGCTTTTGCCTGGTGCTGTGAGATCGCTTCAAGCTGGTTTGAACCAGGAGGGTTCTGCTCGGTGAGCTCCCAGCGCTTCAGCGGGGAGGGCATCGTCGCTGTGGTTCACACAGTCCTCACTGCACCGGGTGAGCATCAGCTGCTTCGTGGAGTGGGGTCAGACTGCTGGGGGCTGGAAGGGACCTGGAAAGATCATCCAGTCCAGTCCCCCTGCCACAGCAGGAGCCCCTAGATCCAGGGGCACAGGAATAGCCCGGGTGGGGCTGGAATGTCTGCAGAGGAGACTCCACAACCCCCTGGGCAGCCTGGTCTAGTGCTCCGGGACCCTCAGTGCTCCCAGGGCTCTGGCACACTCACGGGGAGGAAGTTGCTGCTTCTCTTGATGAGGAACCTCTGTTCCAGCTGACACCCTGTGCCCCTTGTCCTAGGAAGCCCTTCCTCAGGGGAACGGTGCTCAGAGCCTGGACTGGACTGCCCAGGGCAGTGGGGGNACACAGCTGCTGGAGAGAGTCCAGCACAGAGCCACAGGGATAAGGAGGGGAGCATCTCCCTGCTGAGGAAAGGCTGAGAGAGCTGGGGCTTTTGAGCTTAGAGCTGTTGAAGGACAGCCTGGCTGTGGCCCTGAGTGCCCCGGGGTGGCTGCTGGGGTGATGTTGGGTGCTGGGCTGGGCTGGAGATGCTCCGAGGGCTCTGCCAGTCTTGACTGTGTGAAAAAACACTTCCTAGTCGTGAAGGTTCCCACATCTCTCAGCCTGGCTGGTGCTGCAGTGTGTAGGAGCCAGGGACCAGCCCCTCTCCTCCTGGTGCTCATGATGGTGCTGCTGGTGTCAGTACCCTGAGTTTGCTGCCCAGCCAAGCTCTGGGGAGCAGGGACCATGACTTCTGTACTGGCTGTGCAGGGCAGAGCAGGTCCTGGTAGCCCCAGGCAGAGGGGTTAGGGTGCTGCCTTCCTTTCCTTAATGAAGCAATCCGGTCTGTCTTTGGGAAGCAACAGGTCCCTCTCCAGGGAAAGGCATGCTTGGAGAGATTCCTCAGTGGAGAGGGACTGCCTGAGCCCTCAGGAGATGCTTGGAGCTCTGTCAAGGGATTTGTAACCTACAGAGGACTTCTTTGCAGCTCTGGAAAGCGAGTGATGCCTGGAAAAACATTGCCACCCTCAGCAATGCAGCCTGTGTCACCCAGGGGAGAACTCGGAGGAGCTGTGGTCTGAAGGGTGTTTAACTCTGCAGTTCCAAACAACATCATCAGGGATGGGAAGGGACCTCAAAGGATCATCCAGTCCAGTCCAACCCCCCTGCCACAGCAGGGTCACCCAGACCCAGTGGCACAGGAACACAGCCAGGCGGGGCTGGAACGTCTGCAGAGAAGGAGACTCCACAGCCCCCCTGGGCAGCCTGGTCCAGTGCTCCAGGACCCTCCCTGGGAAGAAGGTCCTGCTGAGATTGAGAGGGAACCTGCTCTGCTCCAGCTGGCACCCAGTGCCCCTTGTCCTGTCCCCAGATGCCCTTGAGCAGAGCCTGGCTCCATCCTCCTGACACCCACCCCTCACAGATTTAGAGACAGCAATGAGGTCCCCCCTCAGCCTCCTCTTCTCCCAGCTCCAGAGCCCCAGCTCCCTCAGCCTTTCCTCAGCAGGGAGCTGCTCTCCTTCCTTCATCCTCTTCGTTGCTCTGTGCTGGACACCCTCCAGCAGCTCTGTGTCCTTCTGGAACTGAGGGGCCCAGCACTGGACACAGGACTGCAGATGGGTTCTTGCCAGTGCAGAGGGGGAGAAGAACCTCTCTGGCTCTGCTAACCACCCCCTGGATGCTGTTGCCCTCTTGGCCACCAGAGCACATTGCTGGCTCAGAGTCACCCTGCTGGCCACTAGGACCCCCAGGTCCCTTTCTCCTCCCCTGCTCTCCAACAGCTCAGTGCCCACCGTCTCCTGGCCCCTGGGGTTGTTCTTGCCCAGGTGCAGGACACCCTCCCTGCTTCTGAGTGCCCTGAGACTCCCACCTCCCTGCAGTGCCAGCACCTTTGCCCCTGTTGCTGTGTGCTTCAGCCTGCGCTCCTCACCCCTCCCTCCACGCTGCTTTCCCCACCCAGCTCTCTGCCCAGCGAAGGCTGTGATTCAGCTTTCCAGACTCATTAGCTCTTGCTGGGCTGGAGTCTGCTCCCCTTGGCCTCCCAGATGCCACCAGCTCCGTGCCAGGGGGCTCAGAGCAGTGTTTTGCCCATCCAGGATATTAAACCCAGTGCTGGGGCCACCAGCACTCACGCACTTCGTGCCCTCCGTCCCCGCTGTCTGCAGGGTGAGCGCAGCACTCATTTCCTCCTGTGCTCTCTGTCTTCTCTGCTCCGGGCTGGGCAGAGGAGATCAAGCTGGCTGCTCCCAGCCTCCCCGGGCCCGGAGCATCCCCGCACCTCTGCTTTATGGAGCCCTTTGCTCTCAGCCAGCAGCGACGGCTTCATTTCCTCTCCTAGCATCTCGAGAGCTTTTTATTGCCAGCTGCAGCTCCGCTTCCGTGGAGCAGGCAGAGTAATAAAGCTGGGTATTAGCAGAGCTCTGGCCGTTGATTTTAGAGGCCGATAGGAGGGAGTGATGGTTGCAGGCTGCTCTGGTGCTGTGGGGCAGGTAAATCCCTGCTGGAGCTGCCAGGAGCCACAACTACTGCCCAGGGCTTTGAAGGAGGGCTCCCATCTCTTCCTAGAGGAGCTGATAGAGCTGGCTGAGCGCTGAGTGCACCTGGAGGAAGGCTTCTGTGGCTGAAAAGGCCTCTGTTCCCTCTGGTGCTGCCACCTGATTGAGCCAGCCCTCGCACCAGGCTGTGAAGAGCCTTTCCCCTCCGCTCAAGGAGGCATCGATTTCATTTCCCCCTCTCAATACCACTGGGTTTAGCCCCCCTGTTGAAGGAGGAGGCTGGGTCCTCACACCAGAGGGGTGGAGAGGGAGCTGGGGAGCAGCCTCCTCTCACAGGATCCTTGGGATTCCCCGTAGCCCTGGAAAATCCCTCCCAGGAAAAGCAGGCAGAGCTGAGCTCACGGCTCTTCTGACCCTCACGGCAGCAGTTTAACAAGGATGCTTGAGCATTTCCCCTCCATGTCAGTGTCTAAGAGAAGCAGGACGGGCTGGACGCTGCAGGAATCAGCAGAGCTGATGCTCATTCCCATTTACCAGAGCACTCTGGGCTCCTTTCTTGCCTTCAGGTGGTGCCAGGGAAGAACCCCTGCTGCCATCTCCTTGTGCCCTGGCACCGTGTGGTGCCGCAGCCCTCTCACACAACCAGCAGCCACCCAGCTGCACTCCTGGGGAGCAGCCCTTCTGCTGCCTTTCATTGCTGCTTCATCTGGAGGAGGATTCCACAGGCGACCCTGCCTCGGCCTGCGTCCAGCTGAGGCTCCTCCACAGGCACCAGCACCTACCTGTGCTTGGTGGGTCCGGTTAACCAGCTCAAGGGGAGGAGTGATGAAGTGACAGCGCTGTCTGGTGAGGGGAGACTGCAGGCTAGGCTGGCCAGCCTGACCCCCCGGCACCCCTGTTTGCAAGGGAACAGAGGCTACAGACACTCAGGGGCAGCTTCTCAGCCGCTGCTCCTAGCAGCTGCTTCTTCCCCAGGCAGAGACCAACACCCAGCACCGTGTGAAAGGGACTGGTGCAGTGGGGCTGGGATGAGCTGGCCTCACATCACTGCAACAACCCAGAGCTCTGCTCGGACCGTGGTGCCTCTGTGTGTGCTGAGAGCAAACGGGATGGAGCTGCAAGGATGATGGGGGGAGTGGAGCTTCTCCCTGGTGAGGAGAGGCTGCGGGAGCTGGGTCCGTGCAGCTCGGAGAGGAGAAGACACAGAGGAGAGTTCATTCACATTTATGAACGCATAGAGGGTGTCAGGAGGTTGGAGCCAGGCCTCTTCCTCACCCTCCTTCCTCTCTCTTCCTTTCCCTCCTTCCTCTTCCTCTCTTCTTCCTCTAACAATAAATTCATCATGCCCAGTCACCAAGGTCTGCTGTCCCCTCCATGCGAATGGTAGTGGAGGGGTCACCCGGCTTTCTGCTCGGTGGCAGCACCCTGGAGCTGCACCCAGCACAGGGCTGATCCCTGGACACAGAGCCTTGCATCCCTCATCTAGAGTCTCCAGGCTGGAAGGATGGAGAAGCACCCAAAACAGAATGGATCCCTGCATCCAGAGCCCTGGCTCTCTTACTACAGAGCCTCGGAGCTGGAAGGGTGGAGAAGCATTCAAGGCAGAGCTGAACCCTGGATCCAGAGCCCTGGGTCTCTCACTACAGAGCCTTGGAGCTGGAAGGATGGAGAAGCACCCAAAATGGAGCTGATTCCTGGATCCAGAGCTCTGGGTCTCTCACTACAGAGTTTCCAGGCTGGAAGGATGGAGAAGCACCCAGCACAGAGCTGATCTCTGGATCCAGAGCCCTGGGTCTCAGCCACAGAGTCTCGGGGCTGGAAGGGCACCGGGTGGCTGCGGAGCTCGGGGCGCTGCTGCGGGCTCTGCTGCCCTCTGCCGGGACTCGGGGCTGCTCCCGCCCCGTCTGCCTCTCGGGTCGGAGAGGAGCAGCAGTCCTTTCCCCTCGCAGCTGCTGCCGCAGGTCCTGGGGAGGTTGTTTTCAGGAGTTCCCTCTCCTAGGGAGAGCTGAGGGGTGGTGCTGCCTGTGCAGGGGTGATCCCTGTGCCCAGGCCCCCCAGTGCCAGCTGTGCTGCCAGGTCCTGCCTTTGCTCTCCCCGCCGGAGCTTGGGCAGCGTGAGGTGTTTGCCCGTGAGGAAACCCAGGCTGCATCCGAGGACCTGAGGTACCCAGACGCTGCTTCTCCTTCAGAAAGAGGGGCAGCACCCACGTCTCCCCAGTGCCATGCCCGGGTCTGCTGCCAGCGCTGGGGCACATCCTCCCTTCCTGCCTTCCACCCCCTGAATGTGCCCAGCGTCTGCAGGGGAGCAGTGCCAGCACCTGGCTCTGCCCTGCACAGCCCCGCGTGGGTCAGGAGTGCCCGGCTGGGTCCGGCTGGGGTTCAGCTCCTCTGGGGTAGCCAAGGCTGCCTGGAGGAGGGACCCAGCCTGGGAGGGACCGTCCCTGCATCTCCTAGCCCTGGTGGCAACCTGTGCTCTGAAGTCCTCTAGGATGCCGGCTACCCCAGGGGCCCGGCCGGCGAGTGATTGATAGCTCCCAAAACTGCAGCTGCCCGGCCCCTTGCGCTGAGCTCCTGAGTAACTGAGGCCGTGTTTGCGGGGTTTGCAGGGGCGCCCCAGCAGCTGGGCTGTGCTCGGGCACTGATGAACCCAGTAAATGCTGGGTCAGGCAGGGCAGGGAGCCCCCGTGCTGCTGCTGACTGCCCGGGAGCAGGAGCTGCTGTTCATCCCGCTCGGCTCTCCTTGTGGGGCTGGGTACCACTGCTGCCTGTTACTGGAGGTCACAGAGCGGGCTGGCAGCTCTAAGTTCCAGGCCCCGAGAGCCCGTGGGCTGTTTCCCCGTGTTCTTCACTCCACGGGTTTGATGAAGCCACGGCCGGGCTCTAGTGCGGGCTGCCAGGGCATCGCACGGCATCGCCCGGCGGATGCGGAGGTAGAAGAGGCAGGATCAGCAGCAGGTCCCGGCATCGCAGTGGGAATTACGCGAGATCCAGCCTTCTCCGGGTAAACAGGGTGCAGACTCCCCCTCGACCCCCCCCTGTCGTCTCTCCACGGTCCAGCCCGGCTCCTGCGAGGTCGAATGGCTCTCTCCACCTCCCAGCGCCCGGGCAGCTGTGGTTTGGGCTGGTGGCCAGGGGTTCCTTCGGCCGATGATCCACACTCACCCCTCCAAAGGCACCGGCCCCCTCCAAAGCCTCCCTGGCTCTGCAAAGCCTAATAAACACAGAGCAGCCAGGGGCTGCGCTCTGCTTGGAGCTGCTGCAGGAGACCGGGGATGGAGCTTAAGGGTCTCTTCAGTTCTTAAAAGTCTTTTCTTTCCAACCCTGATGCTTTGCTCTCCGGGTCTCCTGTGTGAGCAGAGAGATCTGGAGCTCCTCCAGCCCATGCAGCCTGTGCCCCCCTCCCAGAGCGGCTGTCTGCAGCTGGAGGGGTGAGTTGTGCCCTGGAGTGCCCGTGGGTTTGGGGCAGCAAAAAGGAGACCAAAGTGGTCAGGGTGAGCACCCACACTTCGTGGGTGGCCAGGAGCCAGCGGTGGGCCCTGGTGGCCAAGAAGGCCAAGGGCATCCTTGGGTGGATTACAAGGGGGTGGTTATGAGATCCAGAGAGTGGGTGCAGAGCAGAGGCTGGGGAAGGGACTGGAGGAAGAGGCTGAGGGAGCTGGGGGGGTTCAGCCTGGAGAAGAAAGAGGAGAGAGACTCAGGGGGGACCTTCTCCCTCTCTCCAACTCCCTGAAGGGAGGCTGCAGTCAGGTGGGGGTCAGGCTCTTCTCCCAGGCACCCAGCACCAGAATGAGAGAGCAGGACCTGAAGCTGCCAGGGGAGGGTGAGGTTGGCTGTCAGGAAGCCCTTCCTCAGGGAAAGGGTGCTCAGAGCCTGGACTGGACTGCCCAGGGCAGTGGGGGAGTCCCTGTGTCTGGAGGTGTTGAAGGACAGCCTGGCTGTGGCCCTGAGTGCCCTGGGGTGGCCGCTGGGGTGCTGTTAGGTGCTGGGCTGGGCTGGAGTAGCTCAGAGGGCTCTGCCAGCCTCAGTCACTCTGTGGTTGCAAAGGACTCCCAAAGGTCATCTAGTCCAATGCTGCAGCAGTGAGCAGGGACATTCTCACCTGGCCCAGAGTGCCCAGAGCCTTGTTTGTCTGCAGAGAGCTCTCTCCTGACAGAGTCAGTCATTGCTGGGGCTCTGTCACTACTTTCTCACCCACAACCAGCTTTAGGGAACAGGGAAGATGGATGAACCTGCCAGGGTCCCTTTGTTCAAGCTGTTGGGCTGGCTGATGCCATCAGGACGTCCATGTGCCAGGAGGGTACAGGAAATCATGGAATCACAGAACCCTTAGGGATGGGAAGGGACCTGGAAAGATCACCCAGTCCAACCCCCTGCCACAGCAGGATCCCCCAGCCCCAGTGGCACAGGAACACAGCCAGGCGGGGCTGGAACCTCTGCAGAGAAGGAGACTCCACAGCCCCCCTGGGCAGCCTGGTCCAGTGCTCCGGGACCCTCCCTGGGAAGAAGGTCCTGCTGAGAGTGAGAGGGAACCTCCTCTGCTCCAGCTGGCACCCAGTGCCCCTTGTCCTGTCCCCAGATGCCCTTGAGCAGAGCCTGGCTCCATCCTCCTGACACCCACCCCTCACAGAGTTAGAGACAGCAATGAGGTCCCCCTCAGCCTCCTCTCCTCCCAGCTCACAGACAAGCCCCTGTATAGACCGCCCACACGGACCCGCTGTCCTCATCTCCCGCAGAGCGCGGGGTCGCTTCAGCCCGGAGCAGCAGTTCCAGGAGGGCGCTGGTTCTAGACCCTTGGGGCTGAAGAAGAGGGCTGGGCAGCAGGCTGATAAAATAAGGTTTTATTCCATGACTGAACGGACACCACCATGCCACAGCCTAACGGCCCTCCTGCAAGAGATTGTGGACAGAGCAGATTCCACCCTCTCTCGGCTCGAGTCCCGTCCAGGCTCCCGACCCCTTCACCACAGCCCCTCCTGGAGTGCAGCATCGTCGGGTGGAGCAGGTTTGGACCGGAGTCCTCGCTGTAACCGAAGAGACTCCAAAGGGAACCGAGTGGCTCCTGTGGCTCTGTCTGTCGCGATGCTCGGAGTCCAAGCAGCCTTCGCGGCCTCAGAGGGGACGGTGCCGAGCAGGGCCGCTGAGGAGCCCCGTGGGATGGCCGTGGGGTGTGAGCTGACCCACGGGACTACGGAGAAAGTGGAGAGTGGTGTCGGTACTCGGGCTGTCCGAGGGAGAGGAGGAAGTAGAGCGACGGTTCCACGTCCAAGCGAGGGCGGCTAACGAGTCCTGACCAGCACAGAAGTGTTATCGCATGCATGCCCAACACAAGACTACTATCGGGCTGGGGGACCCGGCGAGCGACTGCCTTGCATTCCTTTATGTACACGGGAACGGACTGTACAGTGCCAGCGCTGCCTGTGCGCTGGTCAGAGGGCTGCGCAAGGAGCGACGCCGGGCAGGGTCCTTACGGCGGGGCAGGCGGAGGCGGAGGAGCCGTCGGATCGCGTTGGATCACTCGGCGGCGCCGCGGTGGGCGTCCTGCTGTCTCCTGCCTTCGCGGAGACCGGAGCGAGCAGAGAGGGAACCGGGGGTGCTTGGACTGTGCTACTCGCTGCCCTGGAGTGAAACGGAGCAGGGGCTCCCTCTCTGCACTCCAGCTCCAATTCCATGGCTGCAGGAGATGCTCTGGGAAGCGTCCAGCACAGACGGCTGCCTCTAGCTGTTCCCCAGCGGGTTGCCAGTCAATCCTTCACCCGCTGAAGGAAGGATCCCCCCCCCCGCCCCTGTTCCTATGGTACAATAAATACACCTCATGGACAAGCTAATTTAGCTTATTTATCTGCATATTTTCCCAGGCTTCCAAAGAAAAGGCTTCGTCTCCAGGCCAAGGTGGCAGCGCCAAGGTCGACAGCGGGACTCCCTTTGCTTCTCTGCACAGACCTTCCAACCTCTCGGTGTCTGGGTACCTCAGCACCCCCCTCCCGTTGCCTCTCAGGGTGGGTTCATTCCACCAGTGGGGTGTTTTTTCCCCCCACCCAGCACAGGGGGAGAGGGGAAGAAGGAGAGCACGACTCCCCGCGGGGGCAGAAGTCGGGCTGCTTAGCCGCACGAAGGGCTGAGGGGGGAAGGTGGGGGCGGCTGCAGTGATGCTGTGTGCGGAGGAACCGGCCTGGCCTGGAGCAGACACAGACCTCCCAAGCGTGGGGATGGGCTGGCGGGTAGGGATGGGCCAGTAGCCTTCGAAACACTTGTGCTATAGTCTTTCGCAGGGATCAGGTTAGGCTCCCGTTCACCTTCCCTCTGCGCTGCTCAGGGCAGCAGAGGTAGAGAATTCAGGAGTAAACTTTAGTCAGGGAAGAAGACAGGAGCAGAGCAGGGGAAAGGGAGGTGACGGGGAGAGGTTTGGGTTTACTTCTCGTTATTCAGATCTACAGCTCCCTGGAGGGAGGGTGCAGACAGCTGGGGGTCAGGCTCTTCTCCCAGGCACCCAGCACAAGGATGAGAGAGCAGGGCCTGAAGCTGCCAGGGGAGGGTGAGGTTGGCTGTCAGGAAGCCCTTCCTCAGGGAAAGGGTGCTCAGAGCCTGGACTGGGCTGCCCAGGGCAGTGGGGGAGTCCCTGTGTCTGGAGGTGTTGAAGGACAGCCTGGCTGTGGCCCTGGGTGCCCTGGGATGGCTGCTGGGGTGATGTTAGGGGCTGGGCTGGGCTGGAGGAGCTCAGAGGGCTCTGCCAGCCCCAATGACTCTGTGTGACTTGCACTGACACAGGGTGCTGCTACCTGTAGGTCCCCTCTTAGGGCTGAAGGGTTTCACTGCTACTGCTTGATCGCCTGAACACAAAGGCCCATTAGATCTTCCAGTCCCCCAAGCAGATGTCTTCGGGTGCCCGAGGCGTCCCCACTTTCACACCAGAAGTCCCTTTGTGGCAAAGAAAATCAAAGCAGGGTGGGAGGGGGTGTCAAAAAAATCCAGCTCAAGGGAAGGAAGCTGTTGGTTGTGGCAGATTCAATTCAGACAGCAGGTTCTGCTGGGTTCACCACGCTGAACGCTCTTCGCTCGGGAAGGAGTCGCTGCCAGGCGAAGCAGAGGCGCTGCTGTCACTTGGCTTTGCTTCACCCCGACCCCCCCGACGGCTCTGTCTTCAGGAGAACAATCCAGTTGCATATTGTCAGAGACTGGCTGCCTTGTGCTCAGCGCCGCCAGGTAGGGCTAATCGTCGTCCTCCTCCTCTTTCAGGGGGGCTATGGGGAGTCTGTCCTGCACTTGGAAACACGCGGCAAAGAAGTTGACGATGGAGCTGTACAGGTGCTGCTCCAGCCCTGCGTTGCTGAAGTAGTGGCCGGCGTCGGGGTAGATCTGCGGGGAAAGAGGCAAGGACAGGCGGGTGGGAGCTGGAAGGACCAGGTCTGACTGCAGCTCGGGCTGCTCTGCAAACCCACTGCTTCTCCTGTGGGGGAATCCAGGCAGCAGAGTGCCCTGAGCAGGGGCAGAGGGAACTATCGGGGTGAGGGGAGGGATGTCCAGGCTAATTCCACTCCAAACAAGAGCGGGCTGGGCAGAACCAGCCCACGCCTGGCAATAACAGTGCCTGCTCCTCACCAAACCCCCCCTGCGAGTCCGTGGGGAGAGCTGGGGTGAGGTTTTACTGCCTAACTGAGGGCTCTAAGGGAAAAATGCTGATGGGGGGAACAAGCTTGAGGAGCAGCAGTCACAGAGGGGAGATGTGGGGAGCTAGCACCCAGCTTCCCATCTGAGCAGAGCAGTAACTGCTGCCCATCCTGGAGGATGGGGAGAGAGCTGGAATGGGTGGACTAGGCTGGGGTACTGCAGGGTTCCAAGGGCTGGGTGCTTTCAGGCAGGGCTGAGGTGCCCCACTGCTGCCCCGAGTCCCTTAATCCAGGTCTCCATGCCATCCTCAGACAACCTTTGCTGGATATCAAGCCCACCGGTGCCTTCGAGCTCTAGTGTACTCATGTGAAGGAGTCCCCGTGTCTGGAGGTGTTGAAGGACAGCCTGGCTGTGGCCCTGAGTGCCCTGGGGTGGCCACTGGGGTGATGCTGGGTGCTGGGCTGGGCTGGAGGAGCTCAGAGAGCTCTGCCAGCCTCAGTCACTCTGTAATGCTCCTGCGCTGGGGGGTGTGCAGGGGCACCTCAGTCACTGCAGCACTGTGCTGGGCTCACTGCTGAGGTCCTGTGCCTGCGCCCCATCCGCCTGCCCTTGGAGCCCGGTGGAGCGAGCATGCCCACCACGTGAAGCTCTGCAGAAAGGCAGCCAGAGGGAGCTGCTATTCAGTAAATCAGCTTTGGGCACCGCAGTGCAACCACCTGTACTGTGAGCTGCAGCCTGGTCCCTCATGTGGTCTCAGCCTGGGCTAGCTGCACTCCCCTGCCTGTGGCCTGGGGTGCCAGACCATCCCCATGGCTGGTGGATGGGATCATTCTAGGACTTGGAGTGGGGTCACTCAGCAAAGCAGAGGTGTCATCCAGAGAAACGGGGGGCTTTCCAGGCCAGAGTGTGTCTCCTGCTGCAGAATTCCAGTGGCCCTGGGGTGGCTGCTGGGGTGACTGATGGGGTGATGTCAGGTGCTGGGCTGGGCTGGGGGAGCTCAGAGGGCTTTGCCAGCCCCAGTCATTCTGTGATAGCTGTTCAAATAAGCAATAGGCCAAGGCACACTGTACCTGCAGGCTGTAATTAGCCTTTGCCCTAATTAGGTGGTTGATCAGCTCTGCCGTGTGCTGGAAATGGATTTTTTCTGTAAAAGAAATGGGAATCGTTACAGAGGCAAATTTAATTAATGCAAATCAAAGCCACCCTAACCAGCTAACGAGCTCAAAGGAGGGGGTCTCTCACCATCAGCAGTAGCATGGATGATCAGAAACGTCTGCTCCTTCAGCGATGACACCCTCTGTGCTAATTTGGGTACCTGGGAAGGAAAGGGCTGCAGTGAGAGTCGAGATCTTGTGGAAGTGAGCAGTTTATGAGAGGAAACAGAAGCACTCGATGCCAAAGGTACTGCAGCACTAGGAGAACAAGCAGGCTCCAGCACTGCGCATCCTCCTGGCTGCTTTCGTCCGTCTGGAGGTGGAAGAGACCCCCCGCCCTGTCCTACCCTGCTCAGCAGGAAGAGGTCAGAGCCCCTCATCCGCTCTGATCGCGTTCTGAACCTCAATGCAGAGCACAGGGATAATGTCAAGAGACACAGGAATACAGCCAGGGGGGCAGGAGGATGGAGCCAGGCTCTGCTCAAGGGCATCTGGGGACAGGACAAGGGGCACTGGGTGCCAGCTGGAACAGAGGAGGTTCCCTCTCAATCTCAGCAGGACCTTCTTCCCAGGGAGGGTCCCGGAGCCCTGGACCAGGCTGCCCAGGGGGGCTGTGGAGTCTCCTTCTCTGCAGACGTTCCAGCCCCGCCTGGCTGTGTTCCTGTGCCACTGGGTCTGGGTGACCCTACTGTGGCAGGGGGACTGGGCTGGGGGATCTTTCCAGGTCCCCTCCCATCCCTAAGGGTTCTGTGATTCTAGGAAATGCAGAGCCCATGCAGTTACCTCGTACGCTCTGTTATCGACCCCGTGCAAGCCCAGGTACCTCTCAGAAAAGGCTGAAGCTTGAAGAGAAGAGAAGGTCTGTTTCAGTCATAAGGGAACAGGCTGGCACATGAAACTAGAGTCCTCATGACCACCAGGTACTCAAGGCCCCTTGACGAGTGGCAAAGGGGCCTTTGCTCTCTCTCCCCCCTAACCCATCCAAGATCCAAGTGCAAACGAGGATCCCTTTCTCCTTCCACCTGGGGTGGTCTCCACCAACAGTCTGCTGCAGCACCCCCTGGTCCCAGGGGGTTAAACCCGCAGGCTGGTTCAACAGCAGTGCCTCTCACGGCAGTGCCCTCCCTGTCACGGTCTAGGGGCGAAGGGAACGGGTGTCCCCGAGAGGAGGGACCTCCCTGTGCAGTTGGGTGCTGCTGTCAGAGTCCACAGCGTGGCCAGGCTGAACGACAGAGCCCATGGATGGATGGGCTGGGCAAGAAAGGAGCCTGTTCTGGGCAAGGACTGAGTGATGAAGGGATTCCCTTACTCTGCCCGCTGCAGCTGCTCCTGCTGGTGCCAGCACAGCTGCCCTCGAGGGGGGAGAAGGATTTGCAGTGGGTCCTAAGAGCACAGTGCCAACAGGCAGGGTCTTGGGGAGGGACGAGACGGTACCTGCCCAAGGGTAGGTGAGGACATCATTCGTGGCCAGCAGGAAGGTCTGGGGGCTATCAGACGGCGCTTACCATATAGCCTGAAGTCTGTCAGGGGGGAAAGGGCAGCTCCACAGGTGAACACCTGGCTCTCTTCTCCAGCGGGAAGCATGTAAATGCTCAGGTAGCCTCCATAATCCTGGAACACAAACCCGCATCAGCAGACCTGCTCTGAGCTCTTGCTCAGAGGTCCAGGAAGAAGGCAGCTCTGGCTCTGCTGCAGACCCCCAGCCACGGGACAGCCCCTAATACCTTGCCCTAAGAACTCACGGAGCGTGAGGCCTCTCCCTGGCTTGGGCAGGTGTGGCTGAATCACAGGGTGGTAGGGCAGTAGCAAGGGACCTCTGGGGGTCGGCTGACCCAACCCCTCTGCCTAAAGCAGGGTGAGCTGCACGCGGGCTGTAGTCTCCTGAAGACAGGGCAGTTCATCTCAGTTCAGTGTAGGAGCAGTGTGACCCAGCTCCGTGGGGCTGGGGCTGGTGGGGGGTCTTTTCTGATGCGGGGTGAGGGATGAATCCACCTGTCCTGGTGCCCGTGCTCCCCAAACTCTGCCAGTTGTCTCAGTGCCTGCAGATCCCTCCGTGGGTTTGTTCAGCCCTCCCTGAACTTCAGCCAACAGCTCTGGGTTAACACAGAGCCGGGGTCTCTGACCCCCAACATCCTTGAGCACCAGGTGGGAAGGATGGGGTTCAGGGTGGACCCACAGCATATGGCAAGGCAGGAGGGCTGGGATGGGATCCGGACACGGACCCCACGACACGGAAGAGGATGAAAATAACCGAATACATTGCTAGAAGGAAAGCCTTCCTCTTCCCCAGCGCTCAGCAAGAAGCTCTCCACCTCAAGCAGAAGCAAGGACTCATCCCGGTCCCCGCTGCAGAGCAGCGTTTGCCTGCGGCAGCCTCATCAGCACAGGGGAACAAGGGGAAAATTTACCTTCCCAAACACTCCCACTCGCATTTTATCGACGTAGTGCTCCTTCAGCATCGTCCTGGGACGAGAGAGAGGGGAGAACAGCGGGTGAAAAACACTTTGCATTGACACAGCGAAGGATTTTCTGCAGCAACAGCAAGCACAGCGTGGTGCTCATCCCTTCAGTCGGCTCAGCTGCCACCTCACGACCCCTTGGGTTGGGTTTGGGCTTGGGCAAGCACCGGCCACTGCCTCTGCAAACCGTGGTGATGGGAGGCTGCCGCACTGCGCCCACAGTGGGTTCCTGTGATAGGCTGCATCCATCACGGAGCAGAGCTGGGGTGCTTCGCTCTGGCTTCTCATTTGAAGGGGTTTAGAGGGGTTTAATGAGCTTTTTCTGACAACCAAGCCAGCAAAAACTCAGGGCAGGAGCTGAGTTCCCTTGTTGGAGGGGCATGACTGTACAGAGCTACAAATAAACAGGCTTGGAACACGAGAGAGAGGGAACTGTGCTCTGCTGCAGCTCTGTTTGAGGCTTCTTGTAGTCCCTCTGCCTGGGCTGGCATCAGCCTTCTCCCACGTGCAGCCACCCAGTCCCAGTCTGCGACTGCATTGCCCTTCCCTCCCCGCTCCTTACTCTACCCTACCCTCCACTACAGCACCCACGGCTACTGACACTCCTGGGCTCCCTGTCATTAGGGCATCACCCCCTCCAAGAGCAGAGCCATTCACCGGAGGGCTTCCAGCTGGTCTTTCTCCTCCAAAAGGCCCAGCCTCCTCTTAACCTCGTGCAGGAGTTTAGTGCCCTGGAAGCCGCTGCCGCGGCCGTCGAACTTCATCACGATGGCGTTGTGAGAGCTGACCATGACGCTCTCCCACGTCACCTCAAACCTCTCCGTTACCGTCTGGCTGCCAGGCGTCCCATCTCTGGAACAAGAAACAGGCATCAAGCAACGGCGAGGGCACCAAGCACGGGCCCCGTGCCTTCCCTGGGGCCGTGCTGATGGGGACCGTGGGCTCCTACAGGCATCGTGGGACAGGGCAGCTTGGGGAGAGCAGTGTCTAGGGGATTCGGATCCAGCAGGAGGGCTCTGTGTGGGTTGGGTTTGCAGCTGGGGTGGGAGCTGCAGTTGGATTCTGACTCCTCCTTTGCACAGGAGCTACTGCTGCCCTAAGCTAACCGAGCACGAGCATCACGTCCTGGAGCAGGGGAGGGCAGTGCTGTGGGTTTGGCTGGAGTTTTCCCTACTTAACTCTTGCTCTGAACTCTGTTTTCTGTGTGCTCTGAAGATGGAACTCCCCTGCTGGAGGGGATTCTGTGAGGAGTCGGGAGCTGGGAGGTGCTAGTACTGCCTGAACCTGCTGGATGGAGCTTGCAGACATCCCTCTGTGTCCTGTGCAAGCACTGGGGATGCATTTACTGCCCTATTCACCCAGCCCAGCCCTTCACCCTCCAAAAGGGATCTTGAGAGAGCTGCCAGGCGCCTCTGCCACTACTGCTTAAATATCAGCAGGACTTTCTTCCCAGGGAGGGTCCTGGAGCACTGGACCAGGCTGCCCAGGGGGGCTGTGGAGTCTCCTCTGCAGACGTTCCAGCCCTGCCTGGCTGTGTTCCTGTGCCACTGGGTCTGGGGGACCCTGCTGTGGCAGGGGGACTGGACTGGAGGATCTTTCCAGGTCCCTTCTGACCCCTAAGGATCCTATGATTCCATGGCTGGGACTACTGTAGAGCCAACAGCACGTCCCCCTACTCCTTGTCCTCTTTGGGGTCCTCACAGGCAACTCGCTGCAGGCTTCTAGTGTGCAAGAGACGTCAGGCATCTGCACTCATTCAAGCAAGAGCCAGGCACACGGAGATTGGAGGCAGCCTAATCAAGTGCTGTTAGCTTGATGAGGCCCAATCTTCCTCGAGCACTTCTGTAATGAAGCACATTTTGTCTGCAGTGGTTGAGAGATGTAAGGACAGGCCGAGGGCAGCGCCTTTGTCCTTCCCTTCATGGAGGGCTGTGCAAGATGGCATTCAGGCATCCCCCAGGCACTCGTCTCTTCTGCAAGAGGCTTCTCCCTCGTAGGGCGTTCCCTGGCACCAGTGACACAGAGGGATGCCATGGGATCCATCCAAGGGATGGAGCTCTTCTGCTGTGAGGACAGGCTGAAAGAGCTGGGGTTGTGCAGCCTGGGGGAGAGAAGGCTCTGGGGAGACCTTGTAGTGACCTTCCAGTACCTGAAGGGGCTCCAGGGAAGCTGGACAGGGCCTGTGCACAGGGATGCAGGGTCAGGACAGGGGGTGATGCTTTTAAACTACAGTGGGGGGAGATTTAGATGCAGTTCTTCACAATGAGGGTGATGAAACACTGCAACAGGTTGCTCAGGGAGGTTGTGGCTGCTCCATCCCTGGAGAAACTCAAGGTCAGGCTTGATGGGGCTCTGAGCAACCTGATCTGGTTAGAGATGTTCCTGCTCCCTGGAGCAGGGTTGGATTGGATCCTTGAACAGTCCCTTCTAGCCCAACCCATCTCATGAGACTCGGATTCTACACAGCCAGGGCCCAACAGGTCCTTCCAAAGGCAGTGACTTCCCTCCTCCTGTTTCTTCCCCAGTTGCCAGGAAAAGCTCAGCCCCGTGTGCTGACTGGAGGCTGCCTAAGTACCCACCCGTGATGCCTGTCAGGGGGAAATCCTCCCTCCCTCCCTCAATCCCGGTACTGTGGAGAGCTTCAGCTCTCTCTGCAGTCACCCCAGGGACACTGGTGTCTGCCTGGGGAGGACTGCTGCTTGAGGGGGTCTGGAACTGAAGCTGCAGTAAGGCTGACTGCATCCCCTGCTAGGGGCAGCCTGAGTGCCCTAAGAGCTGCCACAGGGAGTCAACACCCGTCTTTTATTCCCCTTCTCTTTCTCCCCCCTGGATTGTTGGGTTGGAACACTGTTCTAAGATGCTCTGCAGGATCTCCCCAGGGCACCCTGCTGGGAACTGAAACCCTCAGCTCAGACAGGGGGAGAAGGGTCCTGTGTCTATTCTCACCTAGCTCTGCCATGAGACTGGGGTAAGGACCACCAGGCTGGGCTTAGGAGCTAGAGCAGGACACAGCCCATCTGGAAAGGCTGTGAGCACGGGGGGGGCTCCCGTGCTGCCCTAATCCCACGACCGAAAGGAAAGGGACGAGCGCCAACTTACACAACCAGAAGCAGGGGGTAGTGTGCGGCGTCCGAGAACGTTGCTGGCTTTAAGATCTGCATCGGCAGCCCTAGGCAAAGAAACACCCCATGGCATCATCTCCTCGGCGGGGGGAACCCCGACGCCACTCCGAGAGGCTCTGCTGGTGGTTTGGCCCCTCGTGAGGAGGAACCAAGCGGCACTGCCATTCAAATTAGGAACAGAGATGCCGTGGAGATGAAGCCCTCTATTAGCAGAGCCGAGGTGACTCGGGCTGTAAGGGGGGAGCACTGTGCAAGCTGCTCACTCCTGCATCGCCTCTGCAGCGCTCGGCCAGCATCTGGATGGCTATAACTTTCCTTTCTGGCAGCTGGAGGAGCGATGCAGCCAGAGATCAATATTTCAGGGCAGCAGAGAAGAGGGGAGAGTGGCGAGGAAAGTGATAGCTTCAAAGGCAATTAAGTCGGGTGGCTGGAGGAGGGAAGGGGATCTGTTTGCTGTGATGGAGTGAGGGCAGGCAGAGGAACGAGGTGTCAGCTGAACTTCCAAAGGGCTTCGTGTGACTGCAAAGCAGGAGGTTACTGTGCTGTTAAAATGCTACCGAACCCGATGCAAGGGAGAGATGTGCTGCTGGGCTGTCCTTCCTGAAGGCAGTCCCCTCTCCCTGTGACTTCTGGATGCCAGTGACAACAACAGACCGTGGCCAGGGCTTGAGGGGTGGGGGGTTACGCTTCCTAGGTGAGACTGCATCTGGAGTGTTGTCTCTGGTTCTGGTCCCCTCAGGTCCAGAAGGACACAGAGCTGCTGGAGGGTGT
>VZRI01010403.1:3083-20503 GCA_013397515.1 Upupa epops | reverse complement strand
ACGTTCCAGCCCCGCCTGGCTGTGTTCCTGTGCCACTGGGTCTGGGTGATCCTGCTGGGGCAGGGGGACTGGACTAGGTGATCTTTCCAGGTCCCTTCCCATCCCTAAGGATTCTAAGACTCATTTCACTGCTTCCCACGCTTCGCCTGGCCAGCCAGCAGGGCCGCTGCTCGCCCACTCCCCACATTGATTCTGAAGCGTTGCCTACAATCCAGATTAGCCCAGCCCTGCAATTAAATGGGAATTAGGAGCCTTTTCAGCAGATTAACAGGCAGATTACGCGGGCGTTGAAGTGCTTTGCTGTGCCACCACCGTCTGACTCCACCTAATGAGTTATTCCGTCTGAATGCTAATCGCTGCTAATTGGATCAATGGCCACTAAGGCTGTGGTTTGGCTTGGAGCAGAGCTCAGCACTACGGGCAGGGCGAGCACTATGAGGTGGAAATAGAGGGAGGGCACAGGAGGACAGAGCCACGGCTGTGGGCAGCGTCTGTTTCACACACACACGCATCTCTGGTTTAGGTTCAACAGCCACATCAGTGCTGCCTGCAGCCAGCATCAGGCTGAGATCCTCCTCCTGAGCTGCCAGCGCCCCTACGAATTGGTTGATGGCAGAGACAGATGTCTTCTCTACCACAGGCTCCGTCCTCATCTTTTCCTGCCCATAAGGCTGGGAAATGAAGGTCTGTTCCTGTTGTTTCACGCACGGGTTTATGTTTCTGATGCCCGTGTGGCAAGCAGAACATTTTAGGGCTCTTATGATCCTTTTCCAGAGTGTTCTAGGGCCATCAGGATCCTTCTCAAACAGCAACTGCCTCGCAGCCTCTGCTGCTCATTCTGCACCACCTGGCTGAAAGGAGCAACCTGTCATCCAGACAACTCGGAGCTCCTGCTTCACTGCCTCCAGTCTGGGGGCCGTGGGGCCAGTCTGGGGCCACGCAGTAAACCCCTTGTCCCTTCCAACCCCTATGAGGAGTCAAACCACTCTTCCTCCTGGCCGAGGGGACCGAATCATCTCACAGCGGTAGCAGTGAAGAAGCCGAAGGAGAGGGAAGGTGCTACTTACTGTAATCGTCGATCCTGATCTCCGTGTAGTCCACCTTGGGCATTTGCCGGTCACCCACAGCCAGCTGCACGTTTTCGTTTGTCTCCAGCTCAAAGATTTCTGAAAGAAGGAGGAGAAGGTGACGGAAACTTGGGGTGTTGCTGGAGAGAGGGCATCTGAACAGGTTTAGAGCCGCCCTGATGTCTCTAACACGGGTTTCCCCTTGAAACCACTTCCTTCTGGTCCTAACTGAGTGAAGCCTCTGACCTCCCCCTTCCAGATTGGGTGTTGGGAAGGCGCTGCCTCACTGACATCAGAGACTCCATGGCAAAAGGAGAGGGTCCCTCTGTGCTCTGCTCCAGGTCCCAGCCAGACCTCTACTCTCCACACAAAGAATGAAGACGTCCTCAAGTCTGTGCCCAATGAATGGGCAAAGGGAGAAGGCTGCTGAGGGCTCCAGGACAGGGTGATGCTGTTCCACGAGGGAAAATCCCCCAGAAGGAAAGCCACGGGGAGAGAAGAGTGGGCAGAGACCATACAACCACACCATGCAGGGCTTCACAGCCGTCCTGGCTTCCAGAGCCGTTCAGGATTGCTCAGTTGGCTTGGGTGTCCTATCCACCAACCCTCCGGGACTGGAACAGAGGGCTTCTTCCCCCTTTTTCCCCCTTTTGCCATGGTTTGACCTTTATTCTCCACATCCTGGCCGTTGGCTCCAGCTGCTGAGCTTCTGCTGGAAGAAGTGGCCACCTCTGACACCAGAAAGAGCTGACAAGAGGAGGGCCCTGCTTCAGGAGACCTTGCAAGCTCTGAGTGCTCGGTGGTGAGGAACGTCTCCAGGTGAAGGTGAGGATGGAGTAGGGAATTCAAGGGCTAGAGGGGGGATCCCACTGTGGCAGCACTGAACCCTGGTCTGGGGAGTCTGTTGCTGGGCTCATCCCCGTGGCATCAGGCTGGGTTTGAACGAGGGGGATCAACCAGAGGGATTCAGGGCTGCACGAACCTGGGAAGGATTTGAGGATTAGCTGCAAGGGAGGTCTCGCTGACTGTAACCCCCCTTTGGAGACAGAGATTGGAAGGAAGGGTGTGTTAATGGTTCACCCTATGCCTGGCTAAACCATCCCACTCGTAAAGAGACACGGGAGGGCAGCTCCTCAAGTGATGCTGACCAGTGATGCTCCTCAAGTGAAGCAGCTACGGTAGCCGATTCCCATGCTCTCATCGCCCAGCTCAGCTGGAAGGGGCAGGCTCGGCCCAAACCCACGGCCTTCCCAGCGAATAGGTCTCACACATCTCCCGTGTGAGACGTAGCCTCTCGGCTCAAAGAGCACTCCCCCTGCTTCTGAAAAGCCTGGCTCCTCTCCGTTGGAACCACAACCCCTACAAAAGCACCCCAGCCCATTAGGCTGGGCCACATACGAAGGCTCTCGTTTAATTACGGACACACAAGGAGCTTTATCAGCAGGAAGGGGCTCTCCACGTGGGGGAATTGAGGCAGGCTGCTCTGTTTGCTCCTCTAATTGCATTCCCAGCCAGGCGGGGAGACTGCGGAGGCAATAAAACAGCTTGGCTCGTCTCCTCAAGGACCGGCTTTGCTGCTGCAGGACCACAGGGAGCCCGAGCCTGTGGAGGGTGAACGGTCAGTGATAATGAAGGGTAAGCCCACTACAGGAGTCAGGGCACCTCACTGTTATCAGATCATTGCAGGGTACAGGGGCAAACTCCCCCCGCAGAGGCAGGGGCTGATATTAAACAAGAAGATGCAGCAGCAGGCAACTGCCGCTTGCCCTGCATTGAAAAGGAAAAGAAGGAGGGGGAGAGGAGAGAGGAGCCAGGGGAAATGCTGATCACAGGCAGAACCCCCTGGGTTTCACTAGGGGATGTGGTCTGTGCGGGATGAGATGGGGTTTCTGTGTAGTATGGGACTGTCAAAACACAGGCAGACAGGGAGCTGGCAGCACTGGGTGACCACTGGCTGAACAGGAGCCAGCAGGGTGCCCAGGTGGCACCAAAGGCCAGTGGCATCCTGGCTGGGATCAGCATTAGTGTGGCCAGCAGGACTGGGGATGTCATTCTTCCCCTGCACTGGGCACTGGGGAGGCCTCCCCTTGAGTCCTGGGGGCAGTGCTGGGCCCCTCACTGCAAGAGAGAGATGGAGGGGCTGGAGTGGGTGCAGAGGAGCAATGAGGCTGGGGAAGGGACTGGAGGGAGAGGCTGATGGGGAGAGGCTGAGGGAGCTGGGGGGGTTCAGCCTGGAGAAGCGGAGGCTCAGGGGGGACCTTCTCCTTCTCTCCAACTCCCTGAAGGGAGGCTGCAGTCAGGTGGGGGTCAGGCTCTTCTCCCAGGCACCCAGCACCAGGATGAGAGGGCAGGGCCTGCAGCTGCCAGGGGAGGGTTAGGTTGGCTGTTAGGAAGCCCTTCCTCAGGGAAAGGGTGCTCAGAGCCTGGACTGGACTGCCCAGGGCAGTGGGGGAGTCCCTGTGTCTGGAGGTGTTGAAGGACAGCCTGGCTGTGGCCCTGAGTGCCCTGGGGTGGCTGCTGGGGTGATGTTAGGTGCTGGGCTGGGCTGGAGGAGCTCAGAGGGCTCTGGCAGCCTCAGTCATTCAGGGATTCTGTGAAAACTAGTCTCAGTGTGGTTTAGGTTACTATTCCAAGCTCTTCATAGCATCTCTCATTTTATTCACCTTGAACAATGCAGGAGGCTGTAACACAGGTCCTACAAGCTCTACCCTGTAGGTGCTGTCACAGGCAGCAAAAAATCAAGGGGTTTTGCTTAAGAGAGTGAAAAAGAAAGGGGTTCTGGAGCTGCAGGACACAGCAAACCCTCCTGGCCCTGTGGCCACACGCTGCATGGGCTGAATAACCCTCTCCAGGGCTGTGCTCAGCCAGGACACAGCCCAGTGCAGGTCTCTGCTGGGAAGAAGAGCAGATACAGCCTAGTTTGCAGAGGCTGAAGTGCATGGGCACTGGGGCACCTAGAAAAGCCAGGAGCCTGCAGTCTGCTTTCAGTCTTACCTTGGAAAGCAACCCCTCTGCTTTGTGCAGACCAGAGGAGCTCCAATCGCCACCTGCTGCAGCTCCAGAGCAGAAGCAGACTCACAAGCACAAGGAGCAGCACCCCTGCACTGCCACCGAGCAGCAGCTCCCCCGTGAGAGCCTGCCCTCTGGGCAGCAAAATCAGGCAGCTCCATCACAGCCCTCTTATCCAGACATTATAGACCAGTGGGGAAACTGAGTCACGAGGCCCTCAAATACTTATCTGCTGGTCAGCCCACAAGCAAGGCTACCCAGTGGACCAAGGAGCAGCTAGAGCTCACTGTCCTGCCTGGCTACTGTGTCCTCTGAAGGACGGACAGGTCCAAGGCCATCCTTACTCTGGGCATCGCTCGTGTTGTGGACGGTCACCATCGGCACTCGGGGACCTTGAACAGAAGAAGAGAAGAGCTGGGTCAGGTATCGAGCAGAGCACAGAGCCACTCAGGCTTCAGTTCCACCCAGCTCAAGGCTCCCGAGGCTGCAGCTCCATGCGAGAGTAATCTGAAAAGCAAATCACCCCGGTGTTAAGAAGAGTTTGTGGAGAGATGGCAGTGCTGCAGACGCACGGGGATGTGGGGATGCAAAGCCCTTCCCAACGGAGCGCTAAGTGCATCCTTCCCTGATCTGTAAACATGAAAACAAGCACAAACACAATTACAGCCCGGGCTTCAGACCCTGTGATGACAATTAAATCAGAGCACAGCGCTGCCACTGCACAGCATCACACGAGAACCCTGGCTGGAAAGGAGCTCCCAGCTCCCCCAGCCCAACCATCCCCACCCCAACACAACCCCTCAGTCCCTGAGAGACTGACAGACACAGCCTGACCCCCTCCCTGCTGCCACTCGAGCAGGGTGGGAAGCACCATGGCTACAGGGTTCTTCAACACCTCCAGGCAGGGGGACTCCACCGCCTCCCTGGGAAGGCCCTGCCAGTGCCCAACCACTCTGGCTGCAGAGAATCTCTGCCTCAGAGCCAGTCTGACCCTCCCCTGCCTCAACTGCAGAGCAGTGCCCCTGCTGCTGTCAGCAGGCACCAAGGAGAAGAGGCCAACAGCCACCCCTCCACAGCCTCCCTTCAGGGAGCTGGAGAGGGCAGGGAGGTCCCCCCTCAGCCTCCTCTTCTCCAAACTCACCCTGCCCAGCTCCCTCAGCCTCTCCTCACACGACTGGTTCTCTCAACCCCTCCTGAGCTTGGTAGCTCTGCTCTGGACCCGTTCCAGCATCTCCATGCCTTTCCTATCATGAGGGGCCCAGAACTGAACCCAGGACTGGAGAGGAGACCTCCCAGGCACCAAGTCCAAGGGCACAAGAACTCCCCTTCTCCTGCTGCCCACGCTGTTCCTGATCCAGGCCAGGATGCTGTTGGCCTTCTTGGCCACCTGGGCACCCTGCTGGCTCCTGTGAAGCCGGCTGTTCTTGTGGCCCTGTTCCACCTCATCCCGTTGGCCTCTGCCCATTGCCCCAGCCTGTCCAGCTCTCTGTGCAGCATCCTCCTCCCCTCCAGCAGATGAGACACCCCCTCCCACCGTGGTGTCATCAGTGACTTTACTGGGGGCGACTCCATCCCCTCACCATGAAACTGCCTGCCACAGCAGCTCCATTTTTCTTCCCTGGAATGGAGAATTTTCTTTCCTAACGCCCCCCTCCCTTCCCTTCCCACCTTTTCGTAGCTGGGGGAAGGTGACAGAGGAGCCCCCCGCTCTGCTCACCAGGACTGCCCTGAATTTCTCTCCCAGCTGCCACTCCAGATCGATGTGCTGAGCAGATTTATCAGCGACCCTGCCCTGTCTCCCCCTGCGGTCCCAGGGGGCAGTCTGCTGCCAGACCAGCAACCCTAATAAACAATTCATCACGGGCGTGATCAAACCATCGCTGGGAATCCAAGGGAGCCTCCCAGATGACTTCCCCCGGAGCCCGAGCGGCTCTGCAATTAACACAGAAGCGCCTGGGACAAAATGAGGAGCTCAGGACAGAAAGAATGAGTCCAGTAAAGGGAAATGCCCCCATGGATTGCAGAAACAGCCCAGATTTATGTTTTCTAAATATGTATTTATATTTATCCATCCATCCACCCACTCATCCATCCATCCATCCCCCTATCCATCCATCCATCCCCCTATCCATCCATCCATCCCCCTATCCATCCATCCATCCCCCTATCCATCCATCCATCCCCCTATCCATCCATCCATCCCCCTATCCATCCATCCATCCCCCTATCCATCCATCCATCCCCCTATCCATCCATCCATCCCCCTATCCATCCATCCATCCCCCTATCCATCCCTCCATCCATCCACTCATGCACCCACCCGTCCATCCATCTTTTTATATCACAGAATCCCAGAATCATCAGGGATCGGAAGGGACCTTGCAAGACCATCCAGTCCAATCCCCACAGCAGGATCACCCAGACCAAGTCCAGGTGGGCACCCTGTTGGCTCCCATGAAGCTGGCTGTCCCCCAGCACCCCCAGGTCCTGTTCTGCTGGGCAGCTCTCAGCCCCTCAGCCTGCAGCAGTGCCTGGGGCTGTTGTGACCGAGATGCAGGACCCAGTACTCAGCCTTCTTGTCCCTCCATCCATCCTGTCCCAGTCCCTCTGCAGAGCCCTCCTCCCCTCGAGCAGACCAACACTCCCACAGCAGTTGGTGCCATCTGCAGACTGACTGAGGGTGCTCTCCATCCCCACGTCCAGGTCACCCAGCACCAACTGCAAATACCCTGTGCAATGCGCAGGTGTCACAGGAAAAGCCGACTGCTGAGTTGCTCTGCTTCTATTTTCAGCTGCTGAGGAGAACTGGTGAAGGCTGGACGTGTACAGAGGAGAAGGGGGAAGACCCCTGTGGCGGTGAACAGTCCCGGTGACTGCATTCTAATCACACGATACTTTTCACTTGTGAGAGGGACGAAGTCTCTAGCAGAACTGTCACCTCTGCAGAGGGGAGGCACAGGTGTCACCGGTGATTCTACAAGCAAAGAACCTCCTTACCCGCTCCGTGACACCTCTTAGTAACCCTCTCCCCCCTCCCCAACATCTTCCGACAGGGACAGAACGCGGCTCTTGCAGCGAGGAGGCGCGTGATTCATCGGCTGCCTCCCCATCCTGATCCCGAAGCCTCCAGCGGAGTGACAGTCCCATTACCCGTGCCATCTGCTAAATGCCATCTGCTGGCATTTGAGGATCTGGGAGTGAAACCTCATTTGTTCAATGAACTGCTGGGAGCTGACAGGAGCAGCGTGAGGACACCCTCTGCTCCCAGTCTCCTCTCTCCCTCCAGAGCCCTTCCAAATGGGCTTTGGTTCGGGCTCCTGGGCCCTGGCTCATGCTGCTGCTTCTGTGCTGCAGTCGCTGCCGGTGAGCGGCCGTGCCCAGCAGTCCCCCCTGGAACCCTTACAAGCACTCTGCCTCTCGCTTGCAGAGGTCCTGGGTGCATGAGAGCATCACTCGAGCACTGGATTGAAGCATAGGCTCAAGCTCCTTGCAGAATAAACCGCTCTGCTTTCAGGAGCAAAGCAGATGCTGAGCTTGGGGAAGGGAAGAGAGACCAGCTGACACCCAGTGACCCCTGTCCTGGCATTGGGTGCCCCTGAGCAGAGCCTGGCTCCTTCCTCCTGACCCCTGCCCTTTCCATAGTGATCAGCAGTCATGGGGTCCCCCCTCAAGCTCCTTTGTTCCCAGCTCCCTCAGCCCCTCCTCAGCAGGGAGATGCTCCCCTCCCTCCATCATCCCTGTGGCTCTGTGCTGGACTCTCTCCAGCAGCTCTGTGTCCTTCTGGAGCTGAGGGGCCCAGAATGGGACACAGGATTCCAGATGGGGTCTCAGCAGGGCAGAGTAGAGGGGGAGAACCTCTCAGGATCTCCTAACCACCCCCCTTCTAATCCACCCCAGGGTGCCACTGGCTTTCTTGGCCACCAGGGTTCATTGGTGGCTCCTGGCCAGCAGGACCCCCAGGTCCCTTTCCCCTGTGCTGCCTTCCAGCTGGGCAGTCTCTCCTGACAGGTAGAGAAAGAGGTTCTCAACGGACACAGCTCCAGTGCTGCCTTCATCACGACGCCTTCCCTTTCAGAGCGGTACTGCCGAGGGAGCCCTAGGGCTCTAAGGACTCAGGAGCTTCCTCAGCAAGGCAGAGCCTCACTGTGACCCGAGAATGCCCCAAAACCCAGTAATCTGACCCCAAAACCCCATCGGCCATGGCTGGGCATCAGTTCTTCAGCAGCTCTCACTGTTATTTCGGGGAGGACTCTGCTTAAGCTCTAGCAGAAGGGAGCCAGGTGCTCAGCTGCTAAAGCACGGACCTCTAGAGCAGAGATCCTACAAGGTGGAGCAAAGCACTGAGCAGACGACTGTCATCTCATACTTTGATGAGAGTATTCCACGGCATTCCCGAGGTTTCCATGAGCAGAGGGAATTCTATCCCTTGCAACCTGAAAAGGAAAGCCATGGAGAGGAAGAAGCCCGTGAATTGAAATGGCCAGAGAGGTCCCCCAGAAGCATTAAAAGAAGGCAAATGAGAGGAGCCGCCTCATTCTTCTCCTCCGCAGTCTCCAAGGCTTCCCCGTGGCTGATAATTTCAGGCCAGAAGCTAAATTCACAGAGTGTAAACAATGAGAATTCAAATGGCTCTGCCAGCGCCACCAGCACCGTCTCCTAAGCGCTGATGAATGATTTAAAAGAGCAGCTGCGAGGGATGGGAGCGGAGAGGTCTGGCTCTGCACGAGCGAGATAATTGGCAGCAGCCACCTCTGTGTAGAGATTCCAGATCTCTTTATTTGCTAAGCCATGAATTATTCATCCGAGCTGCAGCAAGTTCATGGGTTGGGGTGATAGCATCAGCCTAATAAATAAAGGCACCACGGGGAGAGCTGTGAGGAGAGGCGCTGCTTGCCGTCCAAGGGTTCTCCCCTTGGCAGAGTTGCCCGGTCTCTGCTACAGACAGATGTGGGTGCCGTTTGCTCTGGCAGCCTCAAACCACCGTCACACCAGAGCTGTGCTGCCGTTCGCCCTCCCCGAGGCGGTTCTCTTCTTCACCTCATCCTCCCTTCCTCAAACGGGAGTTGTCTGCTCCTTGGGCATCAAGCAGGGTGGCACAAACCACGCCGCTCCGTTCTGCCCCCTCCCATGCTAGTCTACAACCGGCTGAACAGGAGCCAGCAGGGTGCCCAGGGGGCACCAAAGGCCCAGGGCATCCTGGCTTGGAGCAGCACTAGTGTGGCCAGCAGGACTGGGGATGGCATTGTCCCCCTGCACTGGGCACTGGGAGGTCTCCCCTCAAGGACTGGGGGCAGTGCTGGGCCCCTCACTGCAAGAAAGAGATGGAAGGGCTGGAGTGGGTGCAGAGGAGCAATGAGGCTGGGGAGACCTCACCTGGAGTCCTGTGTCCAGCTCCAGAGCCCCCAGCACAAGGAAGGTGCAGATAGGCTGGAGCACGTCCAGAGGAGGCCACCACAATGCTCAGGGGACGGAGCAGCTCTCCTCTGAGGACAGGCTGAGAGAGCTGGGGCTGTTCAGCCTGCAGAAGAGAAGGCTCCAGGGGGACCTTCCTTTGACCTTCCAGTCCCTGAGGGGGCCTACATCAGGTCTATTCCAAAGGACAAGGAATGGGGTTCCAGCTGGGAAAGGAGAGATTGAGACTGGAGAAGAGAAACAAGTTCACTGTGAGGGGGGTTGGTGGCTGGAATGGGGAGGTGCTGGGGGCCCCATCCCTGCAGTCACTGAATGCCAGGCTTGCTGAGGCTCTGAGCAACCTGCCCTAGGCTGAGATGCCCCTGCTGGTGTAGGGAGGTTGGACTGGATGCCCCTGGAGGTGCCTTCCAGCCTGGAGCACTCTGATTCCACGGCAGCTTTGTTAACAGCCAACAGAATGAAAAGGTCTATTTCCAAGTCCAAACCTAGAGCATCCTCTCTCTACCTGGAGAAAAAGCCCCTGGGGTACCTCATGTTTGTGCAGCAGGGATGTCTCACGTCTGCCTGCTATTTTAAAGCAGCACAAACACACGAGGGAGCACGAAGCAGCTCTCCCCATCCCACCCTGCCTTTAGCCACGGGATGCCTGACCCGTGGGCTGCGCACAAAAGAGCTGAGAGGCAAGAGCCAACCTCGGCTGTTAAGGAAGAAAGGGAGGCAAGTGAATGGGACTGTGAATGATAGAGCAATCCTGATGTAAAGAGGAGCCAGAGAGGGAGGCTGTGTGTGCCTTCCATCAGCAGAAACTAATTTTAGCTCCATAAGCCCCAGGAAAAGTTCCTAAAGGTCACAGTTTGCCTGGGAACACGAACTACAGCCTCACAGCGCTGGGGACACCAACACCCCAGCGGTGCTGTCACCATCCTTGCAGAGGAAACCACTCTGGGCACAACAGATGACAGGCACCCACTGCCTGATGTCTCTTGAGCCTGGGGAAGAGGAGGCTGAGGGGGGACCTCATTGCTGTCTGTAACTATGGGAGGGGTGGGTGTCAGGAGGATGGAGCCAGGCTCTGCTCAAGGGCATCTGGGGACAGGACAGGGGGCACTGGGTGCCAGCTGGAACAGAGGAGGGGCCCTGTCAATCTCAGCAGGACCTTCTTCCCAGGGAGGGTCCCGGAGCACTGGAAGGGGCTGCCCAGGGGGCTGTGGAGTCTCCTTCTCTGCAGATGTTCCAGCCCCCCTGGCTGTGTTCCTGTGCCACTGGGTCTGGGGGATCCTGCTGTGGCAGGGAGACTGGACTGGAGGATCTTTTGAGGTCCCCTCACTGATTTATGGCTCCTGACATCTGCTTGTCCACAGGATAAAACATCCTGGCCTCCAGATTTTCCATTCCTGTCCGGGGATGGTGGGTCTGGCCCAAATGGCCCAGGTTAAAAGGTCTGATTAAATGAAGGAATTGAGAGAGAGGTACAAAGAGCCTCATTATTCTCCTGCCTGAAGGCACGAGCCAAGCTCTTATTGCAGGAGCTGAGCAGACACCTCCCTGATCCCTGTCGGGTACAGTACAGCAGGGATGCCGAGGAGGGTAATTACACACTGCCCGCTGATGGGGACAGCCCACAGGGCTCGTTTCTGCTCAGTGCCAGGAGCCAGTGCTGCTTTTCCTTGGAGTTCTGCCTTGCAATATGAGGAAGGAAATGGGGGTCACAATACTTGACTCAGGATGTGGCCGCAGGCAAAGCACTAATTCTCTCTAAACCTCTGGTCCCCAGTTGGTAAAAGCAGCAACATCATCATCTGGGGAAGGGTTGCAGCGAGCTTCACACATGTGTCCCTAACTCAAATCCCACAGTGCCTGAGGCTGGCAGAGCCCTCTGAGCTCCTCCAGCCCAGCCCAGCACCTGACATCACCCCAGCAGCCACCCCAGGGCACTCAGGGCCACAGCCAGGCTGTCCTTCAACACCTCCAGACACGGGGACTCTCCGTAGGGATCGAAAGGATGTGCAGCTTTGCTGTTGCAGGCTGCCTCATGCTCTGATGCTCTGTGCAGCAGGTTTGGTTACGGAGCTTCTCTTCTCTAAGACATCAGGGAAGTCAAGGGTTCTACAGTGTCAGTGCCTTCAGCAGCAGGGACTCAACCCCGGGGTCCAGAAAGTCTTGGGTGGTTCGATAGGGTCAAGCAAAAGTCTCCGTGACTCCAGAGGTGCTTTACACCAGTGAAACACGGAGCATCAGAGCACGGGGCAGCCTGCACGAGCAAAGGCTGCTCCTCCGTTCTCCCCCAAGAAGAACCACACTAGGACCCGAGTTCTAACAGCACTGTCAGGTTCCACTGGGGAACGAGTGGAAGAGAAGACAGGGTGCGTCTATCTAAAGGTGGAAACTCTAAACCACTGCACATCTGAGCACGGAGGTAGCTGCTGATAAAGCTTTGTCCTTCAGAGAGGAGGAACTGTCAGCTCATGATGGAATGCAGTGCTCTGTTGGCTCAGTGCCTCGCATCTTAAATCACAGAACCCTTAGGGATGGGAAGGGACCTCAAAGATCACCCAGTCCAGTTCCCCTGCCACAGCAGGATCCCCCAGACCTCTACTTTCACTCATCCACGTGAGCACCAGGGCTGCCCTAGGGAACCATCTGATATTTTTCCTGAAATCCACAGGATCACAGGTTCTCATCATGAAAACCTTTCCTCTCCAATCCAGTGGGAATCTCTCCTGGAGCAACTGGCAACCATTGCCCCTTGGCCTTTCTACAGGGCTCCTTGTGAAAAGGGAGTCTCCATCCTCCTGGCAGCCACCCTGGAGGGACTGCAGCATCTCAGTGAGGTCCCCTCTCAGCCCCGCCTGGCTGTGTTCCTGTGCCACTGGGTCTGGGTGATCCTGCTGTGGCAGGGGGACTGGACTGGGTGATCTTGTGAGATTCCTTCCCATCCCTAAGGATCCTATGAACGGCATGCGCAGGGCAGGATAACCAAGCATTATTCATTCCATAGGGTGCAGGCTGTGGAGTTCTGCACTAACCCTGAGCTGGAGGAAGCTGACACGGGAACCCTTCTGCTGAGACAGCCTCTCTTCCTCGGTACTCAGGCATTTTCAGCACAGAGGATCTCTTTGGGACCTGCAGATGGCTTCAGGTGAAGTGTCTGATGACTGAGCTGGACAGCCTGCGCTCTCTGTCCCTGAGGTAGCCTTCTGCCTTCCCGTGGTACCCGACTCCTCTGAAACCCCTGCTCACAGTCCTGGTGCCTCTAGAACTCAGTCTCAGTCACCCACAATCAACCCCTCCCTACTGTTCTGTACCCCACAACCTGTTTGATGCTTTAAGTCCTCTTTGTTCCTTTCACTAAGGATGCTGGGGTGGCTGAAGGAGTGAACTGAGGGGTACCTGAAGGAGCCAACCCAGAGGTGGCCGAAGGAGCAAACCCAGGGGTGCCCGAAGGAGCCAACCCAGGGGTGCCCGAGGGAGCCAACCCAGGGGTGCCCGAGGGAGCCAACCCAGGGGTGCCCGAGGGAGCCAACCACTACCCCCTCAGCAGTCAGGCACGCACAGAAACGCTGGCACACCTTTCCAGTTCAAAATAAACACCCACAACAGCAAACCCTCTCAAAAGCTGTGAGAGCAGAGCCACCCAGACAGTCACCACCAGTCGCTCACGGCTGCCCGGAGGCACAGAGGGTATCGAAAACCATCGACGCTGACCCCAAACGCCCAGCCTTAGGCACAGGCAGTACAGAAACACAGCCCAACCCACCTTCACACGTCAGGAGGAAGTAGTCCTGGTTGTGACTGAAGGATGCGCTGAAGTAAGTGCAGTTCTCAACGAGGTCGCAGGACAGGCAGCGCCTGTTGAAGTTGCCGTTGGTGCTGGCGCTGGCAAAGGGAACACAGGTCCGTGAAGGTCACTGAGCAAACCTACCTGGAAGCGACACTACTGAGAGGGCAGGGCTCTGAAGCTCCCAGGGGAAGGTTAGGATGGATGTTAGGAAGCCCTTCCTCAGGGAAAGGGTGCTCAGAGCCTGGACTGGACTGCCCAGGGCAGTGGGGGAGTCCCCCTGCCTGGAGGTGTTGAAGAACCCTGTAGCCATGGTGCTTCCCACCCTGCTCGAGTGGCAGCAGGGAGGGGGTCAGGCTGTGTCTGTCAGTCTCTCAGGGACTGAGGGGTTGTGTTGGGGTGGGGATGGTTGGATTCAGGGATCAGGTAGCTCCTTTCCAAGGAGGATTCTCCTGGGATTCTGTGATTAGAGACACTGAAGGAACTGTTTCTGCAGCTATCACTGCTCTACTGGTTGCCCTAAGGTGGACTCGATGGGATCCTCTGCAGGGAGGCAGTAGGCACATACCTGTACAGATGTCTCCTCCTCGGCAGATCTTCTGTGCTGTGGAAATAACTGGGGGGAAGAGATAATCCAGAGGCAACCGTGTTATTAGAAGGGTTGCTCAGAGGTCCCTCACGTCAGAGCATCTCCCTCCCCATCCCCATTTTCCTGATCTTGATGGTGAACAGGCTGTCCAGGGGGGCTGTGGAGTCTCCTTCTCTGCAGACGTTCCAGCCCTGCCTGGCTGTGTTCCTGTGCCACTGGGTCTGGGGGATCCTGCTGTGGCAGGGGGGCTGGACTGGGGGATCTTTCCAGGTCCCTTCCCATCCCTAAGGATTCTCTGCGCAGTGGCACCTTCTGGAGGTAACAGAGAGGGGCAGCTCAGCCCGATCTGCAGGGTCCAGACAGAGCCCTTGGATGGATCTCATGACACAGGGGCACCCCTTGGGTGGGTAACTTCTCGACAGGACATGGAGCCCTGCTGATCTGCATTCAGTGCTTGCCTAGATGGGCACGCTGATTGCTCACACTGTATGGGCTATCTTCTGCTTGACTGGCCACCTAAAATGCCAGTGAGTCTAGTTCCCCCTGCACTCTGCCAAGACCCTTAGATCCTCCTGAGGTTACTGTTAATGGAGAGCACTCAACTGCAGGGGCATCGTGCTCTTTGGGATCAAAGATACTCCTGTGACTTCACTCGGGACCTTCAGGAGCTGAGAAGGGGGAGCCTTCTACCCCCTTGACCCCCTGCCTGGCAGGACCTCCATGCGATACCCTCTTCAGGAGCCCCTTCACCTCTTTTCTCCTCCAAATCCTTGGATGTCTTTCGAGCAAACCTTTGCAGGAGCTCGAAGGGCTCCTGAAGAAGGCTCGGGGGTTTTTCCTCATCTCCTGACCACACACATTCCGTTCCTAACGCAGAGCCTATAGTCCTGGCTCTGCCAAGGACGAGCGACCCCTTCCAGCCCCGGGTACTCACATTTTGTGCCTCTTCTCATCGTAAGCCAGTATTGTGGTCACGTCCCAATCACCAGACGTAATGGCCTGTAAGTTGTCGCTGCTGATGTTGGGCTGTCAGAAAGAAAAGAGCAGTAGGTGTCTCTGTTTGTAAAGAAGACACCGAGCAAGGCTTCTCCTCTGGAAGAGGCAGCTCTTCAGACCCCACGGCCGCTGAGCCATGCACTGTAAATGCCACCCTCCCCCTGCTGCTGGGGTGAATCATCTTAACCCCAGCTCCACTGGAGATAACGGGATGAATTCAGCACAGAGCAGCTTCAAAGCCCTTCTCGTAGCCCAGTGTGGCCACGGGCTTCTGAGTAATGCTTTATGGCAGGGCAGGGGTTTAGTGACCCGTGTGCAGAGGAGGAGGCAGTGGAACCCCGACGCAGCAGCAGTAGTGCTGGGGAAGAGACAGCTGCTTGACCTTTTTCTTGGAAGGATCTCCTTATCAACTCATTCAGAGCATCTACAGACCCTGTGAGGAGAGACCAGGGAACTGGGGGTGGTTAGTCTAGAGAAGAGGAGGCTGAGAGGAGACCTTCTTGCTCTCTCCAGCTCCCTCACAGGAGGTTGTAGTGAGGCTGCTGCTGGGCTCTCCTCCCCAATTCCTGATGCTAGGATGAGGGGCAGTGGCCTCAAGCTGCATCAGGGGAGGGTTAGATTGGATCTGAGGAAGAAGCTCTTTGCTGAGTAGTTAGGCACTGGACCAGGCTGCCCAGGGAGGGGGTGCAGGCCCCATCCCTGGAGGGGTTTAAAAACCGAGTAGCTAGAGCCCTTGAGGCCATGGTCTGGAGGTTGGGGAGCTGTTGGGATGAGGGCTGGGCTGGGTGATCCTGGAGGCCCTTCCCAGCCAGGATGACTCTGATTTGGAAGTCCATGTCAGCTTACAGCCCATAAAGCATCGCTGAAGGCTTTGTCTGCCATTCACAACCCACATCTGCACCTTCCAGGGTCACGGGGTGCAGGCACAGAGACTGACTGCTCTTCACTGCTCACTGCTGCCAGGGAGTCACCTGTGACGATGCCATGGCGATGTGGTAGAAATTCCCGCGGCCGCCCTGGGGGATGGCTCGCACGAAGAAAAACCTCCTGCCGTCCTTGGAAAAGAGGGGCTCCTCGTTCTGCAGCAGGCAAAGGCAGAGGGGAGGTTACCATCAACACACGAGAGCCCCGCGCTGCAAACCTCTGCCTGACCATTCACAGGGAACCACAGAGAGCTCTGCAGAGAGCTCTCCTTTTCCTCGCAGGAAAGCAGACCCTTCCCAGCTCAGGGAGACAGGGAGACAGCAGCAAGGAGAGGTCTGTGGCCTTAAGGTCAAATCCCATCTGCAGAGCATGAACTCCACATCCAGAGAAGAGAGGGAGAGGAGAGGGAGAGGAGAGGGAGAAGAGAGGAGAGGGAGAAGAGAGGAGAGGGAGAAGAGAGGAGAGGGAGAAGAGAGGAGAGGGAGAAGAGAGGAGAGGGAGAAGAAAGGGAGAAAAAGAGAGGGAGAAGAAGAGAGGAAGAGATAAAGCAAACCAGAAGGAACCAAAACACAGTGAAACACAAATAGCTTCTATTTTCAACTGCTTTTCTGTCCAGAGCCCCACAAAACAACACCCCTACTGCTTAAAGTCAGCATCGGTCTCCACGTGGGGTGCGAGGCGTTATCACTGAGGTCCATGCTTCTCACACAGAAGGGGGTGAATTCCCACCAGCATCACTTCTCCAGCGTTTAAATCCAAGCAGACAGCAGGCTGTGAGCTGCAGGACATACCAGGGACCAGGGCATCCTCGGCAAGAAGGACTGCTCACTCCTGGCCACCTCTGCCCACAGTACAAACCCCGTTGTCCAGCCAGTGTCTTCCTCAGGTCTGGAAATCCATTTCTCTTCTTTGGGGAAGAAGCAAAGAAGGAAACCAACCTGCCCCAAAGTCGACCGCAAAGAGAAGAGGACTCTCACCTGCCTGTGCAGCCAGCCTTCGCTTTCGTCTTCGTGTTTCTAGAAGAGAACAGGACTGTTAACCCGTGCCTTCCCGGCTCCCAAGGGCAGGAAGCCCTCGGATGGAGCCTAAACGGCTGTGCAGGAGCACGAGGAATCTGCTTCAATCCCTGTGTGAGGAGCGCAGCCCGTGGCTGCCCTCGCTGTCCTCCCTCTCCGATGGAGCCGCCACGCACGCGTTCAAGGACAGACAAAGCCCAGGACCCCCCAAGCCTGGTCATCCCCCGCACCGGGGCTTAGGGAGGAGGTAGAGGATGAAATGGGAGGTACGGGTTCTGCCCTGTCCTCCGGCATTTCCGAGGGGTAGATGCATCAGCCCCTCTGCCTAGGGAGGGGGTGCCTGAGCCTGCTGGTGGGGCGAGGGGGGAGCCGCTAACGCTGACTTAATGCACCGCCACTGCGCTGTGTTTGCAGGAGAGGTGGACGCACGACAGGGAAACGGTGGCCACATGGACCACTTCAGTGCCATCAAATCCTGGGTCTTCCGAAGGAATTCCTCACTGAGAGGCTGCTGAGCCACTGGAGCAGGCTGCCCAGGGAGGCTGTGGCTGCTCCATCACCCCTGGCAGTGTTCAAGGCTGGGTTGGAGGGGGCTCTGGGCAACCTGTTCTGGTGAGAGGTGTTGCTGC
>VZRI01010402.1:0-24345 GCA_013397515.1 Upupa epops | reverse complement strand
CCCTGATCATTTTCATGGCCTCCTCTGGACCCACTCATCAGGTCCATGTCCTTCCTGTACTGAGGGCTCTGGAGTTGGATGCAGGACTACAGGTGAGGTCTCACCAAGGCAGAGCAGAGGGACAGCGTAGAATCCACTCTCTCGATCTGCTGGCAACGCTGCTTCTGATGCAGCCCAGGATGTGATTGGCCACCTAGGCTGCAAGCACACATTGTCTGCTTCAGGCCAGCTTCTCAGCCTTTTTCCTCAGGGCTGCTTTCTACCCCTTCCTCCTTCAGACTGGACTTGCAGCGAGGATTGTTCCAGGGGTGGAACCTGAGTCTTACTGAACCTCATGAGGTTCTCCTGGACCCACCTCTCCAGCTTGTCCAGGTCCTTCTGGATGACCTCCTGACCCTTCAGCTTATCAACACCATCACTCAGCTTGGTGTCAACTGCAGACTTGCTGATGGTACCCTCAATCTTGCTGTCTATATCACTGATATAGATAGCTTTCCCAGACACAATTCTTATCGGATAAAAATATTAATCTAGGTTCAGCACCTACCTGTTAGAATAAATGGTTCAGGAAAAGGCACAAAAATTAGACTAATTAATTATGACATAATCTGCTAGTAAGAGAAGCTTCTATCCAGCCTGAATTTGCCTTGGAATTTATTTGTGGAGGCATGGGGATTTATAACATCACAGTTAGCTTATGAGCGATGGTTTTGTTAGCCGCATAAATGTCTGAGCTACTTCTAGGATCTCACAGATCTTGGCATGGCGTTGTTTTATGACAAGGAGTAACATGAGTTATGTGTTACGCTTCAAATTATTTTCTTTTTTCAACATTTAATTACTGTCCTTTTAATGATACACTCAATATTTTAGATGAAGACTTGTTTATTTAATATATGTAAATATTGTTCATCAGAAGGGAGGTGATTAGCAGATCGAGGAACGTTCTTCTCCCCCTCTAGTCTGTACTGGTGAGGCCGCATGTGGATTATTGTTGCCAGTTCTGGGTCCTCCCAGTTCAAGAAGGACACAGAGCTGCTGGAGAGTGTCCAGTGTAGAACAACAAAGATGATGATGGAAGTAGAACACCTCCCTTATGAGGAAAGGCTGAGGGAGCTGGGTCTCTCGAGCTTGAAGAAGAGGAGGCTGAGGGGTGACCTCATTAATGTCTATAAATATGTGAGGGAAGGGTGTCAGGAGGATGGAGCCAGGCTCTTCTGGTGACAGGACAAGGAGCAATGGGTGCAAGCTGGAACAGAGGAGGTTCCATATAAATACCAGAAGGAACTTCTTCCCAGGGAGAGTAATGGAGCATTGGAACAGGCTGTCCAGGGGGGTTGTGGAGTCTCCTTCTTTGGAGCCATTCAAGACCCGCTAGGATGTGTTCCTGTGAGACTTGCTCTAGGTGATCCTGGTGCGGCAGGAGGATTGGACTAGATGATTTTTCAAGGTCCCTTCTTAACCCTAATGATTCTATGATTCTATATCCAGCCACGTGCCTTTTTTAAAGAGATCATGCAATCTGTATTACTTCTGTTAGGATCTAGAACAGACTATAATATGAGGATTAAAATCTTGGGTTTATTCTATTGTCATTTATTGTAAGAGTCACATTCTGAAACAGACTACATGCCTAAGAAAGGACAGGATTCTTTCAGGAGAACCTGCTGTCCCTGTCCTGTCTCACCAGCACAATTCAACTGCTTTACCTATGAAGCCCAGGGCAGCACCCAACTGCTCACCAGTAGACCTTGACGAGAGTTGAAGGTGTCAGAGCCTTGCAGATCAGGCTCCGGTTCATGATGGCATTTAGCATGGTGACTTCTGCACAGGCACAGACAGACTCATATTTTACCTTGGCTGGGCTTCATCTGCCTCTGGCCAAGAGCCACAGCCAGCCCTGGGGCCAGTGGCCAAGATAAAAAGCCTCCCTGTGAGTAGCAGTGGTCTGGTTCAGCACTCACTGCTGTGCTGGGCAGGCAGACGGTCTCCCCACACAAAATACAAGCACTGAAATTCATCTGATTCCCATTATTGGATTAAATTTCTGAAAAATTGCCCATGTCAGAGACTTCACTGTGAATTAGGACTCATTTCCAGCTGGGATCAGGAGGAAATCCTCTCTCCTCAGTGTGGTGTAGCCCAGCACTCTAAGTGATTTACACTTCCCTTTGGACAACTTCTGTGCAGGTAATCCCTGCAGATGGGACATAGGGCAGCACCACTGAGCAGCACACCTTTGCTACAAGTCTGTTTTATTACACTCACCAAAGACAATCACTTTTCTGGTAATAACTTTCTCCTAAAACACTTATTCTGGGTTCTGCTGTGTTTTATTGAAAGACTACGTGAACCCCCCTGAATCTAACACATATTGGCCTTTTAATTCGAGGTACAGTTAGCCAGGTCTGTGGTCTTTCTTCCAGAGTGGGGACTGGTTTCTCTACCTATTTCAAGCAAAGAAGGAGATGTCTCAAGAAAAGCCTTTGAAATTTTCCTTTCCCTTCCTGCATTGATCTCTGTAATCAATGCTGCTCTGGGTAGCCACACTGCAGTGTAGCAGCAACTGAGTGACTGAATTTCTAGTCAAGGGGAAACCCACCAAGCCTGCACACTGTGCAGCCCAAGCAGCAGCGCACACCACAGAGGCGCAGTTCTCACACACCAGCTCACCTGACGACCCTCTCACATTCACACAAAAATTAGCACAACACTATTCCTGTCCATATCTCAAAGAAAGCTCCATGGTTTTACCTCATTTTGTAGTAAAGACATCCTACAGTTTAGATGAGCAATTCAGGAAGATTTTTTTACTGCATTTTGCTCTGTCAGAAGTTCTTGTCAGCTAATATTAACTTCCAATAGCTCTGTGACCTCCCCATACTTTGCAGTCAGCTCCGAGCCAGCCTGACTCATTGATCAAAGGAGACTCAATAAAATGAAATGTTTGGGGGCATTTTAATTCTATTGTTTACTGGCATTTTTGTAAAGACCAATGGCATTAAGAGGATCCATCAGCTTCCCAAGCATGTTTAACCCACAGAGCCACGCACGATTCCTCCTGCTGCTGGAGAGAGAGATGCTGTGGTGTTTTCTCTCTCTTTAAGGCAAGGACTTCTAAAAACTGGAAGCTAAATACGTAGTCCATTACCCTCTGCCTGAAAAATCTGAACAGGTATTAACCTCACGATTTCTGTTTCTCAGATGGAGTAACAGATTGGTAACTGGTGGTTTTAGGAGTTCCAGCACAGTTCTAGCAGAGCTACACAGCTAGAGGAGGGTGAGAAAAGGCATGGCTTATGTGAGAAATGGGCCCACAAAATCTAAATCTGGAAGAGAGTTTAAGAGCTAGTAACAACATAAAAATCATAGTGCTTTAGTTATTTGACTACATTTTACTTGGAAAATGCTCTTAAGGTTCTATTTATGTAAAAATTACAGCTACTGAATCACTGCAGAAAAGATTATTCAAAATTGTAAACACTTTGCAGTTTTCTTCTGGTGACTCCAAGCTAATATCCTCTGTGTTTAATACAATCCTATTGTATTACGTTCTCCTTACTCTGAAATAAAACCACACGTTTGTAAGTATCATTGCTAGACAACTGAAAGTAAACATATTTTGTCCCTTCTCATCATGAAAACTGCCACTCTCCTGAGGTTCAGCCTTTGCGCACACACTCAAAGGAAACAAGCTTCTGCTCCATCAGCACCTGTCCAGAAACCCCAATCCTGACTAATTCCAACATCTGTGAAAATTTTTCACAACTCTGGATAAGTCAAAGAGGTTTGCACTGACAGACAAGGATCTGCCAAACACTGTCATGTTATGTCTGAGTTGCAGATACCTTTTATGCATGCCACCAGCTTCAGCAAGCTCTCAGAGAAGCTCACTAAGCAGCTAAAGGCATCCTGCCTTGCTATAATACTATACTAGTAGAATCTCCTGACTATTAAATTTACTTTTTCATTGTAAACTATGATTCATCAGAATGCAAGTGATTATGCAGTGAATACTGCCTGAATGTCTCTAATCAGATGATTTCCCTTGCAGTAGCGTGAAGAGTTATCAGTGAAGTTGGCTGAAAACCCAGCTTGTTTGTCAGGGTCCCTATTCTATCACACACTCAAAGGTAGGCAAATGGTTAACAGTCCTGTCTGAGTTTCAATGTGCTCTGCTTTATTGTAGCACCTGCCACTGAAGATCTGGGGACGGTTTGTGAACAGTAATCAGCTGAATTCCTAGATGACTATTCAGCCAGTATATTACACAGACCAGTGAGCAGAGGTGTGAAAACACATCAGACTTCTCTGTAAGACTGTCTAGACAAGACTGTCTTCTTCATTCCCTAGAACAGGACTTTTCTATTGTTTCACGTAAGGGGGTACAGAAGCACTAGTAAGGGAACCAGACTGGTCTCAGTACTCCTGACAGCAAAAGATACTAAGCAGAGAAACATTTTTTAACCCAACTTCTGCCATTTAGAATTCCTATTCCCCTCCTTGCTGCACTTTCTGGGCACTGCTGCTGCCACAGTGTCCTGGAACAGTTATTTCCTGGAGGTGGCTGTTAAGAGGCTACAGAAATATTTGGTTCTTCAGGCTACAAAATCTGAATGAAGTGTGGCTGTGGACAGGGAAGAGTTATAAGCTACTCTGTTAACTCTTTGCAGGCTGGGCAGTTCCCACATGTATCACCAGCTGATAGACTGAAGTACAGCAGTTTATTCCTCACTGGCCAATCTTTTCTTAGCCAACCTTTCCACATTTTGTATTGATCACATCTTCCTATATATTAAAGGCTGAAACCTAATGATCTAACCAAACTGGCTTTAACCATTTCGTTCAAGCACCAAGAGCTGGAAGATAAGGCTTCACTGTAGGTTATACAATCCCACTAGGATGTCCAGGCAAGCAACTACTGCTGCTGCCCTCTACACTACCACCAGAAATCCCAAACAAAACTGAGAGACATGGAGAGTCCCCACTGAACAATGAGTGTGAAGCTAACTGCTTTTATTAGCAGTGAAAGCCCTGCCTTGGAGAGAGCAGAGGCAGAAAAGCTGAGACTAAGCTCAGAAATTGAGTGTTTGCTCCTCCTCCCTTCAGTGAGTCTATGATACTTTATCATGTCATTCTTGTGTTTCAAAGAGAAGCTTTTGACCAATAGTCCCTGCTGTTGGGAAGGGTTGCACAAACATATGGCATGCATTCCTCAAATCAAATTCAGCCAGGGCCTTTGTTTACAGGGTTTGTCCTCAAAAACAGCACTCAGCTGCAGCTTTCTGCCATAGCTGCCTTATTAAATATGAGCCTTTTATTTTAAACACAGTACACTTTGTAACAAGAAAATCAATATAGAAAAAATCAGAGTACTGCAGACAACAGCTGTAGGACATAATCTGACAGTGTTTTGGCAGTTACATCTTCAGCTAATATTTCACTTTTTGTTTTTAATGACACCAACATATAAAGGTCTGACTTTCCACCTGGTGAACCAAAGGCACACGAAAGAAAGGAGCCAAGAAACCACCGTTTTTCAACATTAAAGGGGTATTATCTAAAAAATTTATCAGTTGTTACTGATTCTTTCCTTTAAAAAACATGTGAGAGGATAGCTTTTCCCAGAGCTACAAGGAGTTAACAGCCTCAGCAACCTCACAGCCTCTAGCAAAGACATCCTGGAAAGACCACTCAATAGATTCCAGTGCCTGCACTTGGCTGTGGTAAAGGTGCTTAGGTCTGCTCAAGGCTAGGACTGAAAACGTACCTATAAGCAAAGTTCCCTAGGTAGAAAGAGGATGAAGCCACAGAGGTGCCTGGCACGCAGGAGTAAAGGGCAAACATAAAGGTAGCTCTTTAACAGTGATTCTGATTCTGATATTCTTACTTCTTCTTTCTTAGTAGAAAGGTTATGATTAGAACCCGTCCCCTGCAGGGGTGGTTTATGCTGTCATTTAATACTGAAGTTTTTGGAACCTACCTATTTTCCCTGAGAAGGTGGAAGATTAGTTCTCTAAAATGGCATGTGGTTCCCTTCAATTACAAGAACAAACTCAAACACATTTCCTAAATGAGGGGAAGAGAGAGGCTGCTAAATCGTTTTGAACTGAAATTGCTTGGGTTTTGCCACATCCCACTGAGTATCTTTTTCTCAGCTAATGAAACTGTTTTTTCAAAGGCTCCCACTCCAGATTTCTGTGGCAAATGCTTTAATTAAGATTGATACATTCCATTTGCTTAGCATTCAGACTTTGATACAGCATATTTAACCTGAAGTGCATTGCTCTCTAGCGCTGTGCAGGCGGCCGCAGTGATGTCAGCAGCACATGCAGTCAGTGCATGCAGCATGAGCGCAGCATCCAGTAAATGCAACGCTGATGAAACGCTGACAAACCCCTCCTGGGCAGGGGCATCCTTCCAACACAGCCACACGCGAAGGAAAACAGTAAACCTGTCTCTTATTTCAGGGACGTCATGATCGGAACAGCTACTTCAGAGCTCCAGCCAAGACTTCTGCCGGCTCATCTCTGTTTAAATGAGTCCATATGGAAAATTAAACAACTTTGAATAGCCTGTTATTCCTGACAGGCTAGAGGACTTCATGCTGTTGAAGTTTTATGTGCTTGTAGCAAACATTTTGCTGGGGAGATGAGCTCTCAGCCTGAAACTGGCTGGGGCTTTGCAGCAATTTCTTGGGTAGAGAGATAATTTCCAACTGAACTCAGACCGTCTGCGTGTGGTGCAAGGAATCCAATCACCACTTGCTATGGAGGATGATTTCTAAGATGAATACCTACCTTGGCAATAAATCAAATTCATCAATATCTGGATATTTGAAAGTGTCTGCACCAAGTAACAGCAATCTTTCTGCAAATAACTCCAATGAGACAGCAAGCAGTCTGGATTCACCTGCCTTGGATATCAGCAGGGTGATAATCATGGGGGTTATCCTAGGTGCCTTCATACTCTTTGCTATTATAGGTAATATCTTGGTAATTCTCTCTGTTGCTTGCAATCGACATTTAAGGATTCCTACAAACTATTTCATAATTAACCTCGCAATAGCAGATTTGTTGCTGAGTTTTACTGTCCTTCCATTCTCTGCCACACTGGAAATTCTTGGCTACTGGGTTTTGGGGAGGATATTTTGTGATATCTGGGCAGCAGTTGATGTGCTGTGCTGTACAGCTTCTATTTTAAGTCTGTGTGCAATCTCTATAGATAGATATATAGGGGTACGTTATTCTCTCCAGTACCCAACTTTAGTAACGAAAAGAAGGGCAATTTTGGCTCTCCTAGGTGTCTGGGCCCTTTCCATGGTAATTTCTATTGGGCCTCTTTTGGGCTGGAAAGAACCAGCACCCAAGGACGATAAGGAGTGCAGCATTACTGAAGAGCCATTCTACGCGTTGTTTTCTTCCTTGGGGTCATTTTACATTCCTTTGATCGTCATTCTTGTGATGTACTGTCGGGTCTACATAGTGGCAAAAAGAACTACTAAAAACCTGGAAGCTGGCGTTATGAAAGAAATGTCCAACTCCAAGGAGCTGACTTTACGGATTCATTACAGGAACATTCATGAGGACATGTTAAACAACACCAAATCCAAGGGTCACAATCCCAGGAACTCCTTAGCTTTCAAACTTCTAAAATTCTCCAGAGAGAAGAAGGCAGCCAAGACGCTGGGAATCGTGGTTGGCATGTTTATTTTGTGCTGGCTTCCTTTCTTCATTGTTCTTCCACTAGGTAAGTTGGTTACCACGAGTTTGGTAGGGGAGGGGGAGGAAGCAGGCTAGTTATTTATTACAAAAATATCGTAGAAAAAATCAGATGAATGATAAGCAGATATTTTGAGAACCGTAGTGAACAGCTGAAAGGAAGGGAAGTGAAAGTAATTTATTTCTCATGTTGGCTTTTCAGAAAACTCTGCAAAGCATATGCAGCCTGCAGAAAGCTGGCTCATCTGCTGGTCCTTCTCACTGATCAAACCAGGGGACAATATCTTCAGAGTCTATACTTTAAATCCTCCTTTATGGTCTTTGTTAGAATCCAGTTTGGTTTCAGACTGATTTTTATAGGATGCTCTCACAGAAATTCTAAACAAAAACACAGGGTTTCAGCACTGAAATGTTTAGTTTCATTTACAGTTAGACCTTTGGACTGTAATACAACATTGTCAACAATGTTAAATGGAAACAAGCCCACTCCTGCGACAACGAGGTGCAAAACTCCCCTGAGCTTTGGGAAGCTGAAAATGTTCTAGTCCTCAGTTCAAATGTCACTGATCAAATCCCAAAAGTAAACATAGGAAGCCCACTGATCCCCACAGAAAGGTTCTCATTGGTTTCAGTAGGTTCGGGCATTTCAGCAGGTTGCCATGTGAGCTTTTGACAGCCACTTAGTTCACTTGCCACTTTTTCTCCCTATTGTATCATAAAGGTAAAAATCTCCACAATTCAAGGTTTGCATAAAGCTAACATTAAGGATGTGAAAAATTCCAAACAGAAGGAAAATTATGAGCAAAGTTCTCATTGGCTACTGAAGGTCTTTGTGCTAGTTCTTAAAGCAAGTTTACGACATAGTTTGAGTTTCCATCTACTGTGATATCTGCATACAGAAATATACTTTCACTGTATGTCGCCAGCAGCTCAGAGGTCATGATCCCCATGGAAAGTGTCCTCCTTCATTGAAGGAACATTGCAGAGAAAAGTAAATGTGGCTGCAGCAGACTATCTCCTTAGCTAGCAGAAGCCATATAGCTGCTGGTCATGTACAAGGAGCACAGTTGCAGACAAGCCTGTTAGAAACATTAAGGTCACAAGGCAGAAACAATCTGAGAAACAAGTTTCTTGAGTGATTGTTAGTTTTCCCTTTAAGAAGTTATTTCAAAACTCGTGGTCTTTCCTGGGACACATAGTGAGTCGTTGCTTATGACATCTGAACTTATTACCTGTCACAACACTGCTTTCTCTCCCATATAAATTGCATCCAAGGCATCAGTGAGGCACAGACTGAGAGCCTCCCCAACAAGATACTTGTGTTGGCAGAGGTGCTGGGTGGGCAGAAGGGCTACACCCTCTGCTGTGGGCTCTGACCCAGGTCAGACTGTGGGCCTGTAACCCTCAACATGCTCACTGCAGGGGTTGTGCCAGACATAGCTGAGGTTCAGAAATGGTTGTCATTATGTAAGCTAAGAAGAGGGGAAAAAAATCAGCATCTCTGTGTTGCAATTCAGACTGTTAGCTGTCCTGTCCCATGCCTAGGAGTACTTTCAGGGGCCCAACTTATAACTGGTAGCTTCTAGTCTAAGAAAAAATAGGGTACAAGTATCACCCAGTATAGTATCCAAGTGCATTCAAATAGGTACTGTCGCTGTGTTTTGCTGACTAGGAATAGGACTAGTTTTTTCCTTGACCCCAACCTCTTGTGGGGATTTATTCAGCACAGTTCAGAATCTTGCATTTTTCGTCTCTGTGCATTACTGCAGAAGTAATTATGCATAATGATGCAGCCATTCTTAACTGCAGAAGAGGGTAGAGCAGTGGAGAAAGAGTCCTGAAGGATCTTGCTGTGTGTTGCATTCTTCATACCAGACACCTTTTGCTTTGCGCCTTGAAGTCACAAAATTAAATTAAACATTATTAAGAACCTGTACAACTTCAGTGATAGGTAAACTGCAGAATTCAAAGGGGACTGATGATTTATAAGACTCTCCTTAGGTGCCCTGGGCTACTTTAATCACAGCCCACTCACTCATTGTACGACTGCAACTGAGTCCAGCCTACATACTTACCTTCCCTGTACTGGAAGGACAGGCCTCTTCCTCAGTCCATAGTTTTCACAACTTACATTTGTACCACTAACCCAAATCACACCTCATCACACCTATATCTTTACTACTTTTTGTTGTTGTTCCCTGTTTCTCTCAGCAATGCCATGACTCTGCAGAATGGCATTAGATGAGCAGCTCTGGATTTCTGAGGATCCAACCACAAACCATTTGACAAGTCAGTAAAGGGTTGTTTCTGCAACAACCCAAAAGCATGTCTTAACAAATCGATCCACATATAGAGGAGTTTCCTTCATGTTACAAAATGTCCTCAACTTTTCTAATAGCTTCCCAGACATACTATGATTCTCTTGTCCTGGGATTTCAATACATTCTGCAGCTACCCGTTCTGATATCACAGACAAAGGATTATTGCAGGTGGCAGATACACACTAGGAACTGATGAGGTGCTGATTGCAGGGAAATTGCTTGAATAAATATTCTAAAACAAAGGGCAAGACAGAATTATAATACTTACAGAGTGATTTTCAAGTAAGAATCAAAGGACTTTGCAATGAGAGCTCAGGCAGGGCTCTATGTACCGCTGCAGGGAGTAATTACAGCACTGACACTGTGATGCATAAAATAATTGGCACAAAGAATGACCCACACTCTCTGTCTGTGAGACGGAACCATGCTGCCTTTAGCTGAGCACCTGATGATGCAGCAAAACTGGTATGAAAAAGAATGGTGTGAGAACCGTAGTTTTATTGCCGTATCTCTCAGCTATTATTTGCAGACTATTCAGCAATAGGACTATTGAATACCCTTGTTGTGCACATTCAGAAATGCTCCATGGCTTCCTTGATGGCTGTGCAGCCATGCAAAATTACCTGTGGTACAGCATAAAAAATAAAATGAAGGCGTATGTATCTTTGAACCAACACCTTGTGACACAAGCTCAGTGACTCAGCTTTGAAGATGAAGTATCTTGCTTCTTTGAAATAAATATGGTGGGGTTTTTTCCCTTATAGAAATTCTTTCTTAGACATCACAACTGTGTTGAAAATGCACCACTGTAAAATGCTGAATAAAATAGATTATTTTTATCTAAAGGAGAGAGCCCTGTAGGATTAAGGTCGCACTCATTAAAACTCCTTCCTTTAAACAAAGGAATATCCAATTTTATACTAATATATTAATTTTTTAATTAATTGAAATGAAGGATTGTATGCTAGGTATGCAGACAGCTAGGTAAAATCTAGGCTCATTCCTGTTAACTGAGGTACTAGAGAGGACTGGCCAGTCTTCTTCCAGATACATGTACAGAAAGCCCACACAAAAATCTCACCACCTCCAGTTCTTTACGAAAAGTATACCAACCTCCCCAGCCTGATCCTTAACACCAGAGGAGATCAGCAAACAATTATTCACCCCCTGGTTCAGACCCTAGCTCCCCCTCCTCCCACAAAACACATGATCCTATCCTCTGAAGTCAGAAACAAAATTCTGACTTAACTGGTCATCATCAATCACTTAACTGGTAGTGGAATAAGGTCCCAAGAGCATTGAAATTTAGATACAACTGCTTTGACTACCCTTATACAGCATTTCAAAATCTCTCTATAAAATAATAATAAAAAACCCACAAAAATCCTCTGCATGCTACAGGTCATCAATACAAAACTATTCTTAAAATAAAATGGTATTCAAATAGATTTATGTTACATCAGGCCAACCTCTGCATCTCTGCTCTAAGAGTACCAAATCAGGCCACTTAGTTTCCCATGGGAAATGCTTCAAGGCATTAGGTCTGATGCTGTTTATGCTGCTAGGTTTTTGAAAGGCTTTAGGCTTGGTTTGTCTTTCTTCTCATTTTGGTCTTGCCTTCTTTTCCCCTCTCTCACTAGCCTAGCTCTCTAGATCGGATGCTCTCCCATGCACAGTTATACAGAATTTGGACATTCAGAGATGTGTTTGGCAATGCCACCCTCTGCCCACTCGCAGGTCAGTCACTGGGACAAGGGTCAGTTGCACAGGTGACAACAGAAACCTGCTCTTCCTATTTGTTAGCCAATTCCTGTAAAACCAAACATCATAAGGGCACTTCTTATCCTGCACAGAATGTTTTGTCACACATGGAGGACTAGGATATTTTAAGATGATTCATTTTACTGCTAAAATAACCTCCCTTAAGCCCTGAAGCAAGGATTTGCCAATTATCCCACACTTACAGACTTCTATTTTTCAGAAGAAACTTGTTTGTTAGTAAAGCATATGAGACTGCAGAAATTCTGGGGTACTTCCTATGTTCCTGCCTTTGATTTGGAACTCAGAGGAACAAAAGGAAGTCTTAAAGTATTACAAAAACAAATACACAAAGCAGGATAGAAAAAATACAGACATCAACTTGTGCTGACTATTCTCAACCTCAGGGACAGCAGGAACTCCTAGGACAGGTGATAAGAAACCTCCAAGGATCAAAGAAAAATCAGGACTGAGCCACTGGGAAGCCATAAGTCTGTTTACTGAACTCAAAGGCAGGAGAGAATGGATAATTTCAAAGGAAACTGCTTTGAGCATCCAGGTAAGACAGCAGACACAAGGTCCTAATGGCAAAAGCATCTGTGCTATTGCTCATGCTAGCAGTCACTGGGAAGGCAGTGAGTAAAATTATGCATGCACATATCATCCCAGAGCACTGAGACCACACCTCAGGATCTCAGCTCCAAGTTTATTAATGTAGTTGTCTGTGAAATAAAGATGGGAGAAAGGTGATATTTTACCGCATTCTATAAGGTCTCCCTCCACAGACTACGGCTAGGCTTTGAGCTATTTTGATGGGCTTCAAGTGATGTCTTGAAACTCAAAAGCAATTCCCATCAGTCTCTAAGTAACAAATGAGAAAAGAGACAATGGAGATTCATACAGTGGCTGTGTGGTTGTGCTTTCCAGTTCCACACTGGAGTCCTATTCCTGTTCTTTCTCAACAATATCCAAGACAGATTGCCTCAATTGCAAGTCAGAAGCAAGAAAGGGAGAGAAAAACAGCAAAGCACGCCCAGATTTTAAGATATTTAAGTGTAATAAATGAAATGTCAGCAGACTCAGATTAGCATTTCCAGGCTCCCTTAAACAGCTAATCCTTTGCAAAAAAGCACAAGCTTGGCCCATGTTCTTTCTAGTTAGCAAGCCACAAAATTCTGTGACAAATTCTTTGGACAAAATAACAATAATATCGTGTCTCTGTCCCTACATGTTGTCAGTTTTAGAGTTCTCAGCAAGGTTCTTACTAAAATTGATCTTGAGATTCTCATGTTTATGTGAAAGGAACACAATTTAAACACAAGTGAATGCTTTGCAGGGTGTAAGTGCTCACAGCTCTGAGAGGGGGTCTAGTATATAGAAGGATAAATGGATTTGTGTCAAAAATGTCAGTATGTGATGGAATTTTTCCAATCTCATATATTTTCAGTGTCTTTAATCTCCATATTTTGCTATTCAATATATACTTTGGATTTTTTCTAATATGATGTCTATGGATGAGGCATGAAAAACTTTCACCCACTGTTTTGTTTTTTAAGCTGCAGCTTTCCTCTTTCTTTTTGTTTCTGGGCTGAGAAAATGAAGCTCCTATTTTTCTTTTCTATTGTTCTTCTCAATAGCAACCTGTAAATGGTCTGCTGTACCATACATTTTAAAGATGCCTTTTCACCTTCCACTGTTTTAAACATCAGCACCATCTTTGGTATGACACTGTCTGAAGGACAGTCATGGACTGCAGACAAGAGCAGGAGTCTGGAATAGATAGATTGTTTTTCAACTTCTGCTTCTCAGCTAGAGAAATCTCACCATATCTGCAGTGACAATGTCAGTCGCTCTGTGATCCAATACATTGGCACTGTCCTTCTAAAAATGCACATACAATTACCCTGCTTTGTAATGCCTATAATATAAGAAGATGTCTCAGCTCTGGGCTTGATCATCTGAAATATGAGCCCCTCTTTATCAGAGATAAATGTTGTGGATGATAAGAAATTGTGAATTTTAATCAGGATAAGAAAATAAAGACAACAACCTTTCTCAGCCTACAAGAAAGGAAATGGTTTCTGTAGGCTTTGCCTAGGAGGGTGTGTCAGATTCTGCATTTGTGTAGGTCTGCTATCACCATCTGCCTGCTTAAGAACTTGTCTACACAGTATCAGGCTTTATGCCTTCAGGAGCTACTGAGTCTAGTTAATACAGTAATGCACCCATTTGCAGAAATTTACTTCCCTTCATGAATGGGATAGAGGAATGAGTACAAAGCACTTCTAGTCTGTTGGGATGGTTATGGGGAGATTTTTCTGTGTGGCTACCTTGACTCAACAGAAAAACAGGGAAATGAAAGACTTGAGGGCTGAGCACTGGTTGAATGACACTTTCATCACTCTTCACATGTGTTTTCTCCCTGTAGGGCCAGAACGCTCTGGCAGAGAATATTGCAATTGCTATACATAGTCAGTTCTAAGACATACATTTCTCACAACCAGGGCATTTTTCTTAATAGCTGCTCTAGGTCTTCAGACAGATACATAATCTATTGATACAATGCAGAATTAAAATTGCTGTACTTTCACAGCATCGTGTTTCTATTTCTATTTCTCCTGCATTACCATCTGCAGTATCAGTTTCTAGTCAGTTATCCCTCGTTTGGTATTTCTCCTTCCTCTACAGCAAAGTGCTCCCCACAACACAGAAAATTACCCCTAAACACAAAGGTGCAGCTCTGCACTGTGTTGGTGACTGCAGGGCTCCTGTGATTCCTGTGTTGTCCCACAGCTTGGCAGCTCAGGCACCACTGGGATATGCAGCCCAAGGCTTCTGACAGAGAGGCCAACACACTGAAAAACCATAACCAAGTGCTTGTTTGTAGTAGTTATTAATTAACCCATTTTCCTTACATTTTATTGCATTTATTCAGTTGATTCTGGATGCTCTTCCTATTTGTCAAGGTCTTTTCTCACTGTTATCCTAGCCCTCTCCTCCAGATTGCCCACAGTCCCTCCTGGCTTGATTAACTCTTAGTTTTAGAACCATACTTTCTATTTCATCCTCTATTGTTTGTAAACTCTGTGGTTCTTTTCGTATATTAAATTAAGTCCAAGGGAATGTAAACAAACACAGGATGCTGGAAGGCAAGAAATCAGGAGCTTTAGAAACCAAATTAACTTTAAAACCTTGGCATGCCTACTTGGCTAAGCATGTGGTTAAAAGGACTGCAGAAAGCTTAAATCAAAGATGAACATATAATTTCCACATTCTCTAAACTCACAGCTCTGGTCAGAGGCAGCTTATTGCACTTACAGGGAGAATTTTAATTAGCTATACACATGCAGCATTTGAGCTTTCCTTCTTCATTATCAACACAGCCATTGGCAGCTACCAGCTGACAGGGCTGCAAGCAAGGAATCATGATGTGAGCTGCAGAAAAGATCATAGAATCCTTCAGGTTGTAAACAACCCTTGGGATCATCAAGTCCAACCACCAGTCCTACTCTACAAAGTTTACCCCTAAACCAGGTCCCCCAACACATCTAAATGATCCTTAAACACCTCCAGCGATGGGGACTCAACCCCATCCCTGGGCAGCCTGTTCCAATGCCTGGCTACCCTTTCTGTGAAAAATCTAACTTCCAGTCTCTAACTCTTCCCTGGTGCAGTCTGAACCCCCTCCTACTTGTTCTATCACTAATGACCAGTGAGAAGAGACCAACACCCATCTCTCTACAGTGTCTTTTCAGGCAGTTGTAAAGGCCTTCAGGTAGTTGTTAAGACCTCCCCTCAGCATCCTCCTCTTCAAACGAAACATTCCCAGCTCCTTCAATCATTCTTCATTAGATTCATTCGTTAGGCCCTTCACCAGCTTCATTTCTCTCCTCTGCTGTCACTCAAGCATGTCAATATCTCTCCTTTCGCAGCATAATGATGGACAACTTGATTTTTTAATGTGGATATTCCCAGCCAGGCCATCAGCAAACATCTATGACCTGGTTCTGGGGAAGTCTCTCACTGATCACAGTGCAAATTTGGAAGGCTGCCTTTCATCACAAAGTAGATTTCTTGCAAAACAATCCTCATTTTTGAAAATGTTGTCTTCTCAAGAACAGATCAAGAGGGTTTGATATTGTTGAAGCTTCCTGTTTTTCGTGTTTCAGAACTCATTTTTATCATTCTGTATTTCGCAATGTTTTTCCTAGCAACGGCAATTCTTAAAGCACTGGAATATGCTCTCATGTGGCGTGTGGAAAGCTCAGGTGCACTTGCAGTCAGAATTACTTCAGTCTGTACCAAATGGGTGACAGGACAAGAGGAAATGGCCTCAAGTTGCACCAGGGGAAGTTTGACTTCAACATTAGGAAAAGTTTTTCCTGGAAAGGGTCATCAGGCCTTGGAACAAGCTTCCCAGGGAGGGGGCTGGATCACCGTCCCTGGATATGTTTCACAGTCAGAGAGGTCTGGAGCTCAGGGACAGGGTTTAGTGATGGGTTGGGACAGCTGGGTTGAGGGTTGGACTCAATGATCTTGAAGGTGTTTTTCAGCCTAGACAATTATATGATGATTCTATGAGAACTGAATGATTCATTCCTCTGAATGAAGGAGGTTACGTTTGCCTTCCAAGGTTACCTTATTTATTTCAATTTGATTAGACTCTATGACAAGATTTCCATATACTTACTATCAGTTTTCTAACTATTTCTGCTTTATAATATTCGAATGAAAAGCTGGCTTTCTCTTTAGAACAGTCCACATAGTGTTTCAAGATTTGAAATATTTGATTTTCTATCTGTTCCAAATACCAACAAGTAGCTTCCAATGTTAGGGTTTGTCTTTAATCCTGAGGCAATGACAGGGACCTCTGCAGTGAAGCTTCCCAACAGATACCCAGTGTATTTTATTGTAGCTAACTTGCCATTCTGGGAATATCAACTGACACCCAGGGAAGTACTTAAACAGCTCCAGACAGTTTTATTTCTATAAAAACGCATGTTGTATTCGTTCCAGTAAAGAGGAACAGACATTCACCCCAGGTTGACTCTAGTCTAAGCTTTAGCAGATTTTGAAATGTGATTTTTGGGAACAGGCACAAAACATAGCACACAATAGCCTAAAGCTGTTCCATGAAGGCTTTTTCTTCTTAATCCAGGAAATACACAATTCTTCTACCCAATTGTTATCCCATCTAATACTTGATTATGAATAGAATTGATGATTCTATGAGTAATTTAAATGCTTGATTGGTATAAAACACACAACTTCTTAAAAATGGATGTTTAAATAATAGGAAACCAATTATCACAACATAAAGTGATTAAAGAAGAGATTAACAGTTGGAATGAAACACTAAATAAGACATGAAGAAAGTAGAAATAAATATTTAAACTTAAAAAGAAAAAGTGAACTTGCCTTGGCAGAACAAGAGAAAGCAGAGGTACTAAGGAAAAGGCAGACAGTAAAGGAGAATGTCATTAATTTAAGACTAAAAAATTATTAATAGTTTAAATTTTTCCTCCCACTGGGTACAAAGAATAAATATATGGCATTCCTTAACATAACCTCACAGAGAATACTCTTGTGAAGGATTAAGGGAGGATCTGTAAACACACAACGGCGTATTTCTCAGGGGACCGTGTCACGAACAACTGTTGCTCACTTCTGGAAGCAGCATGGGGAGTTTTGTCTGGCTGGTTGCACTGGCAAGCCTGAGTTTGGTGCTAAATTCTTTCATCCATAATGTGGAAGTGGAAAGTCAAACATGTCCTGTGTATTACTCTTTCATCAAGAACCTCACAAACTCGTACACTAAGGATTCTTAAATAGAAGACCTTAACTTTCCAATCCTCCTTTTGCTACAAACACGGTGTTCAGTTTTGAGAGGCAGCAAAGGAGGTACTACTGAGATGGATGACAACCAGCAGAGCAGGAAAGAATATAAGAGAGGGTGAGAGGGAGCCTGCTTGTGTGTGTATGTGTGTAATGGTGTGTTCCTCCTCTGCAGAGAGCTACAGCGAAAGCTGCTCCAGTGCAGAGTTTTCCTTAATTCAGAGTATTGGGGTTAAGCTGGCCCAGAAGGTTTTCCTGCTGCTCACCCAGCTGTTTTAAGGACTCTGCCAAAGTCCACTGAAGTCCTTATGAACCTTGACAGAGGCTTTCAAAGATTCCCACTGGACTCTGGATTTTAATGTCTCACCAAGGGTCTGGCCTGATATTCTGCAAAATATGTGAAGACAATTAGTCTGGCAAATTGTCTCTCACAATGTTCTCTAACTTCACCAAGGGTACTTTACTCACTTTCAGTGTAATAAAGCATTCACTATAAAGAACCAGGAAGACCCTACATGAAATTAGCTTTTACTAAATAAAACTCTTCTTGATTCCTTTCTCTGCTATTTGCTGTTGCTCAGTGCATTTCCAGACTGAACAGGTCTACAAAATCTGATGACCACGTTCAAAAAACAGCCAAAAACGATCAAGTCCACTGACTTTCTGAAATATTTCCTGTTGCCCATTTGTGCTTAACACAGGCTTTGCACAAACTTCCCTGGTGTCAGTGGTGAGATGGCGTAAGACCATGGTGCCACATTTAGTGCAGGAAAATAAAAGATAAAATTAAAAGACAAATTTCCTTGGAGTAAAGTGGTTAAACATGAAGCATCAGGAGAGTGATCAGTTTGTGTAGGGAAATCACTCTGGCTACCCTCACAAGAAATAAATCACTGAGGACATATCCATATGCCGAATTTTACAGCCATTTTGAAAGGCAATCTAAACCAGTACAGGGAAATATTTAATCTGCTCCTCAGACTACAATAGGAAAGTAGTTGGAGATTAGGGAAGGAAATATTAGTCTGATGGTTAGAGAGTGTGTCTAGTAGGCTCAGCTTTATTATTTCTTCAAGGCATCAAAGTTGCCCAGAGTTGCTTGCTCTTGACAGGTTATTTATGAGGTAAAGCATGTGTTCAGTTAAACAAAAGGCGGTGTTGATCATTCCAAGAACAAGGCAGGGAAAATGGTAGTGTTGAAAATATACAAGCTAATAAAAATGTTTTTCATATCTTTATATGGTGAAAGGCAGTGTTGACATCCACCTAAACCACCTTCTGGCTGAAAAAGGACAGCTCTTCTGTCTCTGTAGAAAGCTTGGGCTGGGATTCCACCCATTGAAGAGAGACTGAATGCAAAACCACAAAAACTTTCCAAAGTCCTGAAGACTTAAGTGTCCAAACAAGTATCTGCCTTGAACATTCCATTTTTCTAACCGTTAATCCTCAACCTAAACAAGGGATCTATTTACCAAGGGGATTCCAGTATGCAAACATAGAAGTCTGCTGAGCTGCCAAAACTTAAACTGTCAGATTTTCCTGATGAACTCAGTGATGTTTTGCAGAGTTAATCAGAGCACTTGTAGCTTTTGTTGGTGGAAGGTGCCTTCATCAGCCATAAATCCTTTCATAGGGCAGTTTTGCTATGAAGGTGTAGTCATTGGTTATAGCCTCTGCATGGCCAGCAGTGTCTCTGATCACACACATCAGCTGGCTTCTGTTAACCTCAGGCCTCATGGTTCTCTTATTAGACAAGAAACAGACTGTTACCAGTGAAGAGGACTTAACATATGACCTTCAGCTGCTTGGTTCTACCTCTTAACTCAGATTACCCACTGGTAAAACCAGGAGAATGGCACAAGGTCAGGATGACTGACAGATTAGAAATCCTATCTATGAGCACATGATTTCTGCTCCTAAATATGAACTTACTGGAACCTCTCTTGTTGCTAAGGCCCACCTGGAATAACTGTCTACCACCCGATTTTCAACAAAAACTAGTAATAGCACTTTATACTATAGGTGAAATTCATAGATAAATCCATCTCCCTATGGAGTACTTGAATATATATACACACACATACATAAAGCAGGATACAGTTCAGAATTCTATCTAGTCTGAAATAAGAACAATTAACCAGTCTATAAATCAACAGGTTATTTATAAAATTAATATTCATGTTCCTTGCATTCTTGTGAAAACCTGTCAAGCAATGCTTACATTGTGCTATCTGCAGAGCCAGGAACAAGTGAAGAATGAAGTAGTGTTTAATGATCAGTGTTTTCATCACCGCCTTAACACCATTTCTGAATGTCTTAGTTTCCAAACCTTTGTACTATTGCAGCTAAATGATGATCTGTGTTTTTAAATGGCAACAACGCTTGGCTTTCCAAACCAATCTAATTCCAAGCTTTCTGTTAATGACTCAGATAGGGCCATGAGAGCTTTTCAATGATTCATTGCATGACAGTGATTTTTTTCTAGAATCAGGCCTGAATACAAGGTGCCTCCTTCAGTGTGGGTTGCTATGAAGAAATTCTCTACAAGAATTTGATGGCTACTTAACAGCTTATTCAATAGTATCATGAGTTGCAGCTGAAACTTAAATCAAAAAGTACGTAACACTCACAGGGCACCATTTTAAGTGGTTGCATTGATCTGACTTACCTGTTGGAAATTTATGAAGCCAAATTCATAGTTTCTCTGATGTTAGATATGTTGTGTGCTGTACTTCCTGCAGTATCAGTCAGGAGAGATGCAGGATCTCCTTCAGATGGGCAGAAGAGGCATCAGTCAAACCCTGCAAATCACTAGCAGCAACAAAGTAATGAGGGACAAACTTGCAAAAGTCTTGCACACGGAGTAGAAGTGTAAAATGCAGAAGTCGTGAAAGAAATACTACGATCCTTGTAATTTTAAAACTTTGATTTTAACCTTAAGGGCTAGCGTGTTCCTGGGCCTTTGCTAGCCCTATTCCTCCGAGGCAGTAGGCAGAACTAGTGTTAGCTTGCACCAACTCAAAACACTACCCAAGTGAAGGGGAAGAAAAACCTGTCCATAGAGCTGATGCCATCTCAGTATATTTTCTCTTCTGGGCCAGCTCCGAGACTTGCTGGCACACTGAAGAGAGCAGTGTATGTGTGTGAGATGACACATATGCACAAAGAAGACTCAGACCCCGACAGTCAGCACAAAGCCAGTGTTGTTGGCTAGATGTTAGCTACAGCAGTATCTGCTGGGAGACATCAGAACTATTTACCCATGAAAGTAGGAAATGCTTTTGCATAGTTTTAAGGCCCAAGCCATGTCCTCTGCATTGCTGTGAGATGGGAAATCTGCCTAGAATCAGACTCCACCCTACAAAGGCATCTTGACCATCACAACTGACTCAGCTGCTTTCACAGCCCAGGGAATCTGAAACCACTCACTCAACTCAGAGATGTGACATTCAGCCTTGAGTGTCCATTTCAAAGAACTCAGCTCTATATCCCGTTCTTGAGAGGAGAATGCTCTCCTGAAGCCCTGCTCTTGTATTATTTAAGCCAGACACAAAGGTGCTTTCCCAGCTGGATAATTGCTGAATGCCTGTGTTGTTTCAAAAATTTCAAACATTCTTTAACAAAGCCTCTTCTGCTAAATTTAGCTGATCCTTTGCATGTTTTTAATGCTAAGTGTACGCGAAACGTATTTCTCAGTGACTTTTCCCTTCGGACAGCCTCTTTAAGGAAATTATTTCACATAATTCCTGAATATTCCTGGTTGGAAAGGACCTCCCAGATCACTGAGTCCAACCACACGCACAACAACAGAACCCAAACTCTGATCAGACACCAGCACCAAACATACTCAATCGGATAAAGCACAAAATAACCCCCTACAACCTCTTCCACCAGAGCAGCTCCTGAAGTGCTACATCTGCATGGTNTATTCCTGGTTGGAAAGGACCTCCCAGATCACTGAGTCCAACCACACGCACAACAACAGAACCCAAACTCTGATCAGACACCAGCACCAAACACACTCAACCAGATGAAACACAAAATAACCTCCCTACAATCTCTGCCACCAGAGCAGCTCCTGAAGTGCTACATCTGCATGGTTTTTAAACACATCCAGGAATGGTGAACCAACATCCTCCCCGGGCAACCTGTGCCAGTACCTGACCACTCTGTCGGTAAAGAATCCAACCTAAACCTCCTTTGCCACAAGTTCTGATCATTTCCTCTGGTTCTGCCAATATTCACTTGGGAGAAGAGGCCAAACCCTACCTCTCTACATCCTACTTTCAGGTAGTTGTAGAGGGCAATGAGGTCACGTCTCAGCATCCTCTTCTCTACACTAAACATGCCCACTTCCCTCAGCCTCTCCTCATATGACTTGTTCTCGAAATCCTTCAGAAGCTTGGTAGCCCTGCTCTGGACACGTTCCAGCAACTCAGTGTCCTTCTTACAGTGAAGAGCCTAGAAATGAACCCAGTACTCGAGGTGAGGCCTCAGTGCCGAGTACAAAGCTGTGATAACTTCCCTATTCCTGCTGGCCATGCTATTCCTGATATAAGCCCAGATCCTGTTGGCCTTCTCGGCCATCTGGGCACACTACTGGTTCATATCCACCGCTATCTATCTACTAGCACCCCCAGTCCTTTTCTGTTGGGCAGCTTTCCAGCCACTCCTCCCCAAGCCTGTAGCATTGCATGGGGTTGTTTGGGTTACCCAAACACCAAAGATATGGGAAGGACCACAATTAACTTCAGGATTCGAGACATTTGTACTAGTTATAAGGTTAAGTTATAAGTTATAGGTTATAAGTTATAAGTNTCAGGATTCGAGACATTTGTACTATCATAATAATGTAGATGAGTCCAGTGATGTTAGGAGCCACCAGAAAATGTATGAGAAGTTTTAAGGTCTGTCTGAACACACTCCTGCTGAGAAGCCTGTGAACTTTTTCTTCTTTGTTTTCTTCAACACTGACAACTGTCAGCTCTTTGAAGAAGGTAGGTTTATTCCCAGTGTGTGCATTGTGCGATGGTTCAGGCAACAGGTTTGATCATTCACTGGGATTAACAGGTGTTAGCATAACAGATGTGGTCATGTAAACACAAGGACTGCTTGCTGGATTTTAATTCTCCATTAACTGTGTGTTCCTTTAGCTTTCAGATTATGTAAAGAATTGTCTTCTTAGCTTTAAAAATAATAAAGATAACATTTCACTACTAAAGGACCAAAAATGAGAGCGCCATGCATTAAAGAGTTTTAATAAACGGATCTTAACAGTGATCTGATGGGACATTTAACCTTCTTAAAGGCAGACAAACCACTTAGCTCAGATACTGTCTCTGCTTGTTTCTTCTGGACAGGATCTCTGTTCTCGGCTCTGAAGCCCCCCGAAACAATCTTCAAGGTGATTTTTTGGCTTGGCTACTTTAACAGCTGTTTGAATCCAATCATCTATCCTTGTTCAAGCAAAGAGTTCAAGAGGGCTTTTATACAGATCCTAAAATGCCAGTGCTACCGTCGAAAGCAGTTGGGGTGGTGGGCCTACAGCTACAGAAACTGGAATCGGTGCTCCTTTGAACATCCAAGGAAAGACTCCCTAGAAGACAGCGGGAGTTTCTTAAGCAGCAGTCAGAGGACATTGTCTTCAGCATCTCCCAGCCCCGGCTACCTGAGCAAAGTCACTCACTCACATATGGAGATGTGCACATTCCAGGAATGGAATAACTCCAGCTCTTTCCTGAGCCCCCTACAAGATAGCAGCAGACAAAAGGACCCCTGCCAGTTCTTTACCTTTGACCTCTCAACAGAGCGCAATGGACATGTTCCTGCCAGCAGCCAGGCTTCCAGCAAGAGGAACCACGAAGTTGTCTGTGATGTGCTGAATGGCAAATCTGGCTGTAGAGCAGACTTGATGCTGGAATGAGCGGATTCTAAGCAGTCTGTTCTTTTTGTACACCAACCCATTTGATGTCTAGACAAAGATAAGGACCTTTGCATAGTGTCTCAGTACAGCACTAGAAGGAAGCCAGTGAAGAATGGGCAGATCTACATCACAAGCGAGGCCCAGGGCAGGAACTAACCATATTCCCATTACTCACTAGAGAGACTACTGAAGCAAAACCAGAACACAGGAAAGGTGCTGCATAAACCAAGAGAAGTGCACACTCAGTCATTTAGCTGTTGTGGAAGTGCTGTGGAACAGTCAAACACGTGAATATAAACAGAATGTATAAATCTGGGGGCGGGCAGGGAAATGTGTGTAACTGTATGTGGGTACCTCTGTGCCAGGCACGTGTATGGACGCCTGAAATTGGAGTGAGCAACGCAGTGCTCTTTGTACCTGTCCAGGGTTCCAGTTGCCACAGATTTTGCCTGTAAATTCTTATTGTTGTACTTCACTGTATACTAGCACTTTAGAAATGGAAAATTATGTCAAAGATTAAAGTAATTTTGCAACAATTTGAGCACTTGTACCTTTTACTGCAGGACTGGGATTCAGCCAAGTTCCCACATCACAATTTTCACCTGAAATTGGAAGAGTTAAGTTTCACAGAATCACTGAATGCCAGGGATTGGAAGGGACCGTGAAAGACCATCCAGTTCGTCCCCTTGTAAGAGCAGGATCCCCTATATCCACTTGCATGGGAACATGGCCAGATGGGTTTTAAACATCTCCACATGAAGAGAAGGAGACTCCTCAAGGCCCCTGG
>VZRI01010401.1:0-104414 GCA_013397515.1 Upupa epops | reverse complement strand
TTTCCACACAATCTGCTTATTTTGGTTTTTGAAGTGCCTGGCATTCCGCGGCTTAGTTAACCATGTGTTATAGTAGCAACTGGCTGCACTCACAGCCATCTGTTAGTATTTCTCTTCTTCCTATGGCTGAAAGGCTTTACAACTCAAAGGCCATTTCCGAACACGTCACTGTCACTTGTAGGTCCTACAGAATAAAAGGCTGTATGCATGAGTTTGACACCACTGCAATCGCTCCTTTCAAATCTAGCAAGATTTCACCATCTCAGGTCAGGAACTGGGTCCATCTTCCTGCATCGCTCTCATGCTGCAGCATAGTTCTGCAGGAAATCCAACACACTGCTGGCATAGGCAGGCAAGCAGACCGCTATTCGTGCTGGGACTGCTCACAAAGAGCTCTGTGGTATGCAGCCATCCCTCATGCCAGTACAAACAGCATGTCCATACTCTGTCGTAACACTCGAGTTAGTACTAATAAACCCAAGCAGCTGAACATGCATAGTCCTCTTGGAAGAGGTGTATCTTGGTGTCTAAGAATAAGGAAGATGTTCTTACTGGTCAAGACGTTGCACTTGCCCAGGGTTTTTTACTGGACTGTTTGGGTTACTATGAAGTGTCACACTTGGGGACATGAGCAAGAGAGGCAGAAAGAATCACAGAATGGTAGAATGTCTGGTTGGAAGGGACCTCTAGCGATCATCTCCTCCAAACCCTGCATGACAGAGCAGGTTCTCCTACAGCATGGCACTAAGGTCCAGGCAGGTTTTGAACGTCTCCAGAGCTGGAGACTCCACAACCTCCCTGGGCAGCCTGTTCCAGGGCTCTGGTACTGTCACTGCAAAAACAAGGTTTTTCCTTATGTTCAAATGAAATCCAGCAGGCAGGTTAGAGATCCATACTGCAGGCAACCTCAGAGAATGCAGGTTGAGAAAGGGGACAGGTTTCTCCTTCTAGCTCCTTCCTTACAACACTAAGGTGTATGACCAAGTCACCAATGTAATGACAATAATTCTACATAAGACTTAGGCTTCTTCAAAGAAACTGTGCAGGTGTCCTTTAAACAGATTCAATTCCAGACAAAATGCCTCAGATGAAAAAATGTTTGCTGTCTAAAAAAACAGTTGATACATGTTCTCTGTGACGTACCAGAGCCAGTTGGAACTTCTTACAGAGCTGTATTCATTAGCTCTGACTCCTAGGCTGGTTAGCCAACATACACATTCTGGCCTTGTTTAATTCAGCTGAGAAACAGGCACACACCAACTGATCTGATGTCACTGCTGTTCTGCATCTCAGATGCCTCTTAAAATCAAAACTTTAAAGTCTTAGGAATCAAAATACATTTGCTCTATGCAGCTCCCACAATGACAAATACCATTTGCAGGAGAAACAAGATAGTACACAAGCGGCTCTGTGGAAGAAAGGGTTTTCTCATGTCTATATATCCAGCCCAATCAACAAGATTCAGGTATGCCCCTAATTTGCTGTATGTAATCATTGAGAGTTTTCCAACTAATTTAAGGTGTTAGGGGATTCACCTAATCTCTAATAATGACTCTGATGATTTGCAACCCTCTTACACACAGAAAAAAACCCCAACACAAGAAGAATATGGAGCTGTTGGAGCAAGTCCAGAGTAGGCCACAAAAAAGCTCAGAGGACTGGAGCACCTCTCTTATGAAGACAGGATGAGAGAGAGTTGGGATTGTTCAGCCTGAAGAGGAGAAGGCTCCTGAGGTGACTCTATAACAACCTTCCAATCCATGAAAAGGGCTGTCAGAAGGCTGGGGAAAATTGCTGACAAGGGCAGGAATGACAGGATGAGTCGTCATGGTTTGGAGTTGGAAAAAGGCAGAGTGAGGCTGGACAGGAGGAAAATGTTCTTGAATCTGAGGGTGGGGGATCCCTGGAACAGACTGCCCAGAGAGGGGGTAGAGGACCTATCCCTGGAGCCATTCAAGGTCAGGTTGGATGAGGCTCTGGGCAATCTGTTCTAGTTAGAGCTGTCCCTGCTTGTTGTAGGGGGGTTGGGCTAAATGACCTTTGGCGCTCCCTTCCTACACAACACATTCTGTGATTCTGTGAAAATGATTCAGTGGACAACTTATGCTGCCACAAAACAAGGAGTGGTTATCACACTGGAAAGCCTTAAGTGCAATTAGATTTATATCACCTGCCCTACACAAACTGTAAAATTTATTGTCTTAAAAACCAGTTCTATAAATAGAGCAAGCTGCTAAGCTTTGTACAAAACTCATTTTTGTGAAGATGAGTACCTCCAAGACTTTGAAAGGAGCAGCAGCTTTTCAACCATCCTAGAACAAATCACCAAATTACTTCTTCCTTGTATGCAAATTTAGTAACTTTGAAGAACAGACAATTCCACCATAGAGTTGTTGGCAGGGCAGCAAACGTGCCTCTCAGTATGGTAAGAGGAAGCTCTGCTCAGAAGGAATTTCTGTGTGAGTCTGCTACGCTATCAGGAGAAAATAAGTCTGCAGCTGTATTTCAGAATAGTTTCACAGAGCAGCCAATACAGAAGGGAGAGAATAAACAGAAGCTATAGAGACTCTAGCTATTGAGAATGGTGCATCTCACAAACTGTATCTGGTACTCACCTGCTCGGTCATAGAGGATGTGAGATCGCTGCAGCCCCTCCTTTATGTGCTCTTCTGTTATCACAACACCATCTGTGGAACCACCTTCAGTCACATCCAAAAGAGTTGTCCGCTCTGCTGCTAATCTGGCCTGAATTGCTAACTGGAGTCCATTCAGTCCAGTCCTTGCATCACCGTCACAAAAGTAGGCCAGGGTGTTTAAAGCTTTCTCCTCTATATACACCGGGAATCTGCAAGTATATCACCAGACACTGTGAGCCCACCTCCCACTCTTCTTGCACAGAATCACCCAGACTGGAAAAGACCTCTAAGATTGAGTCCAACCATTAGCCTGACAGTGACAAATCCTTGACTAAAGCAGATCTCGTAGTGCCATGTCTACATAACTCTTAAATACCTCTGGGGATGAAGACTCTACCACCTCCCTGGGCAGCTGTTAACCCATTCAGTAAAGAAGTTTTTCCTAATGTCCTACCTAAACTTGCTTTGGCACAACTTAAGGACACTTCCTCTTGTTCTATCACTTCTTGATTGAACAGACTGACCTCTACCTTTCTACAACCTCCTTTCAGGCAGTTGTACAGAGCAATAAGGTCTTCCCTCAACTCCCTTTTCTCAAGACTAAACAACCCAAGTTCTCTTGCCTGTCTGCCAGACCCTTTGTTTATTTACAAATTTTACTGAGGGACATCTGAACTATGTTTTATTCTTAACCTGTTCTATTAGGATTGAGCATTGCAGAAGGAAGCAGAAGCAAAGTTTCAGCAGTATGAAGTGTCTTGAACATTGATTTCTCCTCACTTTTCTTCTTCTTAAATATTTGGGTAAAGGAAGCTTTTAATAACTGCTGCATGTGAACGGAGTGTGAACCATGCTGTATTGCCCCACAAGGGCTGCATGCTTGCTGAGCATAGAAGATCCAAGTAGAAACTAGAGATGATTCACTCTCACGTTATTCCTCAGGGTAATAGGACAGAGCACAAAGAATCACCCCCTTCAAAATCTCATCTAGTGCAGCCACCAGGTCAAACTGAGTGAGGTGTCACCTTGGCCACCTGATAAACTGAGTCCAAGCTGCACATGCAGGACTTCATAATACACTTTTGAGGTTTGGGAAGAGAAACTCACATGGGAAATGAAACCCACAATTCAACACACACATCTCTTGTGCCTTCTAAATAGATCTCTATGTCATTCCCAAAGTGGGCATGCGTCTTTACAGCTGCTTTTCCAACCTTGGAATGAAGGCAAGCACAGTGAACAACCAATTCCACCCTTCCTTTACTCCTCAGGACAGCACGAATCCTGCTACCTGCTGGCATCTAGTGACAGCCCTCTCTCACCAGAAGTAGGAAGGTGAAGAGGTAAATTATGAGACACTATTAAGCTACCCCTGTGGAACAGTAGGTGGAGAGGAACTGAAGGAGTAGAAAATTGTGTGAACAGTGAAGCAATACAAAGGAATTAAGTGAGAGACCAAAGCCAGAATCAGAAGGAACAGGACGGCTTAGAATAAGCCAAATTCAGCAACTACAGACCAGAACCAGACGGTTTAAGGAAAGACAAGAAAGACTTAGCACACAATTGTGCCTAAATTTGGAACCCTAATTTTATTTTTAAATGCTAAGCTTTCATGTTATCCACTGGAGTAGGGCCCTCACTCTTCATGGATAGATTTCTGAAATTGTGCTAGTCTGACAGTCTGCCTGCCAGGCTTCTTTCAGTTTGATGAAGCACCACACTGTGCTGTTTAAATCATCCATAGCTAACAGAAGGTTACAGATATGGAAAGTCTACAGAAACCCAAACCCAAACAACTGCAGCTGAAACTATGCCTTGTACTTTAATCCTATACAGAAAGGGAAGTCTCTAACCCCCAGGCAGAGAGTAGCCACAGTCACAGCTGTGCTGTTACATTAAGGTTGACATGCAACACTGCGCTCTAAAACTCACATTACCACTATATGTAAAGTTACAAATTAATAAAATATAAGGCAGGGTACCCTAAAAAAACCCCAATGGAATAGCTTTCCTTCTCTGCCCTGATATCAGTGTTCAGGTTAGGGATTCTGCGATAAAGCTAAAGGATGAAGTGAATGTCCTCTTGTTTATTCTGTATGGAGTGCCTGCCCAGTTACCACCATGTCAATAGACTGGAAAGCAGTCTATTGGGAATACAGACAAGCAATAGCATGAAGTGTAGTAACTTGCATGAGAGTAGCACAGTACCAAGTGTTATTTGTCATTTCAGAAGGCTGATAACAACCCTTATAGACATCCAGGCCTTTTTTTGCCAAAACTTTATCAGATGTTCAACGTGACTATCTGGCTGGAAACCAAGGAGCAGAGAAAAACAAAAGCTTTCTTAAAGCAATCTATTAGAACCTCACAGCAACACCCTCCTCTCCCCACAGCATATCATAAAACATACCATGGCACTTACATTTCTGCCACTAAAGAAAAGTTGTGTCTTCCCTGATCCCATTAGAAAAATAATGCTCACAAAACAACCAACTTCCACTGGGCACTTCCAAACTGAGAGGGGATGCCCCACCCACCACTTAATGGAAACATGATGGCTTCACAACCAGTAGCAAGAACACGCATTAGGATATGACAAAGATTCAGTCACAGGCTACCACAGCAAATCCTCATCAGCAGAAGGGAATTAAATATCCTGGGAGGGTGAGTAAGGAGCTACAGATCCAAGCATAAAACTCTCTCCTAATCCAGACAGTGAGATTATGGTTTGGATGCAGAGAGCCAGTGCTTCAAATTCTCTCTCTCCTGTCATCCCCTACCCCTGCCACATGCTGCCACTTCTTTTCTTTACTAGCTAGGGTTTCTCTTCCCACCCCTCCTCTGCTTCATTCTCTCCCTGGCAGACAGTCAACTCCTCTGGCTAGATGCACTAACAGCCTGCAGCCCATAAAGTACTCACTCCAAGCTCTCGGTGCTGCTGCCAGTCACAGAGCTGCTGTGCTGTCCACCCTGGCCCAAAACCTGGACCCCTAAAGACCTGACAGCCCGCATCAGAATTGTCTCCATCGCTTCAACTGAAAGCTTCTCCAGGACAATCACCCGGCATCGGCTCAGAAGAGCAGCATTGACTTGGAAAGAAGGGTTTTCTGTGGTCGCTCCTATCAGGGTCACTGTTCCGCACTCAACGTGAGGAAGGAAAGTGTCCTGAAGATGGGAGGCAAGCAGAAAAAGCTCATCTCAATCAATGACAACCTGAAACATTCCATGTGAGTAGGATATGTTTTTTGTCTTGTGGGTCTTGGAGTTTCCTGTTGCTATGACAAATAACCCTGCTGACAAGGCAGCTCATCTGCTCAGCTATCTGAATGATTTCATTTTGCACACACAGCATGTTATGGGCAATTCACCCTAATAACTCACGTTCACACTGTGAATTACCCTTTAGTTTATTTCATTATCTATTTATATTTTGTTTATTTATATTTGGCTTTCTGCTTGGAACACATAAAATACCATGAAATTGCCTTGTTAAAATACAACAAATGGTGAGGCTACTTCTTAGTGCTCTTTGAATCAACTTTTAAGGATACAATTCCCTACATAATTCTATAGGATGGCTCAGAACACTCTAGTCAGGTTGCAGTATGGTTTAACACAAAAATGCAAGCTTTCTATGGAATAGTGGCAGAAAACTTACAGCTAGGAAAGGAAAAAGAAAATCCACCCAACTGATGACTGCGGCAATGTGTTGACTCAAAGTGCCACAGCATGCCTTATTTTTCTCTTGTCCCACAAAGGAGATGGCATTAAAACACAAATATTGACTGGGAGGTAGCAATGGAATTTAATTTTATGTTTCTCCCTACTTCACCTACTAAAAATATTAACATTAAAATCAACCCCCCCCCCAACTGAACTGTCGTCTCAAGGCCAAATGGGAAATGTTAGGGAAGTGCTGACAAAGGCTTTATTCAAAAAGCAGCATGGTACAGCACCTGCTGAGATTTATTGAAACGGTGTATCTCATCTATAAAAAGGATGGTTTTTCTCTTGAAGAGTCTTTTTTCATTCTGGGCTTGGCTGATGACATCTCGAACGTCATTTGTCTTGGCACTTGTGGCTGACAGCGTCACAAATCTTGTGCCATTCTTTTTGCTGCTGTTGGCTATGATGTGTGCCAGCGTAGTCTGAAACAGCAACAGGAAAAAGCATTGAAGAGACCACTTTGGGACAAAGAGTTCATTTGAAGGAAATAAAGCACAAAGCTGTATTTTCTGGAGGTAGAGACAGAGTTGACCGTTTCTAAAGTATTTTAGTTCATGCTGTTCAATCACATGGAAGATTTTAAATACTTCTTGCTACAGCTAGCTGCAAATTCTAACACTGCTTTTCCAGTATCTGCACTTTTATGTACCAGACCTATTCAGTCCCAACACTGACAGAGTCAGCAATGACATGTCTCCTTTACCACAGGACTCTTTGCCAGATCCATGTGGGTCACAGAAAAGAGCCAGACTGCAGTTTGCTGTGCAGTTACTTTGTGGAGCATGTTAATGGTTAAAGAGCTGGGCTACCCAGCACAGGAATTTGCAGTACAACCACATGTAAGAAATAAAAAGCTTCTATGCTGTTAATTAAAACCTTTACTATCATAAGTTTCATTTTTATGTGCAATTAACAGCAGTTCTCTAACTGTATGATAATGTTAGTACTGATAAACTATATAGAGATATCTAAATCTAAACAACACTGATCAAATGCTGGCCCAGGGAAGATTGAGCTCATTTAGTAAGCAGCTCTTTTGCTATTCTTTCCTTAAAGACAACTCCTTCAAATCATATTTTATTTATAGGGGATGCCACTGAGCCTATCAAAGCTCAGAAGCAACCTTTGTGGTATAAGCAGAGGCAATTCAGACATAAATTTCAGACTTTTCTACACAACCCTCAGTAAAGCCAGGTGCATCTGTATGTCTCGAGCAGTGTCCCTCCATCTTAAAGAACTGCTAGAGGTAAAACAGGTGACTCTTCATTTGAGCTCACTCTTCTATTAAAGAAGTCCAAAAGACTGAAACAGGAAAGTCTGAGCAGATAGATGAGGAGCAGGACAGGTGCCAACAAAGCTGCCTCAGAAGATATTCCAAGTACTGAGGTTAATGCAGCAGGTGTTGACAACCTGATCCTCTTGCAGGGAGGCTGCAGAAGCAACCAAATGGAAACCAGCAGGGTTGCAGTTCTGTTCTGTCTCTTTAACAGTTCAACTCATCCCTGAAATGGCAACCACCCCAAAATGGGAAAGGGTAGACTACCGCATAGGATTATTTATTCTTGCTTTAGTTTTAGCAAAGGCTTCCTGATTGTCTTTAAAAGAGGCATCATTTCATAGCCTGATACAAGACTCTAATCCTGTGTCTGCTTCAATCTCACCCACTAGACCTGAAAGTACCAGCCCCTCTGCTGCTTGCATGTTGCACACGACTGGAAAGTACTTTCAGCAACACGTACCGTAAATTGGGAAGATATGGGAAGACAAAAAAACCAGCCTGAAACTATCTTTGAAACAAAGCTAACCATATAAATCCTTGACTCAGACTGTACCTTCAGACAATGCACATATGCCTTAAAAAAAAAGGCATGGAAACTCCCAATAAATCAATTTTGACAATGAAAAAGGAAAATGTACCTCTCTCTTCCTTGTCTAAAAGGGCAGTGTTGAGAGGGGAAAACAAAATAAACATCCACCATTAAGTGGCTATTCTTGCAGCTCCATTTTAACTTGTAGCTCATACTACATTATGGCCCTCATTCACCAGGTCACAGATAGTTTTGGTGTTTGAACAAATGCTCTGTTCATGCATAAGAACTTGTATTTCTAACTCTAACCTTCCTGTAGGAAGAAAATATCCAAAGATATTTCTTTGAAAGATACTATTAGACCAAAGTTCTACTGGAAAGGTGCTGCACAGCTCTGGGCCAGCATATTCCAAGTCTGGGTCAACAAAGGTAGCAATCACAGTAATAACACACACTGCTCTTCAAAATCAGGGCACGCACGGTCATGGTTTCCCCTTCTGCTCTGCAAAATCAATAGCTCAGCCAGTCAAACTGTCCATCACACAGCTCAAACTTTCCCTGTTCCTCTGAAAGCCTGTTATTTCCCATGAGCTCTATGCTTATATGCTGGTTTTTCTCCTACCACCTCAAGCAAAAGCAACTAACATGCTACACTATTTTCTCCCCCTGATGCTATTATGTTACAACCTAGGGAACACAACCCATAGAAGACCTTGCACAACCAAAACAGCCCAAGTATGAAGGCACTAAGGCAGAAGAGCTACAACTAGTGTGCTAAACTCCTAGTGTCTCTCATTAAATACAATGTATTTGAGGGATAAGAAGAAAATTAAAAACACTCTATGGAATAAGGCAGAAGAAAACACATGGAGCATCCTCTATCGCCTGAAATAAGTTTTGGAGTAGGTTTGCTTGTAGCATCAGAAAAAAAACTGTTTTAAACCAGTGACAATGATAATTGCAACACAATGTGAATGAATACATCAGTATTACAACCTGCACAACAAGCAGGAAAAGCAAGTTGAAACTCTGCTCCTTTTATTACATAATTGTTTCTTACGATTATGTTTTCCCCTTATACTGAGGCGCAGAAGAACTGATTTACATAAATTAAGTGGCATTTGTATCACAGAGAATAGCAGCGATTATACAAACTAACCTTTTGCTAACTTCACTAAAGAAAACACAAAGCTCACACTGTAACATCCTTGCCCCCTCCAGAAATTATCTTCAGGTCTCTCCCATTATCCCATTAAACTGTTTAGGTTTACGTTTATCTTCTCATTTTTATGCTGAAAACTGCAAAAGTCTACTGGCCTCTGGTTTAGACAGGCTAAAGAAGTGCCACCATAAGGAACTGTTTTGAAATGCAGAAACATATCCATTGAGAAATGAATGAATCGTTACTCACCAGTGAGCCAAATACTCAACTTCAGCCTGTGGTAATTTGTTTCCAAATCCATTACACATCGAACAGACACTTAAGTATCAGAAGTCTCCTCCACTGTCCTGCACATTTCTCCATGTCAGCCCAAATGGGAATATCCTTTCCCAAAAGCTACACCATCTGTGATTTACCAAACCACACTCCCCAACCAACAAAACCAGCTAAACAAGCTCACTCCCAGCAACAATGCTACTGGTTCTTCCAAGTCTTGATATGAGTTATGGATGAAATAAACCCACAAAGCATGCTTTACTTCACACAACTCTCACTGTCAGATCAGATAAGTCAATCAGATGTGCTGTTCTGGTTAGCTGGATGCTTTGAGATAAGATTCTTCTGTACATCCAGAAGCTTCCTTGAGTAGGCACTGAGTGTAATTGATTTCAGTGTTATCTGAGCTGCTACTAGCCAATGCAAACTTACACCCACAGCTGGAATAAAATAGTAAAGAGTCAGTATAAATTAAGCCCAGCGCTCTGATATTGATGTTCCATGTCAGCAGTCATGCCACAGACTTCCTGAAAGGTGTGCAGAACAGCAAACAGTCCTGCTGTGCAAGCCCCACAGCCTTTCCATGAGGAGTTGGCATTCATATTACGCTTAAAGGCACACACTCCTTGCACCTGGATAGGCCCTTCCAGCAATCATGTTTCTTCCAAGTCTGAAGGGTTATATGATCTGCTAGGCCAGGTTTACCTGACTCTTGTATAGCCAGCAGCACAGGACATGGATTATTCTTGAGCAGGAATAATCTAATTGTCATGTCCAAGCTATCCCACCAAATGACTCTGCTGGTTTGTCCCAGAGCAAACCACAGAATGAATGACATTTGTGGCAGAGATGACAGACAACTGACAGCACATGTCCAACAGGCCAACCACACTTATAGACCTGTAGGGTCTAAACTACATTACCAGAGTTCTGAACTGGCATACTGCTTTTCCCTACTGCCATGACCATGTGTTTTTCTGCTTCTTCCTTTACTCTGACCAGGATTTCCATACCTTTTCTTACATACTGATGCTACTGACAGCCTCTCCTCTCCATCAGCCCTCCCTTTGAGGGCAGCAGGGCCATTCTGTTGTTGATGGTCACGAAAGGCCACACTCTCATTTCACTGCCTTGAACGAGATGCCAACAGTGCCCGCATCCTTGGATGCCAGTCAGGGGATCAATTTCCTGGGATGCACCTTTAAATGCTGGGGTTTGTCCTACCCAACACTTGTGAGCTGACCCCAAGTTACCACACAGGGGATGAGCTGGGCTGTATCTAAATTAACCTGGCAGGCCAGCATATTAAAACCACACAGGAACACTGTCTACAGATATAAACACAATCAAAAGTAGCAGCAGCTGGCAGTTTTATAAGGGCAGATGCTATTCTTACCCATCTTGTTTGGTTCCTCACACCCCAAATAGCCTACTGTGAGACTGCTGGAGGAGTAGGGTGTCACTAAACAACAACCACAGCATGCAGTTCACAGCACTTCCAGAATCCAGGCCCAACCAAGCATAAACAGATGCAAGGTCATTGCGTGTTTACTGAAACGGAGCTGTGCCTCCATCTGCTGCATCCACGTTTGCCTAGTTATATTCCAGCTGCTTTACAAACAGAATTGTACCTTCTCTTCCAGTTTCCTCTCCGTAAAGAGCTACCCTACCTAAGCCATTCCTGATTTAGACTGGCAAAAGCATAGAATTTTTCAGAGATGTTCTAGAATTTCACTCTATGGTGCGTGAAAGACATCAAATCTCATGGTAATCTATCAAAAGAACTCAGACCCCAAGCAGAGAAGATAAAACCAGCTCTAGTAATCAAATAATCATTTATGTTATCACTGGAATTGGCAAAATCAAAAAGGACAACAGATCATGGGAAGCAGACCATCTAAGCTGGGCTTGCTGTGTGCTTTTCAATGCATCATATTGCAAAGTCTTGAATAAAAAAATAATAATACAAATAAAATCTAAACTCAGTGGAGATTTGAGAGAAACTTCAAAGGCCATTTATGTTTTGCACTCACATAGAAGTAGCATATTTTAGTTCAGTACTAGGCTACAGACATAGACCCCAGAAAGTCATGCATGTGGGTTATCTTTTGCAAGGAGCAGGCTCCAGATACCTGCTCCTCACATTTTGCCTGGTTCAACGACAAACATGAAACTGTATTTCAGTACAGAATGTCTAGCCTTATAAGGCTTAAACCATATCTATAGCAGCAAAATTATTCAGTGCTCAAGTTATGCTGTGTCCTCTTTACTAAAATTGGTGTGCCACGGCAGACAAGCAAAAGTCTAACTCCCTGCATTAAGGTGTCATAAATCAGAGTACAGCTTGCTCAGATTACAAGAGAATTCATACAGACTTTTAGCAATTTGCATTGTCAGGAAGAACAAGCTAACTGTCCCCAAGTTAATAACCACAGCATCACTCTGAGGCAGCGTTTCTTCTTCTGGCCTGTGTCTGGTCAGCTTACTAAAATATATTCTGTGTTCAATACCGCATACTAGACTGACAGAATTAACTACTTAGCTTGCTTAGCTCCCCCTTTGCTCCTCCAAACCTGAAATACAAAAAAAAAAAGACAAACCAAAAGCACATCTTTGAGTTCATCTTCTTGGTGCATTGGTTTAATCCTTCCCTCACTGCCGCTGGGAATCCCTTCACTTGCACACTGCAATCACAGAGGCTTTTAGCAGTCACTGCTGTCTGTTCTGGCCAGGTAAGAGGCAGAACAAGAACGTGCAGCAGTCAGATGATGCAAAGACCCATCAGTGGGTTTGTTTGTATGTTAGTGTGTGCTTGGCCAGCTTCCTTCCACCCCAGAGCCACTGTTACAGGATGGATCTGTGACCTACAGAAAACCTTCAGTCTGCCAGGACATCACCTAATTTTTTTTTTCTTTTACTACCATTGTTAAGCTTTTCAGCCTCTGTGTCTTAGTTTATCAAATCCACGTTCTGTGTACATAATCAAGGGGCAGCGGCAGGGCATGAGACTGCTGGGCACAAGGAACCAGGAGATGGGCTGAGTTGGTAAGCCACGTGAAAACTCGTGGGCATCGACCACCATAATGCCCAAGAAGCCAGAAGAAGGCAGACAGAGTTTGGAAAAATTAAAAAGCTGGAACCAGAGAAGGGCCTGAATATCCAACCCCCTCGCTGCACGGGTCAATCCGGGGGCCCGGCAGAGGCGGCAACAGGGGATCCCGGCGTCAGCACTCACCTTGCCGCAGCCCGGTGGGCCCCAGAGGATGAGCGAGGGGATCTCGTGGGACTCCAGTAGGGCCCGCAGCAGGGTCTGAACGCCCAGCACCTTCTCTTGCCCCACGAAATCCCCCAGCGAGTCCGGCCGCATCCGCTCGGCCAGGGGTTGCCCCTCCAGCTTCCGCGCCAGGCCCGCCCCTACGCTGCCCTGCGGCCTCCCGGCCTGCAGCTTCCAGACAGCCGCCTCCCGCTCCACCCCGCCGCTCCGGCCGGGGTGTCCTGGGCTATGCCCGCCGCGGCCCCGCTGGAAGAGAGAGAACACGGGGCGGGCCTCATCCGATTCCCCCTGCGCTCCGGTCCCTGGCGAGGAGGCCGCGGCAAAGCATGGCCGCTTACAGGGAAACGACGAGCTCGACTCCGCCTGACCCTGCAGGCAGCGGTCCAGGTGCTCATTAATATCCGTGCCCGGCAGCTCCCGCAGGCACACGGGGCACTGCACCACCGCCTCCTCTTCGGCTCCCGCCATCATCTGCCACCATACAGCAGGGGCCGGAAGCGACCCCGCAGCCCCTCGGGAGATGTAGTCAGCCCATCCCGGCCCGGTCTGGCTTGTTCCCGCCCAGCAGCGGCAGTTTGGCCGCGGGGAGAGGTGCCGCCCCTAGAGGCAGCACGGTCAGTGTCCCTGTGCTGTGCAGAGCGAAGTCTACAGTGAGCGGCGCGGCTTGGCCGCCGGTAGCTGTGTTAGTACGTCCGTGCTTGTCTGCCCTGACAGCGTTCAAATATCTGTTTGGGATTGTGCTGCGACTGCATGGGCTCTCACACCGAGATTCTGGGGTGGCTAAGAGTTATAATAATGCCACAGGATCTCTTGGGCTGGAAGAAACCTTTAAGTTTGTCAAGTCCAACCATTAACCCAGCACTAATCCATGTCCCTGACCCCATATCCACATGGCTTTAAAATGCTTTCAGGGTGCTTCAAACTGGATGCTTGCTCTGGGCATCCCATTCTAGTGTTTTGACAGCCTTTTCTGTAAAGACATTTTTTCTTGTGTCCAGTCTAAACACCCCCTGGCACAACTTGAGGCCATTTACTCTTGTTCTATCACTTGTTACCTGTAAGAAGAGACCAACTCCCACCTTGTTCCAGCCTCCTGTCAAGTAGTTGTAAAGAGCAATAAGGTCTCCCTCCTTTTCTCCAGCTTAAATAACCTCAGTTTCCTCAGTTGGTCCTCACAGGACTTGTGCTCTAGAACCTTCACAAGTCTCTTTGCCCTTCTCTGGATACCTCAATGTCCTTGTATATAGGGGCCCAAACCTGAACCCAGTACTTGAAGTGAAGCCTCACCAGTGCCCAGTAGAGGGGAATAATCACTCCGCTACTCCTGCTGGCCACACTATTTCTGGTACAAGGCAGGATGCCATTGGCCTTCTTGTCTACCTGGACATAATGCTGGTTATCTGTTATCAGTTATCTGTTGACCAACAACTCCAGATTGTTTTCTGATGGCAAATTTTCCAACCACACATCGCCAAACTTGTAGCTTTCAATAAGGCTGTTATGACCCACACACAGGATTCAGCACTTGACTTTGTTAAACCTCATACAATTAGCTTTGGCCAGCCTGTCCAGGTCCCTCTGTAGAGTTCCACTATCATCCAGCTTATTGACACTTCTGCCTAGCCTGGTGTCATCTGCAAACTTGCAGAGGGCGCACTCAATCCACTCGTGCAGATTATTAGTAAAGTTACTACAGAGCACAGACCCCAATACTGAGCATTGTTACCTCCATCCCTGTAGGGTGCAGGTTTCCAGCCAGCACTATATCTGCGGGGTGGTGCAGCCAAGCCTAGGAAAGGTGAAGGAAAAACAAGGTCAGGCAGTCCCATTCAAATAGCCTGAAGCCTGTTGGAGCTACTTCAGCATCACAATACTGTCTAGGTTTGTGTATTTTGGGGTCTTTCACTGAAGTGCATGTAAACCATTTTCAGTTGAAGAGCTAGCAATAAATTCTTTAAGAAATTATATCTCTCAGGCAGAATCCAAGGCAGGTTGCATTTGAAAGCACAGTAAGTGGTACCATTTGCATCCTAATTTACCACTTGAACTTGACCCACTGGTAATTCTTTCCATATTACATCATGTTTTCTTTCTTAAATTATGTATTTAGGTTTAATTATATACCGTTACTTAATAGTTCCCAGCTTGTAAAACTCAGGTCAGTCTAATGTCAAGTTGTACTGAGAGATAAACAAGTCTGGCTACCAGCTAAGGATACCTGTCCCCAGGCTTAAATTCTGAAAATGGCTGGTTTGCAAATGGCCACTGGGTGAGAAATAAAGGTTTTACTTGAAATGAAAATGGAAGCCAAAGCACCAAGTTTCAAGCCAAGTGCTTTATAGCCCATCGTGTAAACCTAGTACTTGCTGAAGGGGTTATGATCTAAAACAAGATGGTTAAAGAAAAATGGATTGTTTGTGGATTCTTTTTGAGTGATACCTGCTTGTCTGCCCATTTCCACTTCTAACCAATTTTACAAACATTTTCTGTGCTGCTTGCATTTTTATTGTGCTATTTTGTTTGGTTTTTTATTGGGTATGTAGCTCCCCAGCATGTAAGTGACCATGTAGTTCCAGATAGAAACTATTTTGATTCAAGTGAGATATTGGTTAACTGAAGACAACCTAGGAGAGAACATCTCTCAGGCCAAAACTGGGGAATGTAAATGATGGGGGGAAGGTTTTCACTCTCCTTTGGGAGAAATGGAGCTCAACACCCATGAGACATTTTTTTCTTCTGTTTTTTAATAAGGTGGAAGGTCATAGCTTCCCAGTGGCTTCTCTGGGACTGTAGAAGAGGCACTTGCAAATAAATTTAGCTGTGTGTGCCTCAGAAAATTTCCATTGTTTATCTTATTTTTTCAGGTGTATATTAAGGTAATAATGTGAGGAGAGGTCAATCACCTTTGTACTCAATGCTCATCTCTGGTATCACAGCCCAGTAGTACCTTCAGGACTGCCACCCCAGGTAACTGACCCATTGGTCAGCCTGAAGGAACAATATGTCCTTTCAGTAGCGCATGTCATTCTTATTAGATAGATGGCCACATTTGGTGATCATAACCTAGAGGATAATGTGCTCTTTGAAGAGCTATGGAAAGCCTGAATCAACTTTCCTTGGTTGCAGTCATGTCAGGCCAAAAGTACTCTTCACAGCCAAGTCGCTCTAAAACACTGTGGGATTTGAATACCTGGAAGGGTATCAGGAAACATCATCTGGGGGTTTTTTCTGGGAGCTTTCGAGTGTGTTATATTACTCCTTGGTATGGAACAGATCAAAGTATTTGTAGAATCATAGCTCAGAGGCTTAGATTGAGCCCTTGTGGTGTTTCCCCTGCAATTGTCAGTGTGTTTAGGAAAACTCAAGAACCTGCTTTTGAGAAACAGGGAAAGAAAACCTCATGAAATGTCCTTTCACCTGAAGGGGTGAAAAGGGATGTCAGAGTTGTGAATACTAGAAGTGGTAGACCTGGCATTTTTGCCTGCTTGACTTCTTCATGTGATGAATACCTTTCTGAGCCACGCTGGTGTCCCTGTGCCTCACATGTTAACAGTATGAAGTAGGACTGGAAAAACATTGTAGCAGGAATCTCTCTGGAACACTCGTAACAAGCATGTTATTTACTAGCAACTCATCTCCTGTGTCACATGTTTTAGCATGCGGCATCTTTTGCATGTAGGAAAAGTTTGGAGGGTAACTATGGGTGGTGCAGCCAGTTGATGCAGGTATACATCTTGTTTGCTGCACGAGCACTAGTAGGGAGCCAAAACACAGTTGGCAGGTTCTTGGGTAAAAAGAACTGTTTTAATCTGGTTTCTCATTGCCACTGAAGGTTGTTTTCCATTGCTGCTAACAGCTCTAATGTTGTACCCACATTTCTAATTACAAAATACAGGTTTATGGTATTTATGCAACCTAAAATGGAAAGCACTAGCTGTGTAATGGGATTGACCAGAATCTGCTTTGTAGAGTTGGAAGATGAACACACTTATGTACCCTGGTTTCCAGGACAGTAAAGAAGGATTGCACTATTAATGATGAAAATGTTTTTGTCTTCTATTTCCTGGGTCATCATAGAGTTGCTAAATGAAAGCTTTGAGGAATCTCTTTTTACTCTTTTAACAGTTCTGCAAAAGGATGTATTTTCCATGTTGTCGTGGTTTAAACTCAGCCTCATGCAGCTGCTCACACAATAAAAAAGTTGAGTGTTGAGACAAAGGACAGGGAGGACTCACTCATCAATTATAGCCACAGGCAGAAAGAGCAGAGTCAACTTGGAGAAAACAAAATCGGTTTAATTTAAAACAACAAAAAACTTGCCACCACCAATTTACCAATAGGACTACAAGAGAAATAGCCAGTTTTTAAATACACCTTCTCCCACCCCTCTCTTCTTCCTATGCTCAGCTCTACTACCTCCTTCCATCTGAGGGTAAAAACCACATAGAGCACTCCCCTGTGATAACATGGTGTCCCTCCCATAGGAAATCGTTCTCCACGAATTTCTCCAAATAGTGTGGAGGTCTTCCATGGGCTACAGTGACGAACTGCTCCTGTGCAGGTCTTTGTCAGATTCATGGCTTCTTTGAAGTTCCTTCCCTTGCTCCACAGGCTGGAGGCACTCTTCTGCACTGATGATCTCTGAGTGTTCGATATACACTCAGTCTGTCCTCTTACCATGAGCCAGAGTAAAATGTCTGCTCTGGTGTGTCTTCCCCTCTCCTTTCTCCTCACTGACCTGCATAGTTGTCTCTCTCTGACTACTCTTCTCAAATAGAAGGGCCAAAACAACAGGTTGCCCCAGAGGTTTCCCCTCTTAACTATGTTTGTTTGCAGAGTCCCTGACAGGCTCAGCCTTGGTTCAGAGGCAGGTCCCACCTGGAGCTAGGGAGAGCTTTCATATGAAGCTTATTACAGGGGCCATGCCAGCAGCAAACTCTTCCACTACCCAAACTCTCCCCCTACACACATGTGATACTGGGGGTGGGGGGTGGGGGTATCCAATTCCATGCTGTGAAAGAAAAGCCCTTCTACACAGAATTCATCAAAAGTAACAGTTTGATTTGAAGTAACTCCAACCAACCTTACTATCAGACAAGCCTTGATAATCCTGCATCATCTAAGTACTAGGCACATAGTGAGGCCCTACAGTGTGAAGGAACTTAGCTGAGGACTGTGCTCCACCACCATTTTGGCAATTACCCATTTCTGTGGTATAGAATAATGGGAGGAGAGGGAAGGATGGTGTTAACATCGTGTATTGGTTCACGAAGTATAAGGTAAGAGGGTTAAAGTATTGCAGTAATGACTGTTCTGTGATTCTATGATTAACTTTGATACCTTTTATTTTTCTTCTGTACAGCCAAGAAAGAGGAGAAATCAGAAGTTATGAGTGTTCACTGGTTTATGAATCTAAGATGGAGAGGACAAAAACAGAGAGTAAATTAACTGAGCATAGTATGAAGCTATTTAAGATGAATAGGCTGGAACAAATCAATACACAATACAACTGCACCAGACTGGAAAAAACAGCTTTTTTTCAGAGCATGGAGAAAATGGAGAGGGCTAGAAGCTTTCAGGAAGAAAACATCAGTGAATCAGATCATGGAAAAGAAGATGAGAAGGTAAGGAACAAACTGCATAATTAGCTTTGCTTTCCCACAGCATTTTGCCTTTACTGTTTCAGCTGGTTGAAGAGTTTACTGTGTGTGTTTCTCAGTAGACAAAATATATGTGAAAATGTATCACAGATATGAGGGACTGGTCAGCATATTTGGTTCTTCTGGATTCACAGAAGCAACAGTGTGTGTTTTTAACCTGGGGTTTTTTGCAGCTGTTGTGAAGTGGTTGTGTGGTTCAGCAGCTATTTGAAGTCCAAAGGTAAACATGGATCTTGTTGGATTCATGATTTGAAAGCATTTTCCTATCTAGCAGCCCTGGAGTTAGTGCGGATTGAATGAATCCCATTTCCCAGAGGAACTGAGGCAGGCTTTTGCTGTGGGGCAGGGTGTGGGAAGATGCTGAGTGCCATGCTTGCAGGCCTGAGTGTTATCTGGTGTAGCTTTATGTTACTCCAGTAAGAATGGTGCTGGGCATCATAGTGTGAGCTCTCTGGCAGGGAAATGATTCTGTGAACAGACAAAATGTGTTTAGATATAGCAACACTCCTTCGTGTATTATTTTTTTCCTATGGGAGAGTCTAGAGGAACCAGTAACTTTATAGTCATTTAGACAAGAATTGAGAACATTTCCTTGCAGTAGGTCAATGACAAATCAATCTTACACACCAGTTTGCTTGAAGGACTTGACAAATGTGTGCTGATCAGCAAGACATGGCAGAGCAGTTCTTCAAGTATTCTGAATACCTCTTCCTGAAAAAAAAATCCCTATTTTTCATAATGTTCTTTTTAAAAATTAAAATAAGCAAACACGCTTTTCATCATTCCGTGCAGGGTTTTCTTTTCATAAACCCAAAAGCCTAATCTAAAAACAGAAAAGACCTACAGACCCATTGAAATACAACTAGGGAAAAAACCTCAGATTAGTGTTGGCAGTGTCAGTAGTTGGACTCGGTGATCTTAAAGGTTTTCTCCTACCTGACAGATTGTGTGTTTCTCTGAGCAAGGTGCCTCTGCAGTGGAAAGCCAGGCTCGGTAGGAATGACCTCTAGATGGCACTCTCTGCTTCACCAGTTCAGCACCATGACAATTGGTTGCCTTTTGAGGACAGAAACTCAAAGAAACTCTTGATGACAGAAGTTCTCTATACCTGTGATACGTGTGTGGTACTCAGAGTGGCCTCAGCTGTCTCAGCTTTGTCACAGGCATTGTGCCTGGGCCAGGTTCTGGTTTCATGAATGAACACAAAGTTTTGCCTCAGGGTTTTCCATTAACAAGTGACAGAGGTTTTGCTGTGTAGGAGCGGTTTTTAAGTACAAGAACTAGATGTAAAGAAGAATTTAAATCTAGATCTGCCCTTGGCACATTGAATAGCCAGATCAAGGGATTGTGGTGGTCCAAGGGAGGAGGTGACACAGGAACAAGCAGGTGTGAGAAGGTAAAATAACATCTGGCAACAGCACCAACTTACTCAAAGGTGAATTGATTATGAAACTACCACACAGTTTACTCAGCTGCATTAGCTCCCTGTGAGCTTCATATTCTGCACCTAGAGTGCTGCTGCTGGCCCAGAGGAGGTGCGTGCTGTTGGTCAGCAACCCCCTAATGTCCTCTTAATGTCCTTAACTCTTAACTGGCTACTGCTGTGTGCAAGAATGTAACTCAAATAGTTTACTTTTGACTCACTATCTGAAATTAGGTTGCAAACTTTCTTTCCCAATGACTCTTTAGGACTAAATGCTGTAAAATTATGTTAATTTGTAAACCCCAGCTCTGTGATTCTGATGCACGCAGCTTGATTCTTTTCTCCGCATAGATTTCATAACTATAGAAGCTCCTAGACTTCCATTAAGCAAATTAATGACAATAGCAAACCACCCATGTTGGGTAATAAATATGTGACCACTTTTTCAGGAGAGAAATATTAAATAAACATTCAACAAAAGCTAAATCTAGTCCTAAGCAAAACTTTAAAGCTTTCTGAACTCTGGCAGACCACCCAGGGAACAGCATAATCATAGAATCATCAAGGTTGGAAAAGACCTTGAAGATCATCCAATCAAACCATCCTCCCTGCAACCCTCAAAAACTAACTCAGATGCTGCTACTTTTAAAGTTCTTGCAACCTAGAGAGCTACAACTGTAGTTGTAGTTCCTTTGGTGTAAGCTATTACTAACTAAGAGTGTAATTGTAGGGTTTCTGCATCTTACTTTGCATATATAGTGCATGTATTTGGGCAGTATGCTGTAAGAGTAGAGATGCTCCCTGTGCACGTGCATGTGCAGGCTTTCACTTGGAGGTGTCAGCATGGTGAGGGACTTGTAGCTAGAGCGCAGACATAGCTGAGCTCATGTGGGTACATGTTACTTGCTGTCCACGGAGCAGTGCCAACACTTGCAGTCTGCTGCAAAATGGAAAGAAAAAGGCATTGGTAAAACTCTAGCTTTTAAATGTTTCTTTCACTATGATATTTGCTTATATCTGTAGAGTTTGACCCTAGTCATTTACTGCAGTTCATAAGCTGAGAGGTACTAGATAAACCACAGTCTTGTGTATCAGTTCTTACATTTTCAGTAAATGTAAAAGTGAACTCAAGCATTTGCTAAAATACTGTGGCTTTATCATTGTCAGTTTGCTGTTGTACAAGTAATAATCTCTATTAGTTCTGCTGCCCTTGCTGTGCTCATTGACAGAAGTAGAAAGAAGCAGAGCAGTTCTTTCCTTTCTCTCATATTCTAGGGCTTCTTAGTCATCCTCCTTTAGGATTAAACCTCCTGCCAGTTTGTTCCTTTGAGTAGGTAGTTGCTGTGCTAGCACATTTTGCAGTTCTGCAGACACTCACAGAATCACAGAATGTTAGTGAATGAAAGGGACCTCAAAAGGTCATCCAGTCCAATCCCCCTGCCAGAGCAGGATCCCCTAGATCCAGTTGCACAGGAGCAGTCCAATCAGGTTTTAAACATTTCCAGAGAATGAGACCTCCTTGGGCAGCCCCTTCCAGTGCTCTGTTACCCTCACCTTGAAGAAGTTTCTTCTGGTACTTATGTTGAACGTCCTTTGTTCCAGCTGACACCCACTGCCCCTTGTCCTATCATTGGATGCCACTGAGCAGAGCCTGGCTCCTTCATTCTGACACCTGCTCTTTCCATATTGATAAACATGAATGAGGTCACTCCTCAGTTTCCTTTTTTCCAAGCTAAAGAAACACAACTTAACTGCTTTCAAGTTGGGACAAGTGTTTCCTTTCTTAGTTTTATTTTTCCCAAAAGGTGGAAAAAATACTTGTCATAGGTGTTTCGTTTCTTCTTTTCAGCTTTTCCAAGTGAATGAATCCCTTTGATGGTATTATGAAAACAATTTAAGGACTGACTTATAAATATTTATCCCAGGTGGAACTATTTGAGATACTCAATTTTTGGTGTTTAATTAAGGATCTGGGTATGGCTATTTGCCTTCCAATTCTTTGTCTCCAGTCAGAGCCTTGACTCCTTTAAACCTTCTTTCTCCCTCTTGACCACCAATAAAATGTCTCTAGCAATTACTTTCTCTGCAGTCTCTGTGCGGGACATGACCCTGGTGGTAAAGATAACTCTGCAAGCTCCTTTTTCCAGGGGAGGCCAGAGTCATGGCAGTATTTTGAGTGGGGTGAAAACAATCACTGTTGCATATTTAACCCAAAATAACTGTCTTATGCCTCCAAACACTGTTCAAGATATTGATACAAGTGTTTTGGCAGAAACCTATTTCTTGCTTTACAAGTTTCAGTCAAGAATGACTAACAAAATCCTGAAAGGAGTTCTGTACATCAGCAGTCACACTGCTTAACTAATGAACAGAAGCCTCAAGGCTTCATCCAGCCTCAAAATGAAACCACCGTGCCTAAAGCTTCACTGGTTATGGCCAGGAAAGTGTGAATGAACTTCAGTCCGGTCTAGGCTCAGACTTTTTTACCAACTTCCTCTTCAGCTTACTGAAATGCTGTCATCAGGCCCGTGTTTCCAAGCTCAGCCTGGCACAGCTTTTCAGGTTATCGTTTCTGCAGTGCATGCTTTGGGCCCCAAACTCATGGCTCTTTGATGTCGTGGGACAATGAATGTGATTCTTTGACTTCAGGAAGCTTTATTTGACTTATTGCACCCCATCCACATGCCTGTAAGAAAGTATGTTGCTCTCAGAAAGAGAGAGAGGAATATCTGCATCTGGCATATTGTGACCAGTTTTGGAGCACCTCAGTTCCAAAAGGACATGGAACTGCATGAGAGTGTCCAGCACAGAGCCACAAAGATGATGAAGGGAATGGAGCATCTCCCTGATGAGGAAAGGCTGAAGGAGTTGGTCTTTAGTACACAGGAACAATCCAGGTGGGTTTTAAATATCTTCAGAGATGGAGACTCTACAACCTCCTGGGCAGCCCCTTCCAGTGCTCTGTTACCCTCACCTTGAAGAAGTTTCTTCTGGTACTTATGTTGAACGTCCTTTGTTCCAGCTGACACCCATTGCCCCTTGTCCTATCATTGGATGCCACTGAGCAGAGCCTGGCTCCTTCCTCCTGACACCCACCCTTTCCATATTTGTAAACACGAATGGGATCACCCCTCAGTATCCTTTATTCCAGGCTAAAGAGACCCAGCTCCCTCAGCCATATATATTTCCTCAGATTTCTAATTTTGTATTTCTTGAAGTAACCTTCCCTGGCCTGATAATGGACTGGTTGCAGGTGTTTTTTATTCAAGTTGTGTACCATTTCCAATTTTAAGATCCTGTTTTCAGTTGTTAAGAAGTTTCCCAGGTTTTGGCTGCTGAAGCTCAAATTTTCCATGTAGGATATTTATCACATTGAGAAAATTCAGCACAAGCAGTCTGTCTGCTTTTGGATATTTTATAGGGCAATGAAGGTACCTTGATGAAAGTATTACATCCATGTGGTTGAAGTGATTTGGCACCTCCATCCTTTGGATCAAGCCTTTGATGCTGGATATCAGATGGGGAGACAGCTAGGACTGACTTTCTGCATAGCAGTGTTTTGGATAAGGGAGCAATGGACATAGAATACAAAAGCAGGACCAGATGGGACTGCAGGCAGTAAGGTCAGGTCATTTCCAGCTGACCTTCCTGTGTTTGTACACCAAGATGCATTGTATAAATTCTGCTCTTTGTGTATTTTTTCCCATTTCTTGCCTATTGAAAGGGAAAAAGGATGACCAGAGTCCTGAACTCCTGACTGCAAAGGGATTGTGCTAACAGTTTGCATTCATTTGAGAAGTGCTGGAATGTCGTAGTAATTGACTTTCAAGTCCATGCAATACATGGCTCGTTGTGTGGGTCTCTGCACCTGTTATGCACTTGTCAGTGGGCCATCACTTCTTTTCCTTATAGGTTCAGGGAATGTGTTGAAGTGTGAGATGGGATCCTGCTGCGTGTCTGAACCTTGTCTAGCTAAGTGGTAGTTCGAGAGCAGGGGAGGGTTTTGAAAGTGCCTGCCAAATTGCATCTGCTAAAGCAGGAGAACCAAGGTAACCAGTTGTTTAAAAATAAAGGGATGGATCTGCCCCTGCAAAGAAATGCTGCTTGGATTGCAGGTAGTTTCTGCCTTTGGGTTTCATATCTGTGGCACACCCTGTGGACTGTGTTAAACTGTGGAAGAAAGAAAAAGAACACTGCATCTGGAAATGCAAAGGTAGTAGATATCTTTTATAAGTTAGATATATTTCTCGGATCAGTATTTATATTACCTGAATGCCTGTTACTTGTGTTCGTATGTAGCCAGTCAGATGTAGCTGTTCTTTCATGGAGCACAATGTATTCCTCTCTTTACAGGAATCTATCAAGCAGTAAATGTTAGACAGTCAATGGGCTTTTCAGGTAGTACATCTCTTTCCTTACTGTCAGAGTGCTTTGTCCTACCACTAAAGCACTAGTGACCTCTGCTGGGAGCAGACCAAGAGGCTGCCTCAAAGTTATCCTCTGGCCAAGCTGGGAGCAAAGTTGCCAACCCACAGCAGGAGTGGGACATCCCCAGTAAGGTGCATGCCTGTTAACTGTTTTTTAAGTGAACGTTGCGTTACCTCGGAGATGTAGCATCACTAGTCCTGACATCATTAGGTTCTGCAGTCAAAGACAGTATGTACTGCTGGGCTTGCTTTCTAGTCCTTATCTGCACTGAACTATTTTTCTCCTAGATTTTTCAGAAGTCAGTGTCTGTCAGAGCTCTTTGCTAGTTGCACAGTCATGAACGTACTTTAAAAATTTCCTGTGACAATATCTGTTAGACATTAGGGTTTTGATTACTCTGAATAGAAATTCTGTTTGTTTTTTTGGGAAACATTTTCTCATGAAGTGCAGCTTCCCCAGGCTATTTCCTGAGTACTCATACATAGGGAGATAGTATGGACTTAGAAGTAATTCAAGAGGAAGGAAAGTGTCCTTTCCAGGAACTGGCAGTAGTACTCTCCTCGTGCAGGGACTCCTGGATGAATCCTTAGCTTTGGACTAAATGTGCCAACTGCAGCCTGAGACCAAGATTTCTGTGTCATCTCAGAATCCTGTGGCATGTCCATTCATGACTCATCCTTCCCTCTTTTTCTGGAGAAGTATTCTTGTTAACTGCAAATAAACTGTTCGTAGAGCTTCCTTACTCCTCTACATGCTGAGATGCATCCTGTGGCTTGTGGACCTGTGCAGGCTTGGACACATGGCTGGTGTGACCAGAAAGGCTGGGCACCTGTACTAGAGCTCATATCTGAGAATGGTACTATACTTCCTTGAACTCCCAAAGTGAGGAAAGAATAGTGAAGTGATCTAAAAAGATCTTCTGGTCTTGCTTACTTTTCTGTGGTTCTGGAGGAAATGTGAGTTTGGCTTTCTAAGGGGGTGTAACAGAACAGTGCTACCCTTTGGCTATGGTGCTCCTTCCTGAAAGGAGCATTATCTGAGAAAGAAAATGTAGAGCTGTAACAAGTAACTTCCAATAAATACATTTTCTTTCTGTCTGCAATATTACAGCAGAATACTGCTGTCAGTGGCAGGTAACTACTTCTGATAAGCCTGTATCTGTTCAATGAGTAGGGAAGGTCCTTTGGGAATAACTGCATGTCTTACAGTGAGCAACAGAGACCCCAACTGAGACTGTGTACAGGCATGATCCACTTGAAAGAATTTGTTGTCTGGATGGCTGGGTAAGGGAGAATTAAAATCAGAAGTAAAAACAGGTACAGAGAGGAAGATCTCAGGTGAAGAGCCTCCTCAAGATGTGCTCCCAGTCAGCGACAGCCATACCAAGCTATCTGTAATATGGAAATGGAATTGCTGACTGTCTGTTATTCTCTTTACACTGCTATATGGTGAGGTCTGCAGGGACGCATACCTTTGTCGTCTCGCCCCCCCCCCCTCCCCCCCCAGCCATTGCAGGAATGCTGATCTTTCTGCAAAGATCCTGCACTTCATTTGCTCCAAGATTTAAAGTTTCAAAAATCTGTAGCAACTTCAAGGGTTTTTTTTATTTTTCTTCATTTACATGCAATTCACTCCATTCTTGTCCAGTTCATTCTCCCTGATTTTTATTTAGATTGTGCAAATACTCTGGTAAGGGTTTTGTCACACCTTTAGAATTGGTGACTGTTAAAACATATACAAATCAAGTCAGTTTTGATACAGCAATGACATGGAAATTTGTTTTAGTGTAAAAAATTGTTAAGCCTTGTCTATCTTTGCTTAAAAACTCCTCTTTGACCTTAGATGCATAGTTAAGGAAAGAATTCCTTTGGCCATGAACATTCAAAGGTGTCTGATGACAGGCTGCCTACCCAGCCAATTTGTAATAAACACAGAGGGGCAGGGAGCTACAACCAGACTGTCCCTATGACCTTTCTCATCTGGCACCCTTGTGCAAAGTCTAGTGGACATGTTTAGCAGAAATCACAGTGCACAATAAGTGACTTTTCAGTGTTGAGTGCAGCATAAGGATTCCAAACAAAAGACCTTGCATAAGAGCAGTCACATTTCTTGCACCTCGAATGGAACCCCTGTGTATACTATTTTGAGGAGCTCAGTATCTTCATTTTTCCCTTTACATGGATAATACATCATAATTCTTGATTTCACTCCCAATTTAAATTGCCTATGTTGGACAGTTTTGCTGGGCATGCATTGTATAGAGTATTGGGGAGGAGTATTTTAAGTACAGTGTAATCAAGTAGTTTTAAGTGCTTGATTGAGATTTACAAATGAAATTACTGAGAGAAATGAAAATGAGACTCCATAACACAACCTTATGCTAAAGAAAGTACAGTGGCTGTTGATATGATGTCAACATATATATATATATATGATATGTGGGCAGATACATTTAATTTCAGCTATGACCCTATCTAGAATCACAGAACCATAGAATGATTTAGATTGGAATGGACCTCAGAGATCATCTTGTTCCAAGCCCCTCTCACCAGACCCAATTGCCCAATGTCCCATCCAACCTGGCCTTGAACATATCCAGGGATGGAGCAGCCACAGCCTCCCTGTTCCAGTGTCTCAGCACCCTCAGAGTGAGGAATTTCTTCCTAAAATCTAATCTAAATCACCCCTTTTTTAGCTTGAAACCATCCCCCTTGTCCTATCACTAGAGTCCCTCATATAAAATGTCTCTCCAGCTTTCCTCTAGCTCCCTTCAGGTACTGGAAAACTGCTATAAGGTCCCCTGTGGCCTTCCAGGCTGAACAGCCTAATTCCCTCAGCCTGTTCTTATAGGAGAGGTGTTCCAGCCCTCTGATCACTCTTCTGGACTTACTCTGAACTCATGCCAACAGTTCCATGTCCTTCTCACACTTCATCTGATGTCCCTGGCCAGATTTAATTCTGTCCAGGACTCTATGCCATTGCACTCTACTGGGTTTTGAATCTAGATATGAGTCTGTATAGTTGATCTCACATCTTTAATAGTGGCTGTAGATGAAGATCACAGGAGAAAATGACAGCCTTTTGCCTTAACTATTGGCAGAGAAACAACAAGGTGTAGGATGATTTTCTGTTGAACTTTGAAGATGTCACAGCCATTGATATCATCATTGCATTTTAAAGGATATGTTGACCAAGAGAACTCAAATTTTGTCAACCCAAATACTAATTTCTGTCTTTTTGAAACTCATGGTAGACCCATGTTAAGCAGTTCTAAGTCTGAAGAAACTGTCTATGGTCCTACATGTTTTAGACTATCCAGAGACAGGCTAGATAACCTATGTCCACCTATCCTTGGTGTTTCTGTCATCATATGTTAACAGGGCTTTATTTTGATTTCATAAGGACTCTACACCATTCTGGAAGAATAGAAATGTACAGATGGCAGTGTAGCTTGGTGAGGGCTTTAAAGGGTTGGAGAGTCAAACACCACCACTAAAATGGAAGAATGAACAAAATATACAGGACTTGGACAAACAAGTCAGACAGATTGACTAAAACTACTACTATCTGTTTCTATAAAGAGGTATTTTATTTTAGTCATTCTAATCCTCTAAGATGTCCTTCTTTCAAGAAAATCACAGAATTACAGAATGTTAGGGATTGGAAGTGACCTTGAAAGATCATCCAGTCCAAACCTTCTGCCGGAGCTGGATCCCCTAGATCCGGTTGCACAGGAACATGTTCAAGCAGGTTTTAAACGTCTTAAGAGATGGAGACTCCACAAACCACCTAGGTAGTCTGTGCCAGTGCTGTCACCCTCACCATGAACAAGTTTCTTCTTGTTTTTACGTGGAACCTCTTCTGTTCAAGATGATGCCTGTTGCCCCTTGTTCTATCACTGTATGCCACTGAGCAGTGCCTGGCTCCTTCCTTCTGACACCTGCTCTTTCCTTTTTATATTTATAAAAAACATGAATGGGGTCACCCCTCAGTCTCCTTTTTTCCAAGCTAAAGAGACCTAGATCCCTCATCATCCTCTCTTCATTATCTTTGTGGCTCTGCACTGGACTCTCTCAAGCAGTCCTGTGCCCTTCTTGAATTCACTGGCTGAGAACTGGACACAATATTCCAGATGTGGTATTACCAGGGCAGAGTAGAGAGGGAGGAGAACCTCTCTTGATCTACTAACCACAGTCCTTCTAATCCACACCAGGATGCTGTTGGCCTTCTTGATTCCACATGCAACAACTGCCTCTCCTGTCATGTTAGTTACTGGGTTCATTAAACACATTATTCACAGAACTTTCCTTGCTGTAAGGAGAACAGCTTGTACATAAATTCCTGCCTAATGAAATCTGTATCACATACCTTTATTATAAAGTTGTACAACAAATAAAAGTTATAAATTAAACTGTAAGTACTTTGATAAAGATTGTTTACATTTGTCAGGCAGCCACTCCACAGAACAAGCATGAACATCTTTAGGAAGAATTTCTTTGCTGGAAGGGTCATCATAAGACTTTGGAACAGGCTGCCTGGGGTAGTGGTGGAGTCACCATCCCTGGAGGTATTTAAAGAACACATGGAGCTAGTGCTTAGGTCCATTGTTTGGTCACGATCTGACAGTGCTGGGTCAAAGGTTGGCCTTGATCTTAAAGATCTCTTGCAACTAAAGACATTCTGTGTTTCTGTGAACTCATGATTGGAAAGTGTAACATGTCAAATGTTTTTTTTAATGATCTTCTTAAAGAGTCCCTGTGAAATACTTACTGGCTGCCACCAATTGCCAACAATTGATTCAAAATGTTTGTGAGGGTTAGCATGGGACTTATAAAGAAAGCTTGCATGATGCCTTTTTGCACTATTCCTGGCACAAGCTGGTGCCATACATGATCCTCTTTGCTTCATTAGCATTCATTTCATGCACAGTTAGATATTTCAGGAGGTTGTCTCAGGATGAGTATTTGCTGCTTGTGCCCTTGGGCCACACAAAGTGTCACAGCATTAGAGATAATTTATAGACTCTGTGAATGACAGTTTTGACACCAGAGACCTGGCACTCTAAGTAGTCAGGCTGTTATGCAACTGTATGGAGAGGCAGGAGCTCACAGGGATGGAAAGAAGCACTGAAGGTCACTCAGCAGATCTGTGACAGAAGCAGAGCTTCTCTGACTTCCAGGCTGCTGCTGCTTCCACAGCATGATCCCCTTGCAATGAAAGAAGTGTCTTCCTTATCAGCCCTGTTTCTTATATCTGGAATTGTATTCTCTGACACACATTGTATGAAATTTGTTGCCAAGTATGTGGGAGACATTTTTCTTTCCCCACATATTCTTCAGTTATCTCCATTTCATGTGACTGTGGGGGAGAAAATTGGCTTCCTAGCTATCTCTGGGTTCCAAAATCAGTGAAATGCTTATTTGAAAGAATGTGGTTGGCCAAGAAGGAGTTTAGCTCTATTTCTACATCTGCCAATCTCCCATTGTTCCCAGGATTTCCTGCATCTGGAATCACACTCTTAATCTGAGTGGCGTCTGGAGCTATGAACGGTTTTCCAAAAATTGTCAGCAGACAAATAAATTCACCCACTAGATCTATCACTTAAATTTGGCTTCAGAAGCTGCATTTTGTCTTTTGCCTCAGGAATCAGTTTATAGGGTTCCATCAATGCAAGATCAAAAAGTGCCTGTCTGTAATGTTACATCAAAGTTCTATCTACATGAATATGGAATGGGTATTACTTTGTATGTCACAGGAAATGCTGAGGTTTATAACAAATAAACATTTTATGAACAAAATCCCTTGAAAACTTTGCTTTGAAGCATCTGTTTATCCATTGTTCAATGTAGAATCATAGAATCTCCTGGGTTGGAAGGGACCTCCAGAGGTCATCCAGCCCAATCCCCCTACAACAAGCACAGACAGCTCTAACTGGAGCAGATTGCCCAGAGCCTCATCCAGCCTGACCTTGAATGGCTCCAGGGATGGGGCCTCCACCCCCTCTCTGGGCAGCCTGTTCCAGGGAACCCCCACCTTCAGATTCAAGAACATTCTTCTCCTGTCTAGCCTCAATCTGCCTTTTTCCAGCTTCAAACCATGACCCGTCATCCTACTGTTCCCTGTCTGTTACATGCCTACATAGCTGTCCTGGTTTGTTTTTTTTTTTATTTCTCTACTTACAGTTTTCTTACTTCCAGTTGCTTCCTTTGGTCTATTTGATGTCCCACTGTAATATGCAAGAATCATTCAATATTAGACAGAACTAGATGAAAACAAAGTAGCTTTTGGAAGTAAAGGCATTTCTACTGCTATCTCTTGTCCAGCTCTAACTGCAGAGAAGCCTGATCTGCTTGTTCCAGAGGAACTCTGAAATTTTCCACCTTCCAGTGAGCTAAAAGGACACACTGTACAATATGGATGGAGATGCTTCACCTTGAGAAGCTGAGAGAGCTGACATTGTTTAACCTGGAGAAAAGAAGATTGAGGGGAGACCTTAATTGCTCTTTACAGCTACATTAAAGGAGGGTATAGAGGGGTTTGGTTCTGTCAATTCTCCCAAGTCACTAGTGATAGAACAAGAGGGAATGGCCTCAAGTTGTGCAAGGGAGGTTTAGGTTGGACATCAGAAAAAAATTCATCCCTGACAGGTTAGAACAGACTACCCTAAGAGCAGGTGGAGTCACTGTCCCTGAAGGTGTTAAAAAAATTAGTGGATGTGGCCCTAGGGAACAGGGTTTATTGGGCAGGGTGGGGTTGGGTTGATGGTTGGCCTGCATGATCTTGGAGGTCTCTTCCAATCTTAAGGATTCAATGATTCCGTGATTCTGTGTGGGTGATATTGTTTATAGGGAGTCTGTTCACGTGCTTGAAGTTCAGCCTGTGCTGAGCCATTTTGTTAAACTAGGGTTGTAAGGTATTATGTATTTATTTACACTGAGGTAACTAAATACAGACATCCAGTGTATGCATCTACTCCTTCAAGGAGCTTGTATTCATGTAAATAAAACCAAAAGGAGAATAACACAACAAAGCAATGAAGTTAATGCTCATTGAAGTAGTCTTTGTAGCTCACCTTTCCTTATCCTATGAAATGCTTCAATCACTCCTGAGGGTTGTTTCAATCTCCATTCATCAGGCTTTAGTTTTTATTAGGCCTTTGCTGTACCATGGATTTTGAGAAAACCTTCTGCGGCTGATTCCTTGAAATAGACTGAAATGCAAAAGAATAAAGGTAAAGGTAAAAGATAAACAGAAGCAAAGAAGAACTGTTCCCCTTTAAATTGTCTGAGGCCTAGATTTCTTCATTTTTATAGAAGTTTGTCATATAGATCAAACAAGATTTTTTTAGCAGTTTGGAACTAGCTAGGCTCATATTTTCTTTTCCAGTGCTTTCATACTTAGTTTTCATGAGAGTGACCCAGCATCTCTGCTTCATGAACATCAGCTGTGCTTTCTGATAGTCTTATCAGTAGGATATGAGCAAGGGACACAAACACCTCTTCTATGAGGAAAGGTTGAGAGAACTGGGACTGTTCAGTCTGAGAAGAGAAGAGCGAGAGGGATCTTTTATTGCCTATAAATATCTGAGGGGTGGGCATCAAGAGGAGGGGGCCAGGATTTTTTGGTGGTGCCCACTAATAGGACAAGGAATAATGGGGAAAAGCTAGAACATAGGAAGTTCTACCTCAGCACGAGGAGAAACATCTTTCCTGTGGTGATGAGAGAGCCTTGGGACAGGCTGCCCAGGGAGGTTGTGTAGTCTCCTTCTCTGGGAACTTTCAAAACCCACCTGGATACAACCCTGTGTGATCTGTGCTAGGTGGCCCTTCTCTGGCAATAAGGTTGGAATAGGTAATTACTAGAGGTCCCTTCCAACCCCTACTGTTTTATGATTCTGTAATCTGTTATGCGTGTATATGTTACGTGTTCTGTATATGGTTAATGTGTGCTGCTATCTGATTGAATGGGGTGGTCTAGAAACTGTTAGAAAGACTGTTCTCTATAATGGTCCTCTGATTACAACAACGGAAGGAGAGAAGAAAACTGCATTCAGATGGACTGTGATGTGAGGATTACACAGGATTTAAACATTCAAACCTAGCAGCAGGTTGAGAGATCCTAATGCAGATCTCTCTACATTTGTTTTCTAACAACACCTCTGTAGTTCTGATGAGCTGCAATAGATCATCTCCCATTGTGTGCCCACCCCCTCACCTGCTGTTAGCTTGCTGGTTTTCACAAGAGTGTCTGTGAGACTGGTAAGAGGCAGCATGGCATGCCGAACTGATCCTTGTGTATGTGTGCCTAAACTCAGCAGTCTGCCAATTGCAGTGTTTGGAACAAGTTGGGACAAGAATATGTCTGTCTTCAGCACAAAGAAGTCCTCTCTGACTACCTACAGCTACTTTTGAAATACTCAGTAAGTGATATTTCAGTTCTGCCTCACCTCAAACGGGGATCCTAGATAACTTGCTTACAGGGTACTTTCTTCCTTTTGAGGGACTGCTATCGAGCAGCTACAGTTTGCAGTGACCTCCAGTGGTGAAAAACCTTTCTGGAAGAGTGACATAGCTACCATCCCAGTTTTCTCAGCCATTCCTCATAGGATTTAGGTAATGCAGGTCCTACAAAGCGTGCTATGTTCAGATTTCATTATGGTGCCTTGTTTATTTTTCTAAAAAGTCCAGGGTTTTTTTTCTTTCCACTCTTTCTCCTCTTAGGACCTTTTTGGGTTTTTTTTGTTGAGAAAAGCAAAGTGGACAACCAGTCACACTTAGGACACACTGTAAATGGGGCTCTGTGGGTGATGTGGTTCCTGGCATAAGATGAGATCAGTTCTGGTCTTCCTCCCTTTAGAAACCTTATTTTCTGTAGTCTCCTCAGTACTCACAGTTTCTTTCAGCTCCTTTCATATCTGCTTTCCTGGCTTTCCCAGATGTTTGCAATGGGATGTTGTTCATTGAGGCCCCTTTCCATTTTTCTCAAGCTGTCTTCTTCAGTGTTCAGTGTTAAGAGTTTAGTGATGGTTTAGCCATCTGGCCAGCTCAGACCCCACAAATAGTAAGAAAGAGTAGATTTTTGGAATGAATGTAATGTGGCTTTGAGAGTGAAGGGAACATATTTCCATGTTCTACAAGGCAGAATATTCTTTTATAGTTTGGAGCCTTTCACAGCAATTTTAATAGACCACTTGTCTTTGCCTACATTGACTTCAGTACTGTGGGCAGCATGGATTAGCTGGATTGCTGACAAGTGATTGTCATTCTTTACCTCCATTTCTGAGCATTCCTGAACTTTCCCTGTAGAAAATGGACAGCTATCTTCAGGGAAAGAGCAGTCAAGATGTCAGGCTGTTTGTAGTTTTGCAGGGGTTGGGAGGAAATTTTTGGGGGTTAATATGATACAGGAACCACTTGCCCTTTCCAAATGTTTTTCATTCTTTTCCACTTCATACACCAAGTAACTGTGCTCTGGGGTAGACATGCAAGGGATCAGAAACCACCAGACCTCCAGCAGCTGCTGTGAGTGTAAATTCATGTGTGCGTGACTTGAGTGGACATTCTCAAGTTGCCAATGAGCTTGTACTGGGAGTTGTTTTTTCCTGGGAATATCTAGAGAGTGAAACAGAAAAAGCAGGTGTGCAGATCAGGTTTCAAAATGGGCAAACAAAGTCTTATTTGCTGACTTTCTGAACCAGGTTTTGCTGGCTGTAATGGGTCTTTAATGTTCATGGACTTTCTTTGGGATGGTATTTGAGAGATTGCCAGGATGGAGTGAGTACCTTGTCTTGCTTGAGATAGGCTAAGATTTGGAGAACTGGCTATGTTGTAAATGGTTCTCAAAGAGATCAGTTGTGTGCTGCTGCATTACTTTTACAGATTTCCATAACTGCCCTAACAACAGAGTCTGGAAGTGAAAGATCCTGTTGACATAAAAAAAAAAAAGGGTATTCATCTTTTTTGCCACGTTTCTGCTTTCCTTAATCTGGGCTGCAAGGGAGGATCTAATGGGAATATTAGAGTCCTAAGCAATAGTGAACTTGGGTGCTGTGCTGGATAGCAGCCAGGTATCTTCCTTGGAATCTCAGGATAACTTGCTCCTTGACAGCCCTGCAAGAGCCTGGAAATTGAGTGCCTATCTGTAATACCTGTGGAATCTGTTTGATTTTCCTAGCCATGATAATAAAAGGGTTCATACTGGAGTTGAGGTGGAGAACTGATAGCCACAGCTGATTCTGCAGTGACTGGCATTTCCTGCTCACCCTGTAAGGTTTTGCAGTAATCTCCAGTCAAAGGAACACAAATAGCAGGTTTCATGCCTCTCTGAGACGCTGTAGACCTCTGAAGAGATGCTCATGGTGTCAGAGCAGCTTGAAAAGTTAGGAGGCTTTAGTTGTCAATAGTAAACAGGTGTTGGAGTGACAAAGGTTCAGACCTGTGGCACAAACTGTAATGGTGCAATGGCTATTGCTGGCTCATAACCAATTTATATCAAGGCTACTCAGGATCTGCAGTACCTGCAGACAGTGATGAATCTTGTGGGCTTAGGAGACATTCTAAACATGGTGTTCAGTGATATAAATGTTAACTCTAACAAGTTCACATCTTTTCTATTGTTTCTGTTCCTTAAATGACTCCAGGCTTGTTTCTTTATCCCTGCTAACAATAGATGTGACTTGCAGATGATTCATGCCTTCATATCAAGTACTATCAAAATGTGTCATAGCTTCAAATAATTGTTTGGGATGTTCTCCTTGAACCTACTAGTGTCAGTACATTGCAGGAGTGCTTCCTGAGGACAATGATCTTACCCTTTTTGGTCCACCAAATGTGTAATGCTCCCTTGCTGTCCCCTGTCAGGTAAGTTTAGTATTTTTGAGGACGTTAGTGCCTATTACTGCACTGAAATCTGTGTTTTTTGAGAATACCAGCAGCTGTCTGGTTAATCTTCATGCATACAACATGAGTACGTGGATTAAGCCAATGATTCTTCTTTGAAGGAGAAGGCTCAGTGATGCTGTGTATAGAGTTAGCAGGGGGCAGGGACCATGCTGCCCAAAAGCATTCCTTCACTTCTAAACACCCAGGTTACAAGAATCAGCATCTTTGCACAAGATGCTGCTGAAGAGTGACCTGCAAAGGGTGGTAATGAGGAGCAGACAGCTGGACAGGACCACAATATTGGAGTGAGAACATTTAAAAAAATTGTGTCCCTTCAGCTGTTACTTGTGGCTTTGTGCCTGTAGATTCTTTGTCCTATAGCAGAGAATGGAAAGGTTAAAACAGATTGCTTACTTCGACTGTCATTAGAGTCGTAATTGTTTTTTCTGTTAGTGTGATCATTAACAGAATCCACTCAGCTTCAGCTCTGTGACATGTGACATGTTCAGCTCTGTTAACATGTGACAGTTAAATTTGGCTGTGGATAGGTTTAACTGTAAGAGTTCTTTGCATTTTCATGGTCTGATGCTTTCTTCCCATCTCAAAGCTCTCAATATTCTTGTGACTCCTTTGTATTATCTCTGTCTGAAAAATGGATAAACTGAGTCAGAAATGTATTGCACAAATTAGGGGGGTGCACAGCTCTTACTGAGCAGAGGTTAGACCTTAGATCCCTGGTATTTTTCCTTTGATCTCAAAACCCTGAAACATGAGTCAAATGAGAAGATTTTTTTTAATTATTAAAAGAAATCCTGTATTTTTTTCTTCCAAATATTTTAATTCATATTCCACCCCAGTTCCTAGATGCAGCTAAGTCTGAAGGCACTGGGCATGGTGACGATGTGTTCATGAGATGCAGATGGCACTGACAAGTCCTTGCCATTCAAGTTGGACCATTTCAATAAGTCATGCCAATTTAGCTCCCTTCTGGAGCACTGCTGTGCAAACTGGGGATGTTCCCTTGTCACCACATGCAGTCAGGGCATATTCCTTAATAACCACCAGTTTACCTTTGAGCAGCAAGGCAAACACATCACTAGCAGTGTCTAAACACTCACAGTATTGCAGGTACTTGCCCAGAGAAGTGCCTGTAGACCAAATCAATGTTTGCCTAAGAGCCTTTCACAGAGAACAGTCATTAAACAACTTTACTGTATTAGCCCACAACAACCAGTGGTGAAGCTACAGGGACATATTCCTTGCACTGATGCTCCAGTATGAGCTATCTGCTCCCTGCTCTGTCACACATGACACCTCATTCCTTGCAGTTACAGTCCTGATCCATGACATCTGATTCTGGATGGTGGCAATGCAGACATCTGATCCTTCGTGCTTGATCCCTGACACAGGATCTCCATTAGGAAAGTTACTGGTACCTGATCTGCCTGATCACAGCTACTTGATATATGGTGATGTTCCCCATTGTGGCATGTTTACCACTGAAAATAAATTTGAAACAGCTAGTAGTGCAAAATCTGCAGACATGTGGCCAGAACTTAATGTTAAGAAACCTTATCATTTAAGGAAAATTGCAAGAAGTAGGAGTGCAGAGGTATAAGGATGAAAAAAAGAAGAAATTTTTTTTACATCTCTGCAAATCCAAACTGCTCTGTCTGTTGTCAGAGCTTCATGCTGTGCTTTAACTCTGTGTTGCTCTGTTGAACATAACTTTTAAAACAAAAACAGTAGTAAAGACAGCTACCCCTAGCTTCTTGTCAAATCCTCTTCTTCTGTCAAATAAATAAACTAATTTTTTCTTTTAGTTGATTCCATTTCACAGTAATTATACATCAGTTTGATCAGTAGGTCTTTGTAAGCTAACAAAGCTGGATGAAATTAGTTAGCAAAGGAAGGTTTTCAGGTTGATCATAAGAGTATGTCTTGCCTCTGAAGAGAGTGCTGCAATAACTGCACTGAAATGAAAACTAGAAATGTTTCATTCCAGTAAGGTTGCACTGCTTTGCTTCCTTCCTTGTTTAATTTTACTTGGAAGTATTACATCCTCCTGTGTCCATCAGCATGTTCTGTTCTCATGAGCCATCATTTTCCAGCTCATTCCAGTGTTTTATTTCAAAACTCTTTGGTTGGCTCCAGTGGCAACTATTTTTAATTCTCACACTGGATCATATGAATTGGTTAGGGAATAGAGACTTGTGCTACCTCTCATCACAATTCATTCTGCATAGCATCAGGTGGAAAGTTTAGGTAAAATAATGCAGCAGAGATGAAATTGAATCCCACACCACAGACAGAAAGGTGAGTGAGGTTATGGCAAGGATGCCATGTTTCCAGGTGAAATAAGAATGAAACTATTGAAGACCCCAAAAATATTTTGTGCTGTTTGGCAAGACCGACTTAGAAGTGATTAATAGCTTCACTAGTTTCTAGTGGCAGACAGAAAGGATTGCAAGTGATTTAGCAGGGGTTTTCATATGAATGTTCTAGATTTAGAGCTTGGCCAGCAGCCCAGCTGTAGATGGCTAGTAGCAGTATCTAAAACTGGGGAACATGAGGTAAGATTCTTTCCCAGCAAGACCCTTTTAGCTTCAGACAGTCTGACAGCAGCTCATGGCCAGAAGTTACGTTTTCACTCTTGCCTCTAATGAAGCTGTTTTCTGTAATTTTATTGAGTGCCTTTTTATCTGCCCTTGTATCCCATTGTCCCCATAATATCCTGTTGCAGTAAGCTCTGCAAGTGTGAGAAACTGTTGTTTCTCATTTGATGAGCAATTCATGTGTTGAGTATCTCCATCCTCTTGTATTGGGAGAAGTGACAGTCAGTCATTCTCCAGTCATCTTGTCACTGTAATCAAAACTTTATAGAAACATCATAATACTTGAGGCATATGTATAACTTCTCAATGAGTATTGGGATTGAGATAAAAGCTTTAGTTAGAAAAAGCATGCTTCTTTAAGAAATACTAAAAGCAAAAAGAGAGCAAGTGAGAGAAAAAGGAATGAACTGTTTTATTAGTCCATAAAACTAGCTGAGCAGAAAAACAAAAAACTGAACATCACAGCCTCACTGTGAGACAGAGATTGCTGTGTTAAACCTCCCTACCTTTCCAAAGAACAGAGATTTTTTTCCAGATTGTGAAAACTGACTTTCCAAGGAGTGAAAGCCAAATATTTGGAGAGGAATAATCCCTTTTGCAGTGCTCATCTGTTTTGCCAAGTGAGGAAATAATTTGTGATTTCTGATCATTCCCCATGTATTTCATACTCATAGGGCAAAGCCTTATCAATGATCTCTGTTGGTACCATTTCTGTAAGCAACATTTATAAGAGAGATATTGATGAAAATACCATCTGCCACATTTCCTTACAATCTAAAAGATGCACTACTTAATGTTTTGAATGGAGACTCAGTCTGATTTATTGTTCGCTTTCATCAGAACTGACCTGGCAGTGCAGAATCAGGACTGGCTTTTGCCCAGGACTGGGGCAGATATAATTTAAACAATACTGAAAGCTGTAATTCAAGTTCCTATGATAATGTTGGACTGTTTTCTAAGCACATTTGTAACCATTTTTGAAGTGGGGGCAAAAGGTGAGAATGGTCTTCTCTGTCTACAGCCGCTGAAAAATTAGCTCTCTTATCTAAGCTGGTCAGGAGGGAGGGCAGGAAAATCAGGGATAAATCTTCCTATATGTCCATTGCAATATGAGGTTGAACTGTCCTGTAGACGTCACTTTTTCTCTCCCTTGACTATAGAGGATGTCTACCTTAGGTTAAACATCTTTTAGATGACTGAAGCTGGATATTTGGGCTTTGCAGTTTTCATAACTTCATTTTCCTTCTGTTTATTTCCAGCTTTACACAGTATAATAGCACTAACTGCTGCCAGTCCTGCAGAGGAGGAAAGTAAAGCCAGATGGCAGTGACTTTACTTACCCATATTTACCCTTCAGACAGTAAAAAGAGTGTGACTTGTAACACTGATCCCAAGATATTACGAATTTGAAAGGAAAAAAAAGCCTATAACATAAGCTTCTACCAGCAGCATGAAGAAGGAACCATTCAGATCCTCTGCCTTGCCCTTCCACAGGGCCATGGAAATCAGCCAGGTGGTTTGTGTACGGAGCCCAGAAACTTCTGATCAAATTAGAGCAAGTAATGTTAATGGAGTTCTGTAAATAGAAGAAGTGAGCAGATGAGGACAGGTCATGGGAAGAGAGGAGAGGGCCTTTGAGGTAAGAGGAGAGTATATTTCATAACAAGATTGCTCTTCTCGTGTTTCCCTGTCCCAGAAGCACAGTCACTAGACACTGAGGAATCCAGATCTGATCTTTCATTAACATTGTTGTTTATCTACAACAAACTTAGTCTAATCAATATTATATTTAGTTTCTAAAACACAAAACATAGTTCATTTAACCTGAAAACACATAGAGAACTGCAGAAGCTCTGTCTCATAGGGAAGGTTAGTTTTCTTACATTGCATAGCTCTAGTGTTTCTTAATCCTGATGTTTTTTCAAATCTAAGTTTTCTATTCATGAGGTTTTATTAATGTTATACTGGAGTATAACACGAGATGTTCTCTGTGGTCAGTGTACAGAACAGCAAGAACATTTCTGGTCCCCATTCCTCTGAGTTTTAACAATGCAGTCACTAATAACCTGTAGTCCTCCTTGTGCAGAAGTGCAGGGAAATTAGCAGGTGCAAGGAGACCATGACGGCTAAATATCATCACCCCCTTTTCTGTTCTCAGAGAGGATAAAAAATCCAATTAAATACTGGGCTAACTACATTGGCCAGGAGAGAAAGGTAAGGATACTGACTTTTCATGTGTTCCGTTTTGCTGCACAAGATTCTAGGAGAGCACTGAGCCTCTCTTGAGAGCAGTGCTTGCTCTGACCACCTGTTCCATTCACTAAGGCCTGTTTACCAACACATGCAGGTGGTGACCTATGTGACCTGTTCAGAGGATGACTGATTCTGAAGGATTGCAAGCCTGGTAACATATAACATAGCAGTGCAATTGCTTTCACCTTAATGTTCAAGCCCATACTTCAGAAGTTCATGAGTAAGTATGAACAGCAGGCAGAACGATTCCCCAAATACTTTGAAAGAGCAGTCAGAAACACTTCTGGACGCACTAATGATAACAGATAGTACAGCACCCCAACACATGCCTACTCTTAGTGAAGATTTTCTTTGCACTTATTCTGGCCATTTGCATGGAAGTTCTTTCTTAAGTGGATAATAAATCAGTTGTGCTGTCTTTAGCTTAAAGTCCTCCTTATAAACTAATTTGTGGACTTACCAAAGGCTCAAACACTGCACTTCTGCAGCTGCAGGTGTGCATCATATATTTATTTTAGTCTGGAGCAGGTGGTATCAGGAAAGCACAGTCTATGTGTTCTGGCCAAGACGTGAGAGCTCGAGTAGGCAATCCATGATTTGATCCTTCTGTAGCCACTGGAAACATATTCTGTCAACACAAGTCTTTAATTCTGTGCTCCAGTTTAATGATCCTGAATATTGGAGCTCTTCAAAGTCTAACGAAAGAATGTCTTTCAGTTTCTGGAAGTGAAAAAATAAGAGAAAACTCTGGTAGTTGCATGCAACTGGGGTTGCATATAACTGGGGTTATATATAACTGAGGTTATATATATAACTGGGGTTATATATATATAAGGGGTAGGAGGACAATTGTGTAAGTAATGCAGTGTGGTAGTGAGGTGAGGTTTCTCAGCAGGCAACAAAGTACTAATAATTCCTCAGCATTTACAGGCTGAAATACACAACGGAATATTAATGAATCAGTAATGTCAGGATCTTTTATTTAGCCAGCTTCTGTAGCATTAGTGTACAACATTTCATCTTGATAACGTTTCTATGAAAAGAAACTTTTGTGTGGGAAAAGCTGTGGTGGCCAAAGGAAGAGCTCTTGCTCAGCCAAACACTTTAAATCTTAGTTGATTTTACTTAGCAATCAAGGTAGGGAAATAATATTTTGGTGATATAAGCTGCAGAATCAAAAAATCATTAAGATTAAAAGAGATCTCTAAGATCATCCAGTCCAACCATCAACCCAACCCCACCCTGCCCAATAAACCCTGTTCTCTAGTGCCATATCTACTTGTCTTTTCAACCCCTCCAGGGATGGCGACGCCACCACCTCCTGGGGCAGCCTGTTCCAACCCCTGACCACTCTGTCAGGGAAAAAAGTTTTTCTGATGTCCAATCTAACTCTCAAGTCTCTACTTAAATTCTTACAGACTGTCCTAACGTTTGGTCACATATTGTTTTCTTGGGGATCCTCCTGGATGGTAAACAGGAGCCTATTCGGAACGGCCTGATTCTCATAACTTTTGTTTCCTCCCACCAAGTGCCCCTTTCCTTGCATTACTCAACACACCCATTTAAGCAGGTTCTTTACTGATTGTAGACTTCCTGCAGGTGTCAGAAAGAGAAGTGAGAGCCTAGGAGAAAAGATGTTAGTATGCAGGGGTGTATCTGCCAGTGCCACTGCAATCTTTTGAAGGTATGAGGAGCATCTGCAAAGTAAATCCTGCCTAGACTACATACATCTGCAAGAAATCTCCTCCTTTGACTCAGAGGCCTCCAGGAAAATACATTCTATGCAACTCAAATGTAGCTACAAAATGACATGAAATCTTTCTCATGAGAGCATTAGAAGTTAATGAGGTCTGTGGGGCTTTCTATTCAGTTAGCAAAGGCAGGCGGTTGTCATCAGGAGTGTTCTTCCCATCCTCTTGGTAAGAGGTGATAACAGTATATCTAGTGTGCACAGAATTATTTTCAAGAAAAAAAAACAACTCAAAATTCCATTTCAGAATTGTCACAACATTAAGGCCAAGACTGGTACCCCTTTTTTTTTGGAAGTGGAATTATTAAAGCTTGACAAATTAAACCCAAAAGGCTTTCTCATAGAAAGTATTTGGTGAATCTCAGCTTGTTTTGTATATTGCTGTCCTACCAGCTATGATTGTGCCTTTCACAACTCATCAGGTAACTCAAATCTGAAGAAGTTGTGATCATTGTGATCCTGGTATTATTCACGTCCCAAATGTCTTTGCTCGGTTACTGAGTGAGTATGGTCTTTACAGAGGGTGGGCAGGCATCTACAGGGATCATTTAGTTGAACTACGTGGTGCTAAAGCAGACAAAAACAGGTGAATGTTGTTGTGGCTTTCAAAGTTCAGTCTGAGAACTTGGTTTATTTTGAAAGGAACACTCTAGGGGAAGGAAATAACTGCAAAATAAGCCATATAGCTAAAAGGCATTTCTGTCCCTAAGAATATCTACTAGTGCCCAGGAAGAAAGGGAGGGAGATTTCTGTAGCCTTTATTTACATTGTGTCCATTCATTCTATCATATGGAATTGAGCAGAACGGGCTATTTGTATAGGTATAAACCAGACAAAAGGGGGTTAAAATTGATTTTTTAAAGAAAAGTAATACTTAACTTCCTGGATTTTAGGCCTTTTAAGTATAGCTCAGAAGTTAAATTTTATGTAACACCATTCCTTTGAATTCTTCATCTCTAAAGCGTAAAGGTATGCTATGGAAACTTGCCTGCCACTGGTTACAATCTACATAAAATATCAACAAACATTCAACAGAATTAGCCAACCTACAAATAAAATTGTCTGAAACTACCCATTCCCTGAAAACACTGCTTTTCCCCTTTTTCTTCTCTGGTACCCTGGATTCTCACATAAAAGCCCTATTAAATAACTTTTTTTGACAGCAGACCTTCAAGAAGAAGGGATGGTTTAAGGTATTTTCTGCACCCAACTTTTGTGCTGATTTACTTTTAATTCAAGTCTATTTAATGCCAACTCTGGTTGCGGTGATACTGGTGAAGAAATATTTGCTTCAGCAGAGTCTGCCTGGTAAATAACCCCTGCCCTGACTCACTACGAAGTGAGTGGATTCCTGGTTTTGATGCAGTGCCTTAGGAGTGTATCGGGATAAAATAATTTCTTAGTAAGTATATGATGCAGAAATAAGTTAATAGTAGCTGTAGAGAGGGTTTACTGGTCTTTAAAAAAAGCAACTGAAAAAGCAAAAATCACGAAACCCTCCTTCCAACTTCTGCACTGCCATAAATGGTCTCACAGTAGAAGGCAGTAGGGAAGAAACCAGCACAAGTGAAAACGAAACAGTAGTAATACAGCAGAAGGGCAAGAGCACTATGTTTCCCTCATTGCTGTGCTGGGACCTTCACTAGACTAGGTAGTGTTGTCTGTGCAGTGGCCTTACAGCACAGAAAACAGGTTAACTCACAATGCATCTGAAGACAACTGCCTTTGATTATTAAAGGTTAGTTTCATAGAGCTGACTAACCACAGATCTCAGCTGTTCTTTCTGTGAGTGCTGTCTGTTGTATGGGCAGCCACCACAGAGAATATCCACTGTTTCTGACCAGGGCTTTGGTATTGAGGGTGGGACAGTTAAGTTTTGCACTTTGAAGGAGGTTGAGCCATTATATTAGGTTGGACAAGGCTCTGGACAACTTGATCTAGCTGCTCACTGCAGCGGGGGTGGACTAGATGGCCTTTGGAGGTCAACCTGGTGAATTATCCAACCTGGGTGATTCTATGATTCTGTGATCAGTATTTTTATTCTGCAGAAGAATATCAATCCTTTGTAAACCTTCTCCTTCCTAACATGCCAGGCAGCTTTGGAGTTCTTCTCCACAGCTCTTTTAAAGATCTTTTAATCAATACAGCTTCCCTTTTTCACTAAGATTACACTTAATTATTTTTAGTATGTTCTGATGGGGTAGAAGGTGTTACTTACATACAGTTTTCCATATAACCTCTTCTGATGTCTGTTGCTTTCAAGTCTTTTCAGCCTATCCATCCTGAATTAAATTTCTTGTAAGAAAAGGCTTTTCATGGTTTATAAATTTTAATACAGGATGCTAACTGCCAAAAAGTTTTGGATTTCAACCAAAGATTTTAACCAGTCTACCCAGCAGATGGAATGAGGTACAGCTCCTGCTGCACCTGGAGACAGTACTTCTTTCATTGCTCTGTTTCGGAGTTATGACACCTCTGCTTTCGCTTCAGAAAGGCAGGAATTTTCCTTTAAACAGGCTTCCTGGAAATGGAGGTTTAGGCTATTAATGGGCTATTTCTCACACAGTATTTTTCAGCTTTAAGAGAGTCTGGGTTTTGAGGTTTGTTTTGTTTTATACAGTAAATTGTAGACAGCTAAGCACAGGCTCTGGGTGTGGTATCTTGACAGCAGGAGTTTATGATAGTGGAAACCAGCCCCCAGTGAAAGAACATTGTGCACTTTGAACTTCAGCTGAGAAGCAGACAGACGCTGATTATGGCAGATTTTGTATGTGCTGGGCAGTTCTTATACACCTAAAGAAACTCATTAACAGTGGGGCATCATGTGGGAGTGATGTGTAACCTGCTGTGGTTTGTCTCTCCTGAGTTGTCTCTCCTGTGCAGATGCAGTTCCAAATGGAAGACAACTGTACAAGTATGAAAACTACCAACCCCAGAACATGAATAACGTCTTCCATTACCATGTTCATCTTCAGAGATCCAGATGTTTTTCTACAGACATACAGCTCAATTAACACTTTTTCCTCAGAAAAGTGGTCACATGAATACTTTCAGGGAGTCTCAACCTTTGGAGCTGGTAGGGTATTTAAGAGGCCATTATGTGGCATTTGCACATTGATCACTGAACCATAACTGAGATGGCTCTGTAGTTTGTTTCTGAGACTTGCACTCATCATTTATCACTAGAATATCTCCAGGATACTTAGTTACCAGGGTCATTATGGTAAAGGAAGTCAGAGTTCAGAATTAATTAACAGGCTGTAGAGTAGTTGTACACAGAGGGCCCTGTGGAGCAGTAAAATTCCTTAGTCCTACCTTACGAAGTTTGGTGTCAGACTTGTCTGCCCTATATAAAGCTGTTTCCTTTTCTGACCCTAAACAGAGTTCCACGCTTGTGTTTTGGGCAGATCCTATGAGAGCTACGAAGGAATATCACTTATAACCAAGTATGCCACTTAATCTTAGTCTTAAGGTTATTTCAGACCCCACAGTGAAGGAGTCCAACATGAGTGTTGGTTGTAGAAACTTATCACTTTGGATAAACTCCCTGATCCATGCTGATGTGGCTTTTTTGGTTGGAAAGGGTGGGAAGGACCAAGGAAGGAGGAAGAGAATGTCTTTTCTACCACCATTTTGTGGGGGTGTGGGGGTGTATGTGTGAGAGAGAGAGAGAGGAGAGAGAGAGACATCTGTGTAACCTGTCAGTAAACAGCATGACTTTCTGAAACTGGTTCATAGCTCTCATGCCTGCTGTCTAATTTGTTCCAGAGCTGAACAGCTGTAGACTTAGATTGTTTCTGAGGGAGCTGTTGTGCGCTGGAGAAAGAACAGACTTGCTGTAGCTGCTACCTAAGCACTACATGAACAGCACTTTCCCTGCTTCTACACTACCATATAGCAAGCCTTGAATATTTGAGACAGTGGCTGTCCCATGCTTCAAAGTCAGAAGTTCTTTGATGCTTATTGAGATTTGAACCTTACTGACAGAAATAATATATAAATGATATAAAGGTCTTCTGCAAAACATACTATTTGGTAATGATTTAATGAGGCAGCAGCCTTACTTGCTAGGGATGGCTGCACTTTATGACCACTGCCACAGTAGTGGAAAATACGAAGGCAGGGCTTATCTGTGAAACACTTGACTGATGGTTCAGATATAAAGGTATGATTGGAACTTCTCTGCAAGGCCCTGTGACCACTCTAACCACAAAATCTGCACCTTTGTGGCTCATAAGAGAAAAAAAACTGCTATCTCTCTTAATCAAAGTTAAATGAAAATATTTTCATGTTGCTTATTTATAGAAGACACAGCAGTAGAACAGAGATTTTGAAGTAGAATTTGCTGAAATTAGGCTAAAATGTATTTTCTGACTTTTCTTAGCCTATGGCTGAGTTTTCATTGAGTGGATAACTACAGATAATCATAGGATAAATGCTGAAGGCAAGAATGTGGTCAAGGTTGCTGGAGAGAATGGATTTTGAAGGAAGGAACAGGAACATGGAAATTTCAGATGTAGAGGGCAGTGGTATATGTCATTGAGTGGAATAAAAATGAGTGAAAAGTCAGCAGTAAAGGGAGAGTGTGGTTGTTATGGATAATCTTGCAAAGATCTAAAAAAAATTATAAGATAAACCAGTAGATAATAATTTCACAAAATCACAGAATCACAGTCTGTTGAGGCTGGAAAATACCTCTGAGACCATCAAGTCCAGTCTATGACCTAACATCACCATATCAGCTACACCAGGTCACTAAGTGCCACATCCAGTCTTTTCTTAAACACCTCCAGGGATGAGGACACCACTACTTCCCTGGGCAGTCCATTCCATGAGGAAAGGCTTCCTAACATCCAACCTAAACATCCCCTGATGTGGCTTCAGGCCTTGCCCTCTTGTCCTGGCACTAGCTGCCTGGGAGAAGAGCCCAACCCCCACCTGATTACAACTTCCCTTCAGGTCGTTACAAAGAGTGATAAGGTTCTTCCGGAGTCTCCTCTTTTCCAGGCAATTTGATAAGAGCTTTTTTTATTTTATTTGTCCTGAGATCTTATTCTATTTTAGAGATTTGAGCAATTTTTTTGATAGAAGAGGAAATAAATATGTTCAGTGGAAATGCAAATCTTACATTGTTTTCTGGGAAATGCAGAATAACATATTGACTTACACCATTTTCACAAAAGAACTCACTGTATGTCTACAGACTGTCTGTAATTTGCTTTCATAAAGGAAAGCAGCTTCCTGACAATAAATAAAAACATTCCCTTTTTTTTTCCCAATACTGAAAACTTCTAGAAAGTGGTAATATATTTTGAGTGCAGTTTCTCAGTACTGATAACTTTTATACAGTAGTAATATATTTTTGTACACTAGAGAATACTGAGAGGGAGATGCAATAATAAACTTCAAATGTGTAAAAGGTATCAGGCAAAGGAGAAAGGAATAAACTGCTCTTATTTATTTCATACCTATATATATAGCCCTAAAAGAAATAAGGTTGCACCAAGGGAAATTTAAATCATGCTCTAGTAAAAGTGTCAGACAGAGAATATTGTCAGCACTGCACCAGCTTGCTTAGAGAAGTGATGGCTGTCCCAGCATTGGGAGTTCTATGGGTAACCTTGATGCACGAGACAAAGTTTCACAGAAGTTCAAGAACTGTATTTATCTTTTAGCTGCATAAAAAAACTGACTTTCTTCCAGATCTTCCTATACTCCAGTAATACATGCTCAAGAAGACCTGATACGGACATATCTTTAAACACATCATGCCCTGTCCACACCGAGTTTGCATCAAATGTCACATTATGCATCATTGCATGATTGAGGGAGGTTGCTTTATAATGTGTTTCTTCCCTGAAGGTAGAGGTCGCAGTGGTTTGGTCTAAGTTACCACTTGTAAATCAGATCTGATAGTTCACAGCCCCCCTTAATATATGTTCTATGCACATCTGATCACTGCCAGGATGTAGGTACAGAAATGTCAGGAGAAGATATGCTGCTCACACATGGCTGAGCAATGGCTGGAACATGAATTGTGTGTCACCATGTGCTGCAAACTCAAGTGTGGCAGATGGCCCCTTGTGATATCTGCAGGAGAAGCAACCCAAACTCAGAGCACTATTGAAGCAAACATGGGAGTTTTGCTGATAATTTGTTTACAGCATCTTGAGATGGATGAATACAGGTAAGGTTCAGTGGCAACAGCCTTCCAGAAATGCAGCATTATCCCAGTACAGCTTACAGCTCAAGCAAGGTGGAACCTCGGAATGGAATATTTCCACTTGTGTTCTTGTTTGTAGTGTTTCATGCCAGCAGCCATATATTTACGAGGTACTCTGTCTGTGCTCTAATTGTTAGGAAATAGGAAGAACACACCTGAACTGAACAAAATTGAATAGATTCTGCCTAAAAAAGAGAGGGGGAGTGAAACTTTTCTTAATTTGATCCCATCAGATAAAGCTAAGGTAAGAAAGAGTAGTTAACATCTCAGCAGTATGACCAGAGGACCAGGAATTAGTAAAAAATAAGGAAAAATTTTTTGAGCAGCCCCTTTTCTTTGTGCTAAGAAACTGTCACGTGAAACGAAAAAAAAAACAACCATCATCTGTTTTTACTGATTAGAGGCTGTTTGGGTGTTCTGGGTGATAATTTTTTAACTTTTTTTTTTTCCTCTAATATCTATGAGAATTGCATCCAAATGCTGTGGAATTTGAGGTCCTCCTGCCCTTCACAGACTTTGGGTCAGATGGTGCTAGAAGCTTGTACTGGGAATCTTTCAGCCAGCATCTTGCTATTGAGAAGCAGGCAGCTAACAGAGCCTGGAAAACAAGCAGACTTGTCTGTGATAATTTCCTCTTTACTCCAGCTCTCCATATTCCTGTGTGCATAGAAAATAACACCACAGTTTAAGAAGGAAAGGAAGAGGAAGACTTGATTTCTCTAGCCTGTCCATTCTTCACCTTTATCCCCTTTATGTCTGTACAAAGTCTGGATTTCTATCACACTTCTCACAGAAGTAGGCAATTTGGGGTAGCAGCCACTTATCCATCTCTACATTGTGCCATTTATTCCATAATTTAGATGTCTCTTAGGCCTTTTCCAACTGATCTTGAAATCAAGAAGAAATATGGGTTAGATTTTATACAGAATCAAAAAATCATTAAGGTTGGAAGAGAACTCCAAGATAATCCAATCCAATCATCTACCCCACCCCACTCCATCCTGCCCTGTTCCCCAGGGCCACATCTACTCATTTTTTATCACCTCCAGGGACATTGACTCCACCCCCTCCCTGGGCAGCCTGTTACAACCCATGACCACTCTCTCAGGAAAGAAATTAATCCTGATGTCCGATCTAACCCTCCCCTGGCACCACTTGAGGCCATTTCCTCTTGTTCTATTGATAGAAACTTGGGAAGAGAGACTGACCACCACCTCTTTACACCTTCCTTTCAGGTAGTTGTAAAGAGCAATAAAATCTCCCCAAAAGCCACTTAAAAGAATTCAACACCAGAAGAGCAGCAATTCTATTGAAGAAATAAAACTCTTGGTAGGTTACTCAGTATCATCCATTTTCACAGTTGATGAGCACAATGTTAGACAGGGAAGGTGTTTGTTGTGCCTGTGAACAGAAATTCTCGAGTTCAGTGTCAGATTTGGACTAATACTGTCACTGTCATGGTGCAGTAACCTGGTATTAATGTTCTGAAATGTGGCATCAGGCAATGATGGGCAAATGGCGAACAATGTCATCTTTAGAACTAGTGGAATCATTTTGTTTCTACAGTATTTTGGTCAGTTGTGTTTCTTTGTTTTCAGTTCCTGAATGGTAATTGTTGCTGCAGCCTAGTCTCCAACAGACCATTTATCAGTTTTGATGATGGGCAAATCCAATGGCCATCAATAAAATTTGTGAAATGAAAATAGCCAGGCTGTTATATGGGCTTATTTTGTGCATCAATGGTAGCTACACTGCTCAGAGATTCTTTCAGTCCTTTAAATGTTCTCCATGGGACACCAATGGACCCTACTGGCCAAGAAAGCCAATGGTATCCTGGGGTACATCAAGAAAAGTGTGTCCAGCAGGTCTAGGGAGGTTCGTCTTCCCATTTAGTCTGCTCTGGTAAAACCACACTCAGAGTACAGTGTCCACTTCTGGGCTCCCCAGTCCAAGTGAGGCAGGGATCTACTGGAGAGAGTCCAATGAACTACTATGAAGGTGTTTAAGGGACTTGAACGTGTCTTCTATGAAGAAAGGCTGAGAAAACTAGGGCTGTTTAGTCTAGAGACGTGTAGGCTGATAGGGATCTCATTTATGTCTGTAAATATCTGAGGGATAGGTGTCAAGAGGAAGGGGCCAGTTTCTTCTCAGCAGTGCCAAGTAACAGGACAAGGAATGGGTATAAGCTACAACATAGGAAGTTCCACCTCAGCAAGAGGAGAAACTTTTTTACTGTGAGAGTGGCAAGCCCTGGCCCAGGCTGCCCAGAGAGGTTGTGGAGTCTCTTTTTCTGTAGTATTTCAAAACCCACCTGGATGCAACCCTGTGTGACCTGCTCTAGGTGACCCTGCTTTGTCATGGGGATTGGACTAAATGATCTCTAGAGGTCCCTTACAAACTCTGTCATTCTGTGATTCTACTGGGAAAAATGCTTGCAGGTATTTGTTTACTGTCAGTGTCTCAAATTCTTTACACGTAATATTACTGAATTTCATGAATTAGCTGCACAACAGATAAATGTTCAAATACTCTAATTAACACTATTTTTTACAAAATACTTTTCCTTAAGTAAGTCATTCTCATTGAACTTTTGAAAGGTCTGAATACGTAAGACTATTTACAGAGTACAGAGCCACAGGTTCTCAGGTCTTAAGAAGTTACTGTCTGGAGGTTTCTGAGCCCAGCAACTGGAGGACTGTTCCCTTCCTTTCATTTATTAGTCTTTCCTAGCCACTACAATTGTGCTCTCCTTTAGCACACTTGAGCTCCAGACAGAACTTCTAACACATCTTGATGAGTTTTTAATGAAGCATTTTTACAGCTTGCTTTTAAGTGTCTGGCATTTTGATGTGTTGCATCAGAATATGAAATCAATAGGACTTTACAGATGATATTTGATATTAGGATATTACCTCACAGAACTTAATATTTTTATTAGTGTTTATAGTGTTGGTTTGAGGTGTTCCACATAACATTTCCCTGGGCAACTGTTAGGAGAGATTTAAATGTCTAACACATGTGTCTGTGCACTAATAAAACACATGATTTTACCATTACTATCTGCATCTGCCTTTTTTTTTAATACTTGTCTTACCTTCTACAAAATAATGTTCCTTTTGGAGAGGAACCTTGTGGCTGACAGGCTTTGCCTATAAAACCCCCATAGCAGGAGTCCTAGTTGGATGAGTGGAAAGGTCTAATAAATCATTAACCTTTTCTTTTGGGCAGGGGAGAGGGTGGGATGGAGGAGGGGGGGAGGTTGTTGGGGAAAGTTCTCAGTGAACCCCACACAAGGATATTTAATTCAAAGTACATGACCTTCAAACTTGGCCATTTTAGAGACAGGCAAATACGTCTTTTTGGAAGCTTCAGCCTAACATTCTGCAGATGTGAAACTGTTCTGAGGGTTTAGTTTCTAACAGAGATGACCAGAAGGTAGCAAAGGGGATCAAACATAACTCTCTGCTGAACCATCTTATTTTCTTTGCTTTGGATTTTTTTTAACTGCTGTCCTCTATATTATTCTTTCCATGAAGGAGTGATCCCTGAACTCCCTGCCTTTTTTTTCCTATCCTGTTAAAATAATTTAACCTTCCCAATCTGCTCAGTGAATATGCTATGTATGAAAATATATGCTGGTCACCTTGTATTAATGTCTGCTATGGAGAGAAGAGATTTCACTGCATATTCTAGGGTCATGCATGGACACAGTTCATCCTCCACTCACAGCCGAGCTCAAAGGTGACAGATGTACCTAGGAATTTTTTTCCTTTATTAATCTCTAGTAACCAGAGAACAAGCTCCTAAATTAATCAACACTGGCTACATGTAGATTCATAACTGACTGTGGGAGAATGCCTTCCAAAGTTTCAGCTGTAATTGACTTTAAAAGACAACATCTTTGGTAAGTGAAAATAAAGGGAAGATCTTCCACATCTCTTATTTAGAGAATAGATGCAATTTTGAAAGGCTGTTGTGTGTTAGATGTTCAGAGCTCTTTATGTGCTTTACCTAATTATCCCTTCCCACTTCCCATTTAAAGGATAGAGAAACTGAGGTTAGCAAAAGAAATAATTCACTGGGACCACTCTAGATCCTTTGAGTGTTGAACAGTCTGGCTGTTCTCCAACCAGCTGGCTGCCTTTGTGTGCTGAGTTCTATAAGAATTAAGGCACAAGTCCAGATTGAGCTGTGTGTGGCCAATCCATGACAGTCATCTGTCCTTTTCTTTGTGTCTCAGAAGCAGCCTTTCTCCATCAAGATGGCGTCTACTGGTTTGTTTCTTGCTCATGTGGAATAGAGTTGACTTGAGATGAGAAAATCTGGTTTTATTCTTTCTTTTTAATTCTGATTTTATTTTGCTAACCAACATGAAAAATATCCAACAATGCAGACCTATGCCTAGGGGAATCCTGTTCCCAGTCACATTTCTTCTTTGCCCAGAGTTGTCTTGCTGACAGAAACAAAAGCCTTTTACAAAAGCAAAACTTAACGAACAACCTGTCTGAGTTATGAATGCTAATCACTTGTTTTGAGACAACTACTGGCAGGAAACAAAGCAAAGAGCTGAGTCTCACTATCAGACCTTGTATTTTGGAATTTGTATGACTAGATTATAATAAAACATAACCATTTGTAGTAAATTAGTGCAGTCTTGATAAATATAGAAGTAAATTAAAATATGGCCTTAAGAGAATAGCTTGTGTGTTAAGAGCTAGTTGAGTGGAAGCTGAGATATAGGGCGGAGAAAGAGGCTCTAATTTTTTGAAATATCTACATTGTGGCCTCTCCATTTACTTGTTTACTGTGTTTGGATTTTAATGACTCTATTGTCTTTCTGCCTGACATAACAGGCTTTTCAAGCAATAGAGATTTAAGCTGAAAAGCTCACCTTAAGACACAGTAATTTCAAGCAGCCACATTTAAAGTCCCCATAAGGACCCTTATTCTCTCCAACGCAGGGATCCCATTACATACATACTAGGCTTTTGAAAAGCAACAACACCACACGTCAAAGTGTCTCTGCCCTTAGAGACTTCTCACATTTCATGTAGCCATTTTGCTGCCAAATTCCATTGGAGTGCAAATACTTCAGTCCCTGCTAGGGCTGAGGTCACTCAATCAAGTGCATTTATCTCCATATTCACTTCATTTGGAAATACATGGATGTGTGAATGTGTGGATGTCTATGTGGATGTATGTATACAAAATATGAATGCATCAAAGGCTTTTTTTCTTCATAAGTAATTTGGATGTCTCTTTCCTCTGTTTCAGTCAAATATATGAGAGTAGTTTATAAATTAGGTTAGCTGGAGTTGCCATACTTGGCTGTATATCTGAGTAGTCTGGATGGGAAGCCTTTGCAATTGATATTGGTTTCAGGCAGCTGATCATCAGAGCATTTCCTTCCCCTACCCTAACCAGCAAAATGACCACATCCAGCAGGCAGATCTCTACATCTGTGGTCAACAACTTGGCCAAAATATTTGATCCAAACACTTTGCAAAACCAAGGGCCTGATAATGAAATGGAACTCCCCCAAATTCTTCATGTTGCAAGCAGTGATGTCATCACCTCTGAAGGTTTCAGCATCATGGATATGAAGTTTGCCTCCCTTGAACAGAAAATAGATAAGCTGTTGACTCTGCAAGACAGTATCCTTACGAAGCTCAATAGTGTTTCCCAAGAAATCTGTTGTATTGAAAAAGACATTGAGATTGTAAAGGCGGAAACAGCTGAACCTGGATCAAGGATGGAACGAAAACAAAATCTTGGAAGTGATAAAATGAAGAAGCTTTGCCTTAAAATGGAAAAATCTCTTTCTATTATAAACAGGAATTCAGAGCAGCAGGTTAAAAGACTAAATGGACTAGAACAAAGTGTTTTTGGACTACAGAAGCTTTTAGGCCCTCTGGCTGAAAAGGTTAAAACACTAGTAATTCATAATTCAAGTTTAAAGCGCCACAAACGTAAGCTTTGCAAGGCAGGTGATTATGCAAAAGGAGCTGGACATCTCTTTAGGATGCACATTTTCTCAGAAACAACAGCTGCTGAACTACTCAAGAAAAGTGAAAAGGTGAGCCCAGGTTTGTGTTTCATCTTGTCAGGAATCATTGCAAGCTATGGATATGGTCTGCTATGTGCTTAGCTTTCTTATTTCATTAACATTTAAAAGGAAACAACCAATGTGTTCTGAAAAGGAGAAGTATTAGAACAAACTGAATAAGTTTTGATGGAAAAGATAATGAAAATCTACTGAAGGATAAATACCTTCACTTTTTTTTTTTTTTTTTAAATTGTTTCCTAATAGTTGTAAAACTCTTAAGGGGTCACCAATTGGTGCAGACTTCAGGATCCTTGGGTTCTGGCCATATATTTTCCTAGTATCTTCTCTGTATTTATAATTATCTGCAAGAATCAAATTGCAGCAGCCATATTATACACAGCGGGGTCTAGAGATTAGTGAAACTGGTGAAAATCCGTCTTGGTTCAGGGCATGTGCATATGTATGTCCTTTATTCAGAGAACATCTTAAGTGTGCTGTTCCAATGTGGCATTTCTGTTGACATCAATGGGGAGGGGAAGCTTCTAAATTGGGATCTGAGGTAGGGTTACTGTAACTGGAGCTGTGGCTTGTGTAAACTTCCTCGGGGGATAAGATGCCTGTGTCCCCATAACAGAGGTTTCATCATGTTCTGTACAGGTCAGGTGAAAAGAACAGAAAAGTCTCTTGAAAGAATCCATTGGTTATAATAGGTTTGTGTAAGGTAGCTTGACTATTCTGTGGTAAAGAAGCCCAGTAGCCTTAAAAAATAAAGGAATTTCTTCTGAGAAAATACCTTGAGAATTAATTAACCTGTAGTGAATATAAAACATTGCCTTTAGTATTTTTTCTGGTTTGCTTTACTTTTTTTCCTGTCAAAAAAGACACATACAGACTTTCATTATCTGATTCAAGTAAAGAATAATTCTTGAGTTTGTTTTCCTAAAATTTTTAAGCAGGAAAAACATCATGTGAAGATATTATTTGCAATGGCATTCCTTGAAAAAAGGAGCACCCAGTATTACTCAGACTGGTTTGGTCAGCAAAGCAGGTGCTTTTCAGCTTAGTTACTCTCAAGCAACTTCTCAGGAAGACAAGAAGCATTTGAGCTATTGCAGGAAACTACAAAAACGGTGGTTAGTTCTGTGTAGCAGCAGAGGAACATCTCCTAAAGTTCTCTCAGCTGAACTTGTGAAGATCTTGTTAGGAAGCACTTCCTCACAGGAAGGGTGATCAGACACTGGAATGGACTGCCCAGGGTAGAGGTGGAGTCCCCATCCTTGGAGGTATTTAAGGACAGACTGGATGCAGGACTTAATTGCCCTGGTCTGATGGATGTGGTGATATTAGGTCATGGGCTGGGCTGGATGAGCTCAGAGGGCTTTTCCTCAATGAATTTGTGATCTAAGATGGGCAGCCTTCTCTCCAGAGCATCATTAACAGACTGGAAAAGTTGCTGCCCTGCCAGTGGAGACCAAAAATGAAAGTGTTTTTTACAGGACCTTCTTGAACATTCATTTGGACTGGATCTGATAAAGGAGTGTCAACAAAAGAGCAGCTTTCTTGTTCTGTACTACTGCTTTAATGAGGGAAGATCACTTACTTTGAGCATCTGAGTTTTGGGCATCTTTCGATTTTCAAAATATCAATGAAGCATCTGTTGTAAAAGCCCTGTTGTGATGAAACTCACAGGCCATCTCTGTAGTGCTGTGGTCACTGCAGTTTGTGGTAGAGCCCACATTTCCCCATTGGGGAAATTACATATCAAATTAATTGTAGAGATAAATTTAGGCTTGGGATGTTAATGAACTGGCAGCTCCTAGAGGCCCTCTGTGTGAGGCTGTCTGTGCTAGAAATGCAGGATAAGAGAAAGGAGGGGACCATGTGAGCTTTGCTCATGGGTTTATGGATGCCAGTGCCAGTATACTGGAGGAGAGGCAGGACAGAAGAGGAGGTCATGCTTCCAGCATAGGAGCAAGAGTGGCAGAGATGCACGGGTCCATTTGAGAGTTAGGAGATCTGAAGGACGTGGAAGTGAAAGACAGGGGGTTTGAACATGATGGAATCAGAATCAGCCTTCTGACAAAGACTCAGGGAGGAGCAGGGAGATCAGATTATGTCTTTCCATAAGAGCAGCTCCATTTGTAATCTCCTCACTAATTCACTTTTGTTTAGGCAGACTTGGAAATGTCAAATGGACTTGGTAGAAGCTCATCTAGCATGAGGGCTTAGGAAAGGCAGCATGAGCATGTCTGTAATCATGCTGGTGATATTAGTACATTGTTAATATTTTGTTTGGTTTATGAGATATCATATACATGTTAGCTTGTCATTACCTTCCTCTCTGTGTGTTTGATTTATGAGTAAAGGACTGTCATAAAATTATCAGTCTATCCTGTAAACAAAAGCTGGCTTTAGTAAACACTTAGACATCTTGACTTTAATTAAAACCAGACTTGAATTCAGTTCTGCAATAATAGTAACAGGACAAAGTATGATATCCTTCAGCAGAGATTGTTAATCTTGGCTGTCAGCTTAGTAGGAGCCAGTATTTACCAGTGTTCAGGGCAAACAGACTCCTCTGTGTGCAGGGGTAGGAGCAGCATCTCCAAGCAGTTAGTGAAAAGATTGGTCCATGAGACACTGTGAAGGTCGTTGTGTCTGCCTTTGCTTGGCACGTGTTTAAACTGGGTTTGCAAAGGAGGCTTTACATGGTTGTGACAAAGGCAAGAAGAGAAGTAAAGGACAAGATAAATCATTTTTGCAGATGAAATGTATTGGTATCCCCCAAGGGTTGGTGTTAGGTCCAGTCCTGTTCAACAACTTCATTAATGATATTGATGATGGGTTGGAATCCAACATGAGCAAATTTGTGGATGACACCAAGCTTGGAGCCCATGTTGATCTGTTGGAGGGTAGGAGGGCCCTGCAGAGGCACTTGGACAGACTGGAGAGATGGGCAGACTCTAATGGGATGAGTTTTAACAAGTATAAATGTTGGATTCTGCATTTTGGTTATAACAGCCCCAGGCAGAACTATAGGCTGGGAATGGAGTTCTTGGAGAGTACTCAGGTAGAAAGAGACTTGGGGGTACTAGTGAAAAGTAAACTTAGCATGAGTCAGCAATGTGCCCAGACGGCCAAGAGAGCTAATGGCATCCTGGCCTGTATCACGAATGGTGTGGCCAGCAGGGAGAGGGAGGTTATCCTCCTCCTGTATTTGGCACTGGTTAGACCACACCTGGAGTATTGCATTCGATTCTGGGCCCCTCAGTTTAGGAAGGATGTCGAGGTGCTGGAACGAGTCCAGAGAAGAGCAACTAGAATGGTAAAGGGCCTGGAAGGTAAGTCCTATGAGAAGAGGCTGATGGAGCTGGGTCTGTTTAGCCTGGAAAAGAGGAGGCTCGGGGTGACCTTATCACTGTCTATAACTACCTAAAAGGTGGTTATAGTCAGGCGGGGGGTCAGTCTTTTCTCTCTGGACACTGGAGACAGGACAAGGGGTCGAAGTCTTAAGCTCCATTGGGAGAGGTTTAGATTTGACATTAGGAAAAGTTTTTTCACTGAAAGAGTGCTCTGATTTTGGAACGGGCTGCCCACACAGGTGGTCGAGTCGCCGTCTCTGGAGGTGTTTAAGGTTAGTCTGGATGAAGTGCTGAGTGGCATGATCTAGATGTCAGATGTTTAGGTTTACTTGGTTGGTTTTAGGTTGGACTGGATGATCTTTAAGGTCTTTTCCAGCCTCATCATTACTGTGATACTGTGATACTATGTGTCCCAGTCACCTGGAGTCACAGCAATGAAGAAATCTGCCCTACAAGTGAGTCTTTGCTTCTCTTAACACAGTCCTTATCACTGTCTCTAGAGTCCACCTGGTAACCATCTTGAACAATGCTGATTCTGCACAAGTGCCAGGCTCAGGGACCAACATTTCTTGTATCCTAGATGGACTCTGTGGCAACACTTGGATCATGGTAGACATACTGAGTCTGGTTTCCTTATGGCCATGCTCCAGCAGAGCATGGAAAACATCCCATCACATTCTATTCACTGGGTGCTGCCTGTGTGGTGAAGTGCCACAGGAGAAGATCTGTCTCTAAAGGGGAAATGAAGAGATCCCAGGCCTTCCCTCTCCCCCCAGACCTCTTGTTAAATGAAGTGTGTTATTAGGAGACCTGCATGTCTGGAGTCTGATTCAAAGTGAATCATCTGTGCTGTAGGGAGTGATTTCTAAAATATGTAAAACTTTGTAAATTTCCCAACATTAGGGTTTCTCAAAAGCACCTTAGGAAGCATGGTTCAAGGAGTCTGCAGATATTTGCTGTTCATATCATTGCATGCTTATCTCTGGTAAGTAAAGCTGCAAAATATTTTCTTAGCAATGAGGTTGCTTAACTGATAGTGCAGCAAAAAATCAATGGAGTGCTTTGACAGATGGGTGATTTATGCTTGAGGTTAAAAAGATCTGCTACTGATTTGGCTTTCAAGCTTCTGGTTTTCTACATGAGACCAGTCATTGCTCGTGTGAGGACACTGAGCAGTATAGAAAAGGGGTAGGTGTGAGTCTGTCCAATATGTTGGTGAGATAAGCAGGCAGAGTCTCCAGTGGTTGAGCTTGCTTGATGTTGCCCCTGATTAGGTGGGAAACTCAAAAAATGATAGTAACAGGTTGATTTGGTTTCCCAGATGCAGTAGGACAAGTGTCAAAGCCAAGTAATGCTAAATGTTCTGGTCTTAGGAGTTGCATTGGTAGCCTCAGATTTGTTGGTCATTACATGGGGAATGGGTAAAACTTTAGCATCACTAGATTTTTTAGTTTATCACCTAGGGTGATGATACTGCAAGAGAGTTTCCAACATTTAGAGTGTATCTTCATGCAGAGGTTGTTACCTCATGACCACTGTACTTTCAAGGCAGCAGATCACATAGAAATCATCTTGTACTTCCTGTTGTAACTGACATAATTCTTATGGCTCAAAGGTTATTTTTGTATGTGTGTGGCTTGAATTTGGTTTATGCAGAGGAATTATTTCTTTATCAAGTTCAAGAAGCTTAATTAAGATCATGGAAGTGTCAAATCATAGAATCATAGAATGCATTGAGTTGGAAGGAACCTCCAAAGGTCATGCAGTGCAACCCCCCTACAACAAGCAGGAACATTTCCAACTAGAACAGATTGCCCAGTGCCCCCTCCAAAATGAACTTGAATGGCTCCAGGGATGGGGCCTTCACCACCTCTCTAGGCAGCCTGTTCCAGGCATCCCCCACCCTCAGATTCAAGAACTTTTTCCTCCTGTCCAGTCTCAGTCTCCCCTTTTCCAGCTTCACACCATGACCTCTCGTCCTATCATTCCCTGCCCTTGTCAACAGTCTTCCCCAGCCTCTGAGACGCCCCTTTCAGGCATTGGGAGGCCTCTATAAGGTCCCCCTGGAGTTTTCTCCTCTTCAAGTTAAAGGTTCCAGTATTCTGTGTAGTGTAGCAAAAAAAAAATAACGTGGAAGCACATATCCCACCTACCAGAGAAAGCAGATTCCTCATGTTTTGTATAATTTCTGTTTGTGTCAGAAATACATTCACTGAATATTTTACACTGCTAAGGGATCAAAGAGGTTTGTATTGAAGAGGAATATAAAAGGAAGGAGAGGATGGGTTCCGAATTTGGGGAATAACACAGAAGGCAGCACCACACATGCTACTGCCCCAGGTTCTCCTGTGTACTAGTGTGGAGTAAGTGGGAACATCCACACTTCTGTGCTTAGTTGGCCAAGGCCATGGCTAATTTCTGCCTCGTAGCAAAACAGATCTATCTCAAGGTTCAAGTAACTTAGCCATGGTGGTAAATGGACAATAACGAGGTCTTAAACAAAACCAAGATACTGTGCCATAAAGTTCTGCAGAGTATCTTAGGACTATGAGTAAGAGACACCAAGGGAGAAGAGTGGTTTAGGCATGCAGTAAGTGTCATGTCTCAATATTGACTAATCAAAGTGGAGAGTAATTCATTATGAAAGAAAATGTGAAGAATTAAATGAAATGTGAAGGGCTGATGCAGGACTTCTAACTAAAACGTTGGGGTTGTTTTGTGGGCCAGTTAATTGCAAAAAAGTTTGTAGTAAGGAAAAAAAAATCAAAGAGTTTTATTAGGTGAATAAAAAAACTTTTGAAGGTTTGCTAAGAAAACATTGCAAGGGTAGGACTGCTGCAGTATAAACAAGGAATTTAACTAAGTAGAGCTCATTAAAAATGAGTCAGACGTTTATAAAAGCCCATTAATTTATTGAAATTTCTATGAAATTGGTGCATTTCTATATACAATTGCTTATTGGTTAATTTCTACAGGTTTCAAGAATAAATTTAAATAATTTCAGAACCTTTCAGCCTCTGGAGTACCTTTCAATATTCTGTTATCATTGTCTGGGCTTTTACTCTGTCCCTGTTATTTAGGGTCCGGTAATACTCTGTATGAAGGAATATGTTTAAGTCAGGAAAATGTTTTTATGAAGACCCACTACCAACTTGTGCAGACACAGACACCTTTTTGCTTTGGGGTATTTTGCAGGATCACATTGCAACCCTTCACATTTAATTCCTTTTATGAAATTAAAAGGAAAACTTCATTGAAAGCTTTTGGCTTGTATAAATAGGGAAAATGACTGTGGTGCCATTAATGTCATTGTAGGAATTCAAGTCTTTAAAAAGGGGGAAAAATAAGGTGGAGCTGTAATATTCACTAGGATCTATTGACTATTAGAATTTTAGAAATTACAGAAGGGAAGAAGCTCCCATCTGAAGAAGCAACTCACCAAAGCTCAGGGAGAGTAATATGAAAATCAATAAAATCCCATTAAAAAGTCCCTTAAGGAAGCATGACTAACAGACTGAATGGGAGGGTGTTAGGAAGTGCAGCAGGGTGGGGTGGATGTCATTAGCTAGCCACCACATGTTTCAGATAAGAATTTCCGAAGGATGCAGTGGCCTTGGGTGCTCATGAGCTGTGGGCTCTCAGAATGGCTGACCCAACTGCCTGAGGTCAGATGCCTTGGCAGGCTACGAGGAGATCTTTGTACCTCCCTGACTGGACTTCTGTCAGCTCCAGAGAACCTACAGGAACACCATCCTTTACAAGGAAGAAATAATAATCAAAAGTTTGTGTTCATTGCTAGGTTGAGGTTTGACCAATTGAAGTCACATATTGTTGCAAATAGGAAAACGTGGAGTTTTCTCCTGGGTTGTTCATGTATAGACTACTCATGTCTGCAACTAGTCCTATCTGTATTTCTTACTCTAGTGCACCATTGACCTTGTATGTACTGCAAATAGTGCCATTTATTGATGCCAAAGGATACCAGTGAACATTTCATTTGTACTCTTTTATTTTCTCATTTCAATTTGGATGAACTCCTCATTTGCTGTTAAAATGGCAGAGATCAGAAATGATACTCGAATAAACCCCATAATAATTTCTGTAACACCCTGGCACTGTCAGGTCTTCAGCATTGTCCAGTGTTCCCCCACCAGACATTTTCAAATGCTGGCTTCTGTATTTCACATCTGCAGACTGCAGCAATATTTAGGCAAAAGCGCTATGTGCTCACAATTAATCCTGGATGCAGAAGTGAAATGTGGCCCTGTGCATCAAAGAGCTTGAGGCAGTTTCTCTGTGTATTTGCTCAGCTGACTGTGTTTTATCAGAGCTGATGTCCGCAGTGGTCCTGCGAATTTGACAAACTTACAGGAATCTGAATGCATTGGTAATTGCGGTCACATGGCAAAATGAATAAAGCTTTTCCCTACTTCTTTTAGTGCTTTTCGCCCTTAAGAAAACAGAATGAGTATTGCTTGTTTCCCGTCTGGAGCTGTGGCATTTCTGGTGAAGTTCTGCGTGAACAAGTCTTCGATTTATATTTCAAGTGTGCTTACCTGGTTGTTTTTAGACCTTTTTAATTTTGTGGCTTACAACTTCCTGGCACTGACTCCATCCCACATAGTTGTCAGTTCTTCTGCTCATATTACGGTTTCTTTGTTCAAGATTTTCTGAACAAGTCTTGCTGAAATCCTTTCATGCCATTTTTCTCAACTCTTTTCTCATGGAGTTTTCTCTCCCTTGAGCTCAGGGTTTACGGTGAATATGCATTGCTTTAATTTCAAGCTTATTTTCTATTTATTCTGACAAAATTCAAACAAACCAAGAAAATCATACAAAACACAGAACAAATTGTTAGTAACAGGAATGATTTGTGCCCAGAGTACAATAATGATCAGGGGGACTGCTTGCATGATTAAAACTCAGTATTAAGTGCCTGGCCCTAAATATTTTGTTGAAATATGTATTAGGCTGCTTCAGTTGGTAGCTCAAAGACTGGAAGTAGTCTCTCCGGAAAATTTTTGGAGGTATATGCAGTTTTCACAACCTATGGATCTATTATGAATGATGGTATTGGCAGTTTCATGGTACTGTGTGAGAAGAAGGAGGCAGGTGGGAAAAGAGCACTAAGCAACAGCAGACACAGTAGTTTAGTGTAGTCACCATCCTACTATAAGTCTAGGAGCAGCTGATGGAAAGCACTCCAGGCAGTCAGTATAGGACTATAGTAAACAGCCATAAAGGTAAGAGTCTTCATGAGGAATTAACTTGGTGTAAAACACCTCTAGATGTCAGTGTAGCATTGCAACATTTAGGTAAGAGAGCATGGCTACAGCTCCCTGTAACTTTGAGTCTGTCTGTAATTGATTATTGGATCATTAAAAAGGCTGTTACCAGATGTTGAGTAACAGAAAAAGCTTTCTGAAATCTGTCAGGAAGACAATTACTAAACATTTTGCTAGAATACTAAATATTCCTAGCTTGGGTTTAACTAAGATTTTAACAACAAAAGTTAGTGCAGGGCAGTAACTCAGTGCTGGATGTGTTTTAATTTTAGTCCCTCAGGCTCAATCCTGACCTTTCCAGCTCTGTGTTTGAGCCAACATTGATGTTGATTACAAGTGAGATAATTTCTCTTGCTTTGCACTGGTACTGATCTGCTTAGTGATTAAAGTAAGGACCTCATCATGTAGAGGAAAAGCATGAGTGAACACAAAGTACTTGGAGGTGCTTGGTACAAAGTACCTCAGTATGCAATAAGAGGAGCAGTGCAAATGAACACTGTCTACTCTGACTGCTTTCTCCACAGGTCATCACAGAAAAGTCGCATCTGAATGAGACCAGAACAAAAGAAAAGAAGCCACCAGATTCAACAGGTTAGAAGAACGAGTTTTTTTCTGACCAGTTCCAAGTTCCTAAGGGTACAGAAACAGCCTGTTTCTAAGAAACAGCCAGGACTGCCCATAGCAGCTCCAGTGAAGTTGCTCGGGTTAGATGCGTGCTCATCAGCAGGAGTGGGAATTGTCCAAGCTACATCAAAGTACTTTTCACATGTCTGTGCACATGATGGCAAACTGCTCAAAAATGGGTCTTTGCATCAAGAGTTTATTAACCTTGACTTGGCTGATAGGGAATTTCAGTGATAAAATAGTTTTCTAGTGCTGTGCCCAAAAGGAAAAGTTTGTGCCCTCCGATATTCCTGTTTAAAGAAGTAATCTGCTCTTGCTTAGGAGACTTCTATACTGACCTCCAAAGTAGGGGAGGAAAGCAGGTGCCTACTTCAAAAAGCAACACCAGTTTGCAGCCCTGTTTTTAATACTGTTACATCAGGGAATTAACTGACAGAGTCCTTGGCAATCTATTCACTTTCAGAGGGGGCCATCCAGAAGATTCAGTCCTGCTCTCAGGAAGAGGTTGATAAGCTGAACAAGGAAAATGCTGAGAGGGAAAGTTCTGTCCTGGTACAAGTGGATCCTCACAAACTTCATCCACAAGGACCAGAGGAGAAAGAAGGAAGTTTGGCTTTTGAAAGTCCTTACAAATGCGCTTTTCAGAAATTGTTCACTACAGAAAAGCAGCAAGAAGATGCTGTGGATGATGCTTGTAAAAGGAAAACTGGTCAGGAAATAAAGAGTGAGTCTGCAGCAGATGGGAATAGGAAGGAAGAACATCAGGTGTCTGGAGATGAAAGACGAGAGAAGAGGGAGAACGAAGGAGAGAGAAATGATAAGAGTGGAAAAGATGTGGAGGAACCAGCAATTTCCAAAACTGAAGATGAGGCAGAGCAAAGCCTTGATCAAGGGGAACCAGAGGGAAGGTAAGGACTGAATCTCAGGCTGCTCATTCTTGACAGACCTACATTTCAGAAAAACATATCATTCCAGTTTCAAGTCAAAGTGGCTGATTAATATAAATAGTGGTGAAAATTCAATCCAATGCAAAAGCATAAAACAAGTTTCTTTGATCTGAGCTCTAAGCTGAAACTGTACCTTTAAAACAGACAGGCAAACAATCCACCATAGGTGGTACTAGCAGTGTGCTTTGCTTATTTACTTGGGAGATAGGCTAGGAACATGGGAATTGTGTTAGACTCTTCCCTCTCTCTGAAGAAAATCCTCCTGTTATGTTTGTGCAGCATTGTGTAGCCTGTGAGCAAATCAAGATTACGTCAGGCTGTGTACCAACTGGAATTTATGTTTCCACAAAATGTAGTAACTTAAGCAGTGGTATAAATCTGTGAAATGTTGCCTATGCAGCTAAACTGATTCATTTCTTTACTGTAATTCTGTCTTTGCTGCTGCGCTGTTGTGTAGCCCTTCAGGGATAAACTGGGTTAAGCCCTCAGGAACCTGTATGAACAGCATTGGGACAGCAGCTCTCCCATTGCCTTCAAGGTGAGATAAATAGCCAAATGCTAAATTTAGAAGAACTCTGGTGAGGATTTCAGTAATGGAGAAACATTTTGCTGCAATAATTAACTTAAGTTTTGGTTTTATTTCTTAACATGAATATTGAGTTTATTTTACACTGTGAAGCAAAATAGCGTAATGTTATTTGAATGCAATATATATGCACGTATTTTTCACCAGTGTTTCTAATTTCCTTGGCTTTAATTGTCCTCTGCTCTAATGTTGTGTTTTGTCCTTGCAGGTGTCAAGGCTGCGAAAAAGGTGCAGGAAATTAGAGTTCAGTCGCTGAGCAGAGCTCCCCATTTGTGCACAGTGGTAGCCAAAAGCATGGAGTGTGTGATGAAGGCCTAATTAAAGATGACCACAAGAAGAGCAGACCAGATGCAGAAAGTGCTGATAGAAGAGCTAAAACTAAAGAAAAGCTCTTACAGGATGTATTACTAAAGGCAAAGCATTGCCTTTCACTGAGATTACAGTGACAATCAGAGAAATGTTCATAGAAGAGAATGATTTAATGATTATAATTAGTGAGGGGAAGGGATGTCCGTGGCAGCCCTGATGAGAAGCAGTTGTTCATGGGGAAATAACATGGTGTGAAATAACATGGTTCTATTTGCTGTTCTGGCAGAAATTAGTTGCAACTAATTTGCTTCTACCACAGCCACTTTACTAATGTCTTTCTCTCTTATTTTAACAACATCACTGGAACTCCTCAGTGGTGGGAAAAATTCTATCATATGTGGCAAAACATGTTGAACTGTGGAAGTGCTGAGAAATGTTAACACAGATTCTGCAGTGGTCTGGATGTGGCCTGCAAATCCTTCTCACTTATATTCTTCCCACTGCAACCTGAAAGGAGAACAACTGCAGCCTGTAACACAAAGAAACACAGATTTTAGCGTGGAAGCCTTACTGCTGCTGTTGAGCAGTTGGATGAATGGTGCTCAGGCTTGCAACTCTGAAGCAGCACTCACCAGGGTGAGGCAGAGTTTTCTAATATTAGGCCTCCAACTTGGGAATTTCACTGCTTACAGAAACATAGAATCATTAAGGTTGGAAGAGACCTCCAAGATCACCAGGTCCAACTGTAAATATCTATGTACAGGGGGGGTACATACATCTCTGGCAATGGTGGCACATGAAATGATGGCCTGAAGGGTGTGAAGATATATATGTGTGCATGTGCATGCATGGGACTTGAAATTAATGGTTTTGCTTTGGAAATTGTGGAAGAGTGAGAAAGGAAAACATGTATTCAATGTCTCTGCTAGGCTATTATAAGTAGGAACCAGGGGATAAGGTACCAAATCTTTAAACTCCAAACTTCTCCTGGGTTCTGGCAGATAACATTAAGGTCAGAATGTCTCAAAGTGTCTTTGATCTGTAATGATAGGTTATTCTTGAGCAGGAATACATCCCCTCTGGCATGGTAAAGGGAAAGAAAAATAGTGTCTGTCACTAGGAAAATCTTGGTGGGTAGAACTTAGGCATCGTTTTGAAGAGCACTCTGGTCTTTTTAAAAGAATAATTACTTGCCCCCAGTTTGGTAACATTTGGGAGCTGAGCTTTCACAAAGGCATTTTCTCCTCTCACATGCAGGGGCCTTTCGAATTTGTGGTGTTAGTCAAATCATGCTTTTAGGGTCGAGGTTTTCTTGGCATTTTATGGGTCTTGTTACACACAAAGGCCTATACTTAAGGTCCTGCAATTCCAACCCTTCAGAATCTCAAGTAGGTGGCAAACTTCCAGAAGCCCCAGCTTTTCACAATTCCTTGACCATGAACTAACTTCCTGACCATGTAAGTTATTAGCACTGTCAGAAAAATACCTAGGTACAGAGCTGGTGTCCTGGAAATATGGACATTGACTGTGAATAAGAACAATCTACTACTGCAGTCATGATCAAAGTGTTCCTGCCAGCTCCATGCTGTCAGAGGTTGTTATATTTTGTTTATGTTTTTAAACATTTTCACTGGAGTAATGATCACTTTGAAAATTGCTCAACAAGACTTACACAAAAGGGAGCCGGCATTCCAAACCAGAGAGCTCATGTTGAAATGCTGGTCCTCTAGCCCTCCCAACCAGTTGAAGAAGTATTTGTCACCTTGGTCAGCCAAGGGTCATTCTCAGCAATATCAATCAAAGAAAAAAATGTGGGTATGAAATTGAAGTCACAACACCCTGCAAAAAATCCCCAGCAGCGATGTTAACATAAGGCCTGTGTATGTCCAGACAGTCATGCCAGAGACCTGCCTTTTGCCAAAACTCTATAGCTTCTGTAGAGAGATGTTGGGAACCCATTTTTATCTGCCATCTCTTTTTAAGGACAGGAACTCTTCAGGTAACAGTCACCATATATTTCAGCACACCAGGTCCTTATCAACGCTGGATACTCCAGGTGCTGCTGGCCAGGGTAAAAATCCCTCCTGTGCAGAATCACTAAATGTGGTGTCTAAGGGTGATGATCACACAGTGGAGAATGACAGGTCCTGTCAATAAGTAGAGGAAAAGAACAGCAGAAGCTGGGAAATAGCCTCTCTTAGTTGGGCATAAGTTCAGTCTCTCCTCCTACCCCACCAGAGAGTTACAGCTCACACCAACCCAACAGTTGCTGACGGAAAAGCAATCAGAAAAAAAACCCTTGAATTCATAAAAAAAAAAAATTGCTGAAGCCCTTTGTGGGTGCGAAGCTACACTGATTTAGTCTGATGTAGTAGCCTCTTACTACTGTTTTACAGAAGAGGTTGAGTACCTAAAGGAGTTCTTGTCAAGAGTAGTGTAGCTCCCCAACAACATCCTGTTTCCTGAGCCAGAGCTCATGCAATAAAATTTGTTAAATAATAGAGAAAGTACTATTTGTAAAGCTTACAGCAGAGGTATTCAGTTTTGAAATTAGCTTATTTGGGCACAAGGGGCACTGCAATATGAGATAGACAAGCGCTGCATGTGACCCCTCATGCTACCTGTCTGTTTTGTCTTTTGTAGATAATAGTCCTACTCCACCAGCACCATTTGATCACCGGATTGTCTCAGCCAAAAGGGTGGGGATCAGCAGTTATTATAATGTCAGCGAGACTGAAATCCTAGGAGGGTAAGTCGGGTGAACCCTACCAATGTGGAAAGCAAAAATTGACAGCCAAGCACCCCAGGAGCTGAAAGAAAGCAACATGGCTCACTAGAGCTCAAGCCATGAAAGTCTAAGCTCTAAGACTGTTTTAAAGAGGAGTGAGAAGAGGAGGCTTCTTTTAGTGTGGGGGTGAATTTTGGCTTAATGTTTGGCACTATCCCACTTGGCTTCTTTCGTAGTGTTTTAAGTCAGCCAGTTCCCCCTAGGCTTTATGACAGGGCTCCTAGGATGCCGTAATATTTTACCTCACATTGCAGCCAGCAGGTCATAGTCACATGTAGCTTTCTTTCTTTCAGTGGATCCTGAAAACACATGTTTTCAGAGAGATCAGCAGGTTAATCTGACAGGCTGTGTAGTTGTTTGATCTGTCATAGTGACATTGTTCAGGAGAGAGTGACATTGTCATGTTTGATGGCAGCATGGTCTTGGGTAAGGCTTAGTTTCATCATGAAATCACAACCCTCCCTTGGAGAAAAGTGATGAGGTGAAGAGGGAAGATAGTTCACATAAGTGAGTTGTTATCTACACAGTGTGTTGACTTCCCAAGGGATTAGTCATTGCATGTTATGAGCTGAACACAGTGAATCATGCAAGTGGGATACTGCCAGCCAGAAAAGTCTAATTTTGCTGTGCCTAAATGGGTAGTACCTAGTCTAATGTACACATAGAGTATCAGCCACAGTGCAGTTGAAACAGAACCTAGTAGGGAGAGGATCATTTCTGTTGATTACACCTTAGTTTACATTCAGGGCTAGCACCAGGATTACTGAATGATTGTATTCTTCTACTCTTTTTCCCTAGAGGGCGATTTGGTCAGGTGTACAAATGTGAAGAGAAAGCAACAGGTCTCAAGCTAGCTGCCAAAGTTATAAAAGCAAAAGGTCCTAAACAGAAGGTAGGTAGAGTGTCATGTTATCCATCTGTTCCCCACACTGTTCTTCGTCTGTAAGAAGCTCACAAGTTATCACACTCAGAAACTGCTGTATTATTTTTTGCTCTGGTTCTATTTCCTTTATCCGCAGCTTCTATTAATTTAGCAAAGCCCTTTTTTGGTTTTCTGACTTGTGTTTCTTTGGTGTTAACTTTGTTTTTTGTTTCTATCGTTAATTCTATTAGGGTTTTCTTTAAAGGTAAAAACATTGTCAGGCCTGTGGCATAGTGTATTCCCTCCCAAGCACCCTGTAGCCTTTGCTGCAAGGACCTGATGACTGTGAGGGATACTGATAATAGACCTGATTTAGGCTCCATACATCAGCACAAATATAGATAAGATGAAGTAGTCTGGTCTGTTTTGCAAATGTCATGGCCATTGGGGCTTGCTTTCACAGGAAGGACATGCGTAGCATCCTTTGTGTTACACAAGAGTCATTAATGGCATTCAAGGGTGGGATTTGTCTCAGCTAACTTGGATTGCTGAAGCATAGCTGTGGCCAAGCTAATGACCAAGAACTTGTTTATAGTCGTTGGACAGAGATTAACACAATCAGAGAATGATTCAGCACATCCTAAATGGCACATCTGAAATAGATAGGCTGAATCAAGGTACCAATTGCTTTCTGTCCTGATTGCAAAGGGAAGTTTTGAGGACTGTCATGCACTTTCATGGCAATTCTTGATTTTGTGTATCGAATGCTGGTTGAACAAAGTCCTGTTCTGCTTCCCTATCTATGTCCCTTGTCTGTGTGGGCTCTCCCCTTCCTTTTCCTCCTGAATAGCTATTACTGAGGCAGTCTTCGTCTCAAGCTCTGAGTCTGATATTCATAAAGGCTTGACATCTACTGCTGTAAGAACAATCAAAGGAATATGCTGTGTTTGGTTGCCGCGAGTGAAAACGTGAAGACAATGTCGATGTCTGGTTCAAACTATGTTCTGTTTCATGTAGCTTCCTTAAAGGCTAATGCAACAACACTGCTGACTTTTTACAGGATGCAGTAAAGAATGAAATCAATGTCATGAACCAACTGAATCATGTGAACCTAATCCAGCTATATGATGCCTTTGAATCAAAAAATGACATTGTTCTAGTCATGGAATAGTAAGTATGTTTTCTTTTCCTTTCTGTCTGTGGTTAACACTCTTGCTATCGTTATCAATCTTTGTACTTTCCCCTGGCATTAGCAAAGCTTCTTACAGCTGAAAAGAACATATGAAATGACAGATGTTTTCAGGAACAACAACAGAAAAGAGATTTAAGATAAAATTTCCCCCACAACTATTTACGCATTTGTATTTTCCACTGATGTACCACATTCCTGATGCTGCTCCAAGTGCAGAGAGCTGTGTGACACATCTTCCTGAATTTCACATTTTAATTTGTGTCAGAATATCTCCTTTTCTATGAGGCAGACAAGATCTCCTATGCTGAAATGGAGCCAGCTGTTGGTGTTGTGGCTAATCCTTATACTGGATAAACCTGGGGTTTATGCCGGGTTATCAGTCCACTTAGGCACAAAATAGTTGCCTTAAAGTCAAATTAAAGAGCTGTTAATGTAGCCAAGAAGAACATGACTGAAACAAGGAAAGGAGCTTTAAAGTTACATGGGTTCTCAGATAGTCCTCTGCATTTGGTCTATGTGACTAACATACCACAAAAGGTAAAAGTTGTGCAGCTGTGAAAGGCTGAGCTGGAGGTCTTCTGAAATGTGATCATAAAGTGTTGACTTCAGATAGTTTCAAATTAAAATTTTTAATAATGTCCCTCTTAATCTCTGAAGAAGACCCCAATTTAATTCTCCAGCATAGAATCATGGAATAGTTTGGATTAGAATTGATCTTAAATATCTTCTAGTTCTAACGATTGCAATGGGCAGAGACACTAACCACCAGATCAGGCTGCCCAGAGTCCCATCCAGCCTGGCCTTGAACAATTCCAGGGATGGAGCAACCACAACCTCACTGGACAACCTATTCCAGTGTCTCACCACAACAAGCATGTTGTCTTAGTTTTCCATGAGACTTCATTAATCTCACTGGAAGAAAATGATGCCTCAAGACAGCATAAATTTCAAATTTCAAGACTTTTATACTTATCAGTGACTAGGAGACTGAACTCTCAGACCTTGAAGTTCAGGCTAGTATGCACCATAACCCGGTTCTCAGAAAGTTCAGAGCAGAGTACAAGCTCACATTTTAGACCCACCTTGCTGAATCTGTGAATGATGCAAATAGTCAATAGCATAAATTCTGTATTACTCTAACAGATTTGACTTGTATTTGGTCACAACTTCACTGTGTTTCTCTCCTTAGTGTGGAAGGAGGAGAATTATTTGACCGAATTATTGATGAAAACTACAGTTTGACAGAGATGGATACGATCTTGTTCATCAAACAGATCTGCGAGGGAATTCAGTACATGCACCAAATGTACATTCTTCATCTGGATCTCAAGGTAGAGATTTGAGATCTGCCTTCTGCTCAGTGACTGCTGTGGACATTTTTATACTTAACAGAAGGCATAAAATTTATCAGATTCCTACAGCAGAAACAACAAAGGGCCTTGTTCTGCTTTCCTTAGATCAATTTAACCACACTGAGATCAGTTAATTTACTACAGGAGTAAATAAAATGGGTGAAAATTGTGGCCACATGTCATGAAGCCTCACAGCACTTGAATTTTCACAGACTGATTTTATAGAAAAACAGCAGCCGACTACAAGTAACTTGCTATTTACAATTTTTAGACTTGGATCAAGCAAATAGTATTTAATTCAACTGCATGAGATGTCTGGTTCTCACATTGGCCATGGAGTAGCAATAATCCCAGTTTTTTACTATGCTACTATGCAGAAACCATGAGCAGAACCAAGTACAAGGGTTATTCAGGATCAGTTGAAATCTTGTACATGCTTTTGATGACTATGCTATACCATCACCATTATGAGAAGGCATCAGTAGACAGCCAGTTTAGGGAATGATAGATGAAAATGCACATGCTAAAATGGAAGAAGTACAAAAACCAGTAGCTAATGGAGCAGCTACATCTACACTAGATTAGGTAATAGCTGTGAGGGTAGCTGAAGGCCCAGAGAGCAGCAGCAGATTCTCTGCTGTACACTTGCTTGCTTATCTGGTACTCACCTACACTTGAATACTTATCTATTCAACTCTATATGCAAAAAAGCCCTCTCGGGTCGTTTTAAAAATAAACCCAGCAACAGCCCATTCTTACTCTGCCTGACTGTTCATGGTTAACTGTAACCCTTTCGAAAATATTTTGTTAGGGTTTTTATTAGTCTGTACTTTTGAGATGCTCTTTCCCCATTTTTTTATCAAATAATACCCTTGCTCCTTACCTCTGTTTAATGCAAGAGTACAACATGGTGATGGCTTTAGCTGCATGACTGGTTATAAAGCTTCTGGAGCTTTGCAACAAAGCAAAAAGATAAAAAGTACACAAGATGGTTTTCTCTTTGGTGATTTATTATTACAGCTGCTGTTTCTGGCTAGTAATAACTAAGTTAATATAGTATATCTTTAATGTTCTTAGCATATATATATATATATATCTCAATGTTCTGAGCATATATAGTAGTACAGTGGTTAAGCAAATTAGCAGATGCTTGCTGAGATCTGCTTCAGTTGCCAATCAATGACAGTCACTTCTCTGTCTGTAAACACCTGAGTACCTACAAACCTGTCAAGCAGAAGTTTGCATATTTCTTCCAGATGCACTGATTATCTTTTTGGAGATGGCACAGTTTTAATGTGAGGACGAACTGCTGACAGAAGGATACATACACAATCCAAAAATCCTTCCCAGAGACCTCTTTTCATGTGCTTGGCTTTTCCCTTCAGTTTCACTTGTTCATATGTTGCTGTCAGTAACAAATGAGTTTGAGGATGAAAGCTTGAAATCAAAAGAAAATCATCCCAGCCATAATCATCCTGACCATAATAATCCAAGATGTGAGGAAATATGGGCACATGGTGTTTATAAGTGCTGCATGTAAAATTAGTGATGGTGACAAAGGTTAACTAATGTTTTAAGTGTTGGGGCTTGTTTTGTTTCAAGGAGGACTTGGTAAGCAATGAGTAAGAACAGCTATAAAACTTCTGGCAGTAAATATGAAACTGCATTTTAGATGTTTATATTTCAAAGACAATTGGCTAAGTTCTCTTCTCAGTCCCTGCTGTATGAATTTGAAGAATTCTAGTATTCCTGCCAGGGAATAGAAGAACAGCATTTGGCCCTATGAACATTCAGATGGACTGAACCTATGAATCCTGCCTTTTGCTAAGAGAACTGGGAAAACATAAAGTTGATGTGACTAGCTTAACACGTAGATGTGCAGACAGTTCTTGCCAGAGCAGTTGATAGAACTCAGAAACTTAAAGCTATAAGATAAACTTCAAAGCCCAGCAAATTAGTTGTTTGGAGGTTTGATTTCAGGTTTTTTTAGGACCAAGCCATCAGTCTCAACTTATGAAGGTCTGTAAAATCACAGCGCCATCCTCCTGAAGGCCCTCTTTAGAAGGCAGCATTCTCTGTCTGCCTTCCCTTAATGAGTTTTTTATCTGAACTGCTGCCTCACTTCAAACTGAAAAGCCAAGAAGAAGCAGTTGCAAGTGCCTATGAGACGTATTTTATATACACCATGTAAATATTTTATCCTATGAGATCTATTGTAGTGATTTTCTTCCTACAGTTTGAGAAAACCCAGTTACTACGACTTGTTTCTCATTAAAATAGTTTTTCTTTGTTTCTCTTGGCAGCCTGAGAATATCCTGTGCGTGAACCGAGTAGCAAATCAAATAAAAATCATTGATTTTGGATTGGCAAGGAGGTATGTGGGTGTGTTCTTGCTAATTGTAAATGCGCTAGGAAACAAGGAAAACAAAAGTACTACTTCCTACAATGACATATTTAATATTGAATGGTCTTCTGTTCTTTGAACAAATTCAAAAGTGACTCCTTTAACCAGGGCTATCTTTTAACGAGGAATGTTTGTTAGGAAGCCTTCTTTCAGGTACAAGATGCTGACTGAGCTAGCACACAGAATCCTGAAATTGCTAAAATGGGCAAAGCTAGTGGTACAACTTGCCTGGTCTCCTGTCTCTGATGTTATTAGATGCTTCAAAAACATAAAGGCCATCAAAGGCTGTTGCAGTATACCCCATAAAATCACTTCATAGTTTAATTGGTTTCTACAACCTCAGTAAAAAAAGTAATGGTTAAAAATTGAACGAAATTAAGAAGTCCCAAAAGGGTGACAACAGCTGCTCTGAGGAGTCCTCGAAGTCTCTTTTTTTTCCTTTCTATAGCAATTGGGGTTTGCCCTAAAGTATGATATAAAGCTTGCAAATATTTTTTATTTCTTATATGCATACATTTACTTCGTACCTCTGTCTGTCCTTGCTTTCCTATGGAATTTTATGTATTTCTTCTGAAATCCTTGTATGTGCTAAACAACTTATGATGAGGCTTTAATTAGAGCCATAATTGATGTCGTCTCTTATTGTTTTCATTTCCTAGATATAAGCCCAGGGAAAAACTCCGAGTTAACTTTGGGACTCCAGAATTTCTTGCTCCCGAAGTTGTGAATTATGAGTGTGTCTCCTTTACTACTGACATGTGGAGTGTAGGAGTCATTGCTTATATGCTGTAAGTAGGATTCAGAATCTGATTTGTAAGTTGAGCTGTGTCAGTCATCTAAATTTGTCGTATTGAAGACTGGCAAAACTACCCAAACCAGAAAACATAGGCTTCATTCTGAATTCCGTATTCAGTCATCTCTCCTTGTTCCCAGCTACAATGAACTTTTTCTCATGACTGCTTGAGCATCATTTTTACAGAATAAGGTAGACTGCTTGCTAAGTTCCCATAGGTGTGTGCAGGAGTGGTCAGTGGGCTAGAAAATGTGATCTACCATGAAGGACACAGTACTTGATTTCTTAGGGAAGAACGGTAATTATTTAAATATGTAATTGGAGAGAGAATGGAAACAGTCTGGAGAGTTTCTTTAGTCAATAACATATGCAAGATAGGCCAGGAGTGACAGAATGATAATAGTGGCACACTGGAGGTCATGTACAGGAAGGGGACAAGACAGAAAGACTGAATTTCTTTCTTTTCACTTTAGCCTCAGTGGATTATCTCCTTTTTTGGGAGACAATGACAGTGAGACCCTCAACAATGTCCTGTCCTGTAGCTGGGATTTTGAAAACGAGGAATTTCAAGGTGTTTCTGATCACGCCAAGGATTTCATATCAAAGCTCCTCATCAAGGAAAAATGGTATAAAATCCCTGTATCTTTGAAATATATGTTCCCTGCCATCTTGTCACAGCTGTGGCACTTGTGCTACTCCACTGAGGAACTTTTGGGACTTATCTGAGTTTTTAATGTCTACACTGAATGTAATAATGCCTTTTTACTGATGTTATTCATTGGGTCTGTAAAATGCTCTGAAGATGGCTGAATTCATGTTTGCGCTGAAGAACTAACTTCATGGCTTAGCTGCCATATGGTGTTCTGCACTGCGTGACCTGTAAGAGAGAACTATTGAATTGTAAGGTGCTGGGAAACCCACTTAATAGCATTCTGTTTTTTCTTCAGCTGGAGAATAAGTGCGACTGCTGCCTTAACTCACCCATGGATATCAGACCACAGACTCCACTGCAGACTCCAGGTTCCTACATTTATATATTCTTGTGCACTGTAGAGCTGCTGATACCATCTGGTATTGCCGCATCACTATTTACTTTGACCATCTTTTAACTGTTTATGTGTCTTACTTGCCGCTGAATTTTTTGCCACTGTGAACCACATGAGAGCCTCTGCTTCTTTTTACTTGCTCCATCATTTCTTGCATGTCTGGGAAGAACTATAAAATCATATTATGTCTGTGTGTTGCTGAATGGATCATTTCTTAGCAAAACAAGACTGTACAGAATGAGCACTGAGTTACCACATGAAGTGAGTTTTTAAGCCTTGAAAACTCCTTTGGGGTCTCCAGACGTCCCTATGACTGTTGTTAGATTTTATCCTGCCTCTTCTCAATGGATAGCTTTCCCAACAGAGCTTTGATTCCCCCCATCCCTTTTCTTTATATTGAAGCTTCTTGCCCTTCAAGGGTAGCCAGTCTAGTTGCCGTCACAAAAGAAGCAGTTGCTTGTTCACATATAAAGTTCAGGTGGTCTGAGCTGCAGGATCAACAGGATTTCAAAAACTTTTTATTATTTCTTTGTTAGTTAGTCAGTCAGTTTGGAGACTGATGAGCTTGCTTTGGCTGATTTTAAGCAAGCCCACTCTGAGATGCAGTAGTTCATGAAGGATTAATTTTAAGCAGGTTTCAGAATTGTTACACTATTTGAAGTGCAGTATGTGCTCCCTCCTTGTGTTAAACAGAATGACTGCTGCATTGCCTAGGATGTCCTTGAATGGTTTGGGTTGAAAGAGACCTTCAAAGCTCATCTAGCCCAACCCTCCTGCAGTAAGCAAGGACATCTTTGACTGGGGCAGTTTGCTCAAAGCCCTGTCCAACCTGACCTTGAATTTTCCAGGGATGGGGCATCTGCTACTAATCTGGGCAACCTGTTCCAGTGTCTCACCACCCTCAGAGTAAAAACAATTCTTTTATTCAGCCCAAGTCTCCCCTCTTTTAGTTTAAAACCATGACCCCTTGTCTTTGCTAAAAAGACTGTCTCCATTCTCCAAAGCTTTCTCTCCTCTAGGTTGAACATAACCCTCTCAGACTTTCCTCAAAGGAAAGGTTTTACAAACCTCTGACCGTTTTTGTGGGCTTACCCTCTTTTATGTCAAGGTGTCTTGAGCTACAACCTTCATTAAGAATTAAGAGGCCATGATACTAACTAACAGCATAAACTGAGTGGTGTCCTAACTGCTCTGTCTTTGTGAGATGTTCCTGTTACACAGAACAACGATAACAAGAAGTAGTATAAAATGGGAGAGATAACAATAAAGTGTTGTAACTTTCATTGAAATGTGACTTTCATTATAGTCTCCCAGAACAGGAACATGATAATATGGTGAGAGGTTTATGTGTGCATACACAGTAAAAATGAAAGTGTTTGTCACAGGGTACTGTTTCTTCATACATTTGGCATGTTTATCTGGGCTCTGGTAAAGCTCTGATTCTTGCAGCCTGGGGAACAGGCTGTCATTTCCAAATGCTGCAAGAGCACAGGCTATCATCTGCTGTGCTGCTTCCTATCACCAACTTTCTTCTGAGGAAACCCTAGCTTAATAGAAACTTTACAACTCATGTCATCCTTTATAGCTGGTGGGCTTTTTTCATACTTTGTGCTTTGCGAAATATATTCACTAAAGTTGCTGATGTTGCAGTGCTCTGCTATTATCTTAACTAGCGGTAAGATGTGATTGATCTTTAATTAATGCTCCAATAATGACATTTTAATTGGTTTTCTCTCTTCCCCCAACAGAAGGCTAAAGTTGCCTGTGTCCCCCAAGCACCCCCGGCTCAATAACCTTTCTGAAAGAGCTGCCAAACAGAAGGTGTGTTTCAGGTCTCTTGTCTTTCCACAGACATAAATTGTAGCCCCTCCCAGAAGTGATTGGTGGGTGGAAGAGAACCTCGCACAGGCCAAAGTACACGATCCAGACTGTTCACTACCTCCTTTCATGCTGTTGTCTGGAAATCATTCAGAATGTAACCTGGCACTATCAGTTATAACAAGGCACAGAAACATGCAAAAAAATTCCTGTATGTGCTGCAAACCCTGGCCATTTTAGAGGGAATGTTTAAGCTCCCACTGGCTCTCATGGAGCAGCATTTCACCCAATAATTCTTCACTGTTGAAAGCTTTCAGGTTTTCATGCTGTGGTTAGGAGTATGGTTTAAAAAGTGTAGAAATATGAAAAGTAATTACTTTTTAGCAGAGGCAAGACCCTCACAGCAGCTCCATTAACTGTAGCTAAATGAAAGCAAAGGGTTCCCTAAAAGAAGCTGCTCCATGTTTTTGAAGACCTGCTCCTGATAGGGCACTAGCATACTCTTTGAGCCTGTAGCAACCCACACAGTTCTGACAGAACATCTCTGTCCTTGTTTTCTGGCTGCATGTCTGCCCTTTTGTTAACAAACACTTCATTAGTTCTCAGGCTGCCTTGGTTGCCTTCCCTGGGGATCAGGGAGACTCATGTCTACTTTAAGGTTCTGTCTCTGTTTTTTTGACCAAAACCAGCTCACTCAGTCACTCTGAAATCAAGCTACCTCAGGCCATGTGGTACCTCCACACACCAGTACACCAATTCCTACAGCCATCTTTACCAGCTACCACAGAAGTTGGTGCCTCTACTGAAGGACCATGGGAACCACCCAAAGGTCCTGGGGGCATTCCTGGGCAAAACTCAGTGGAGAATGAAAATGAGAGGAGACTTAGAACACACACACAATGAAACCATTTCCTTCCAGTCACGGTTCATGAGTAGCAACCAGGATGCCAAAATAAAAGTAGCCCACTTCTCACCACAAGGACATTTTTAATGTGGCCATCATCCATCATCATCTTGGTAGAGTAGGTGATGTGGTGGGGTTTGTTTGCAGCAGGTAAAAAGGAGACCATTGTGAGAGGTTGAAAGTTTTGTTTTGACACAGAGTAGAATTTTAGACAGATTTTATGCAGTGTAGTGTGGTAATGCTGACCATAATGATCTTTAAACGAGCTGCCTCAGTGACTTGAAGCTGCTTTTCCATAGTAAACTGAGGGATAAGGTACCATTATGATATCCTACTTGCTCAAAGCATGAACTTCTGCAGTGGTAATCAGGTAGGAATGGAAATCTCTTGTGGTCCTCAGCATTCACCCCCATCTTAGTGGCACTGGGATAGGTTACATGAAGCTCTTGTCCACTCTCCTGTGTACTTCTGTGCAGTAGTTTTCTAAACAGGTTTTCCTGACCTGTTACAGAACTAGTGCTTTTATCTGCATTTCCCATTTCAAGCCTCTAACTGCACAGCAGCCAAATAGTGAAAGTGGTCCCTCTCTGATGGAAGCAGCACCACATCACACAATTTTCTATTAAAACCAAAATCAACTTGGAGATAAACTGACTGCCCTACACCAGGCAAAATTATTTCTAAATACACTTGTATAGCCTTGTAACTCAGTAACCTATCTGCATTGCAGGACAACCTGGGATTGGCTTTTACAGTGTTGTTTCCTCGGCATGTGGTTTTCTTTTTGGAGTTTATTTGCTTGCAGCGTTGATCTCATCATAGCATTGCTTTGTGTATAAAGAATCCCCTTAGCTATTTTTATCAGGCAAGTAGTCTGGTGGCCGTAGTTAACCCAAAATAATACACTCAAGTGCCAGTTGCTTCAGGCCTGGCATTGTAACTGCCTGAAGTACAACACAAATCAATGAAGGGTTTGCAGGGTACCTATTCATGCTGGGATCTGTACAACAAGAGAAGCAAAAAAAGCAAAGTAGCTGCATTTCAAGAGAGACCTCCAGGACCATTCCTCCACTAACAAAGAGGCCTTGTCTTTTTAATAGAGTGTAAAACATGTCACAGAGGAGGTGACTGCAGGAACCCCCTCTAAGCAAGAAGATACAACTGGTGTTTCTCATGCACAAAGAAACTACCATCTGGTTGTCCTAGACCACTTAACCAAATAAAAAGGGCAACTGCTGAATTTGCTGGAATCTTGCTTTGTTTATTTTGCAGAAAAGCTGCTGTGTGGTTACTGTTGCTAAGAAGTTTGAAAATATCAGCAGTCTTGGTGCTTCACCCCCCTGCTGTGACCGAGACTTCGACTAAATGGACCAACAGCACTTTAGCTGCAGGACAAGTCCCAGAATTCCTGAGCTGCTGCTTCACTATCCAGCTGTTGAAAGAAGTCAAGTATTTCTCCAGGCTGCAGGAAGGTGTTTGTTCAGGAGCGCTGTGTTATTTGTGTGTGGGAGTGTTACATGAGCTGGGATTCATAAGGAACTTCTCTTCATTTTGTCTTACATTCACAGTGACTTGTCAAAGGTTCCTGAAGGTTATTATCGGGTTATATTGACTGTTTCTCTTCTCAGCCCAGAAGGCAGTCTGTTTCTGTGTTGTGTCGGTAGTCAAAGTTGATTTGATACTGGAGTCAAATAATTAAAAAAAAAGAAAAAAAAGCAATGAGTTTAAAGCTGCCCCTTGTGTAGAAAATTTGAAATTTGTTTTTCCTGTCACACTGAAATGAGCTAAGGATTAGCTCAGCCAAAGTTAAAGCCATGTTAATGTAACAGCAGTGGAAGTGAGAAATGACGCTTTCCGTGCACATAGCTGAATTTGCTGTGAACATGCTATGACATGTGCTAGGTTTTTTTTAGCCTGATTAATTACTGCTCTTTTTAAATACATTTTGATTAATTAAACAAAGGGGAGAACAAGAATAAGGGTTCACTTGTACCCCTGCAGACTCTCATCTCCAATATGCAGGTATAATCCTGAGTTACTTTAGCAGAGAGGGATTTTATACCAGCTAATTTGTTTAACAGGGCTGATTAAAGCCATGGGCAAAGAGGAGAGACATTAGAACTTCTGGGTTCTAATGAAAAATGAGAATCCTATTTTTCTCCAGTTTTCTTATCTTGCTCCCAAGTCTTTCTGATTCTTAAGTAAATGAAAAATAAGGGAGTCAGAGTAGCTGAATGCTTGACATGAGATTGCATATAGCTCATCATTAAGTGACTCTGAGCCTTAGTTGAGGATGTGAGGTTAAAATATAGAGAATTACTCTCTGCTGTATATGGCTTTCTGAGTGCTTAGTTTCAAAACTAAATCAATATCAACTATAGTGAGTATTTTATTCAATAATGATGTAATTTTTATTCAATGATGCTGACATACTGTTGTGCTTTTAGATCTTAGATTAACCCACCTCTGATCAAAATACACATTAACACAGCTATCTCTATAGATTTATCTCTACATTTCCGATGTATTTATATTTAAATTATGTCTTTCATTGAAAGGGATCAACATAAAGACAAGAGTGTGATTCATCACTGCCCAATGAATTATTTGGCATACTTTTGTCCTTGCTGGATTCAAATAAAAGGGTGCCCATTAAGGGACAACATGGCTGTGACATTCTCTACAACCATTCTGATCCATTGTTGTAAAGCCATTGTAGTAGATCTCTTAAGACAGCTCCTGTAAGTGAACAGCTTACAGCTGTGAAATCTAAGTAATACTGATGTGTTGTACTAGCTGTTGCAAATACCTGAGCTCACTCAATGACTCACTGTATTAACTCTGATACCCTGAAGATCATTGCCACCTTCCAAGACTGTCTGTAGTCTTAGCTAAAGCAAATTTGACTAGCAGAAATGGGAAGACTAAGGATTCTCAAAGCAGGAAAACAAGGATTTTTAGATAGAAACTGGGCTGCTTATTTGCTTGTGCCAAAAAAAACCCCAAACCCAGAAAAAAGAAAAGCTGCCTTGCTCTTAGGGCTGGAGTTGCCACTCCTGTTCTGACTGCCTTTGGGCACTGTAGCTTTTTTGTACAGTCAACTCAAGGATCAGACTAAAAAACAGCAGAGCATTTAGGACTAACAAGGTCTTATTTTGCACTTTAGAGCCAGTATGATAGGAGTGGGATGTGGGTTTTTGTTTAACCTGTGGTAGATATTACATGGATCTGAATAAATTGCATGGCATTTTGATTGACTTGACTAAAATTAACAGTGTGACTTCAGTCTTATCTGCTTTGATGCTCAGCTGAGTTAAGAGGATTTATCATTTGTGGATATATACATCTCAGTACTAATTAAGAGCTTAGTGCCATAAAGATCAGCCCTGTGTGCAAGTGTGTTGCACTGAGTCAGCCATAAACCCTCTGGGAGTTATAAGAGAACATCCTGTGGATGTTGTGAGCTCCCACACAGCCATCTGTACAGCGCTGTGTCAGGAGTAGGCACACGTGAATTACTATCCCTTTCAGAAGGTGTGAGTTGAGGAGAAGGCACCTTGCTAGCAGATGCAATGGGGCAGTGAGCTAGTGTATTTAAGGACTGAACTTCCATTCTTACTGATAAACATAATAATGGTCATGCTTTTGAGTCTTACCTGCAAACTGCTCCACTCTCCTGTTCTTGGAACAGCTCTTGTAGTAGGGTATGAGGTTATGGTGGGACAGCTGGAGGAGGCTGAGTGAGTCTCTGCAGTGACTGAAGGTGCCGTTTTCCATTTTGTGCTTACGGTTAAGCACAACCATTGGCCTGGAGGTGTCCAGTGGAGAAGGAAGAGATTGCACGGGCACTTGTTATTGCCCCAGAGACTCAAGCTCTGCAGCACTGAGTCAGTAGAAGGTAAATTACCAAGATAATTATTGTCATCAAGTGTAAAAAGTTTTACTGCTGTGTAATAACCACAGGTATAGCTGTGTGCCTGAAAGAAATTTCTTTAAGATGCTTGTTTGTACCTTCATTCTGACTGTTTTGAGTTCAAGAATAACTTGACACAGCTGCTCTTTTAGTGCTTCTCTAATTCTGTCCCTTTGCACTTGGAGCAGCATGCTGGCTTGTGTGTGTGCATGCACTTAGTTTTGATTCCCCATTTTCCTTAAATATTTTCTGTAATGACTAATAGTGAGAGACTGCTCTATTAAATTATGGTTTTGACACATCACTATTTATTTTCTACTAATAAGTCCATTAGGTCCTAATAAGCCAACTGTATCTACATAAGTGTCTCATTATATTCTTTGTTGTGTATTGGCTCAAGTGACTGCATTTGGAAACTGAATTACTGTGCTTGAGAGCAGGTTTGGGTGTGAGAGGTACTGTACTAGCTGTTGTTACTTCATTTGTCATAAAATCATAGAATCATAGAATGGTTTAGGTTGGAAAAGACCTTTAAGATCATCAAGTCCAACCAATATCCCAACTGTCCCAAGCCCACCACTAATCCTGTCCTTAAGCTCCAGACCTACAGGATGGTTGTTCAATACCCACCCTAGGCAGCCTGTTTTAAGGTATGATGGCTCTCTCAGGGAAGACATTTTTTCTGATGTCCAACTTAAACTTCCCCTGGTGCAACTTGAGGTCATTTCCCCTTGTCCTATCACTTGTAGCATGTGACAAGAGACCAACCTCTACCTCTCTACAACCTCCTCTCAGGTAGTTGCAGACAGCTGTAAGGTCTCCCCTCAGACTAACCAGCCACTAGTCCCCCTTTAGACTAACCAGCCACAGCTCCCTCAGCTGTTATTTGTAAGGTTTATTCTCCTGACCCTTCACCAATCTTGTTAACCTTCTTTGGACCCACCCCAGCATCTCAGTGTCCTTCTCGCATTGACGTGCCCAAAACTGACCTCAGTACTCAAGTTGCCCCTCATCAGTTTAGCTGTATGCCCATGTACAGTCAGAGATGGCTGCAAGTACTACAAGAGTGATACAGAAACATCAGCTGTAGTAGAACAAGTGTCCAGATGCAGTGTTTGGTCTGTGCACACCACTGTATTGTTCCTGATATGAAAATTAGATGCCTTTGCATGAGAACACAGTGATTTGCACTGGGTGGTGACACAGGCTCCCTGCTGGACTGCAAAAAGGCATTGGCTTTTTGTTTGGAAAGGCAACTCAGTTTTGCCAAAGATACGACGCACTAGAGCAGTCTAACATTAGCATCAGGATTAGAAACAAATTAATTTGACCCAAGGTGGGACACTACTGGGCTTCCAACTCATTTTGCATTATGAACATCTTGGAGGCTATGAAAAGATTAAACCCTTTCACATCAGAAAGATGTCTGTGCTATCACACCCATGTTTGTGAGCACCTGCAGCCAGTCACTCACCTGAGGACACCATCAGCATCACTGGCTGGTGATCTGTGTAACCCACTCAGGAGATTACAGAAGAAGCTACTTCATTTCTCTTTCATTTTCCTTCTAAGGTCAGAAGCTGAATAAAGTATAGCCTAAGCTGAGTCGTGTTATAACTTGACTCCAACCAGGAATAACAGTGCAGCTCCACAGGATTAAACAAGAGCCCAGCTTTTGTGATGTGAGTAGTGCAAGCGCCCAGTTAAATCCCACCAAAAAAAACCTACTTTGCACAAGTGAAAATGAAAAGAACTTAACTGTTGAACAGTTAAGGAATCTCAAGACACAGTTCTCTGCTGCTGTTACATTGCTATAGGAAGAGTCAATGTAATTCACCAACTTCAATTCAATGCTGACATTACAATTCACTGACAGTCTCTTTCAGCAAAAAGGTTTATGATTCTGTTATTTATAGAATAGTTCTATGAAAATAGCTTCCACCAGCAGGTGTTTGTCAGCAGCTGCCTGCTGGGGACCTGGAAGGATCTCTGGCCCCACCAGTGAGCAGGGCAAATCTAGCTTGTAGATTGTGATTAACGATGGAGGTCTTGCTCAGTGTCAAACTGGTGATGGGTGAATGAGCATCAATTCTCTAAATTCTTCCTCAGGAAAAAGCTCTTGAATCTGAGGGTAGGAGATCCCTGGAATAGGCTGCCTAGAGAGGTGGTGGAGGCCTCATCCCTGGAGCCATTCAAAGTCAGGCAATCTCTTCTACTTAGAGCTGTCCCTGCTTGTTGTAGAGCGTTGGACTGGATGTCCTTTGGAAGTCCCTTCCAGACCTCTGATTCTATGATTCCAGGAAGATGCTGTATCTTCACACACTATTTTATTGTCACTATTGACTGATACTTTTCCTCGTGTCTCCTGTGAATAAAACTCAATGCATGAATCCATTTAGGGACAGTAGACCGTTTCGCCTTCCATGAAGGCTTGGTAGTTAAACAACTGACTACCTTAGATGAAGACTTGAGAGATAACCTACTGTAAATATGTTGTTAACCATGTCCTTAGGCTTAGTGATCACATTTTGGTGCAGCAGAACTAACATTCGTGCACTCCATGGCAACTTGTCATGACTGTAGATGACTCGTGACTAAGTTATGAAGGGTTTTCATGTACCATAGTGCTCTGGCTTGTGGGTCTGGTTTTCTAGATGAATTCCTGTATCTCTGGTACATGTTCTTTTGTGGAAAACATGAAGCAACCTTGTAAAATATGACTGAGGAATAAATGCTGATTTTGGTTACTCCATGGTGTTTGTTTGCTGTATTTAATGCCTTGTCTGACAGTTGTACTAGTAAGTAATAGTGAGAAATGTGGCCTTTTCCCCAGTTGCTGCCTCTAGATGGTTAAAGGTTCCAGTCAAGGTTTTCCTTTGAATCAAATACACTTATGTGGAAGGTTTGCTCTGCTTCATGGCTTGTACTCCCTACAAGAGGAACATTCAGGTGAACATTGCAGAGGGGACAGAGATGGCTACCAAGCTAGTAAAGGATTTGGAACTTGAGTTGTATGAGGAACAGCTGAGGGATCTGGGGCTGTTTAGCTTGTAGAAGAAGAAATTGAGGGGAGACCTTATTGCTCTCTGCAGCTACTCAAAAGGAGGTTGTAGAGAGGCAGAAGTTGCTCTGTTCTCCCAGGTGACCAGTGATAAGATGACAGAATGAAGGGAAAGGCTTTAAGCTGCACCAGGGGAGGTTCAGGTTGGATGTTAAGAGGAATTCCTCTTACTCCTAGTGCCAGCCAGGAGCTCATCGACCGAGAAAACAGCCTGAAGTGAGAAGAGTGTTCCCTGGAGAGTTGGATCAACCTTGAATTAAGCTGGCAGGTGAAAAGTGAAAAGGGTGAGTTCAAATGGAGAAAAAAGTTACAGTGAAAAAACAGGGAGCAACCTCTGGCTGGCAGGGAACCGCATTCAGTCAGTAGCTGTCTTCCTGCATGTTTAGCCACAACACTGGTTGCAGAACTTGAGATGTTTACCAAGTTTGAGGAGCAACATTAGCTTCTCATGCTTGAAGGCTCCCATTTAATATTGAACTGTATCTGACAAGGCTGGGCTCTGCAGGGTAAGAGCTAAGGGTACCAGACACCTTCCTTGATAAGCAACCCAAGAGTTGCACTCACTCCCCCAGGGGGACCTTAGTCCTCCTGGCCCACACAAAGCAAAGTCATTGCAACCTAGTTGCAGAGCTGGGGGCTGGAGGAAACTAAGAGGATGAAGAATTTTACAACAGCCAAGAACAGGACATGCAGCTACTACCATTTTACACCCACTCAAGCCAATCCCAAGATCCCAAATCTCAACAGGTCTATCCTGCTTATCCCATGTTCCAAAGTCTCCTTCTTGGCATCCTTCCTATACAAGGAGGTGAGAGATTTCCCTTCCAAATCAGTGGGCTGTACAGGCTTTACACAAAGCCCTTTCCCCCCCATTCTCTTAAAAAATGTCCTGTAGTGGGAACTCTAATTGAACCAGCACTAGTAGGAACACTGCACTGAAGGAAGCATCTCGGTACCACAGCCACATCTTGAGCCTTTCCTCAGGCTCTAGCATTTGTCTGCATGGAGCCCTGATAAATTTCAGTAGGTGCCCAAAATTCTTTCAGGGTGAACCACACCACTGGAGTGAGTTCCTATGCATGACCTGGCCTTATACAACTGCTCCTCATTGATCTTTCTTGAAGGCATTTGCTGTGCTTTAGATTTCAGTCCCTTTGACTCCAACACGGGAGTTTTTGTCTGAAATGATTGCTGTCTGTGCTTTAGAGCTGCTGAGGAAGACTTTGCCACAGTACCTTCATCCTTGGCAGCTTCTGCTAACTGCCACTGCTGAAGATACAATAAATGGGGGATAAAACAACACTCAGCTCCCTGTTTGTGTCTGTAAAGCAACTGCGTACTTTTAAAGTGTTAGCTAAGTTCATGCAGTTAAAATATAGTGACTACAGGAAAAAAACTCCAAGGGACATTCATAATTCATTAATTAATATTCAACCCTTTTTCTCCCCCAATTATTTCAAACACCTGCTCACAGTAAATTTCACTTGCAATTTTTTAGTGCTGCTTTAATATTACCCAGAACTTGGAAACATCCACTAAGCTTCTCTTATTTTAATTATTTTAAAATTAATTTGAATTTTCTGAATACTTTCAGTGCTGCCCACTTGTTCAATAAAACTGATTTTTAATATTATTTTTTTTTCTTGAAGGCCTCCTGAAGTTTCCAGAGACTGCTTTTATGGACTGTTTTAATGAAAGCTTTTGGAAAGGGCCTAGAGATTTCCAAATTCTTCTCTTGAAGCTTCCTCATCTAAAAAATAAGAGAGGGGAAAAGTCACTTCACTTGTTGGCTGACATCTGTTCTTACAGCAAGTATCTTTCTGGGATCTGATCCACCTTGTGCTGGGGGTGCAGGAGGGTGATGGGCATAGGGGTGAGCAGTTGGACCCCCTTGGTTCTGGGTGGCTGTGGCAGTGCCTCATCATGGGCAGGACTCATCTCTCACAGCTCCAGGCTGAGTCATTTGCTGACCTGATACACAGTCTGCAGAAAGTGAGGGGCATCTTCACCCTCTTTAGACCAGGTACTAACTCAATGAAAGCTTTGTCAGGGTAGGCAGTGTGGGGGTCAGGAGGTAGGATAGGACTGACTGCAAAAGGGAGCACTGTTCATTTGCCCTGCAGTTTTCAAGCTCTGCGTGCAGCAGCAGAGCCACCATGCCAGCTCCCATGCTGAACTGGACAATTCTGTCCTCAGGCTCCTGGCTCCTGGCCCTCAACACTTGGTGCACAAGGAACATCTTTACTGCCACAAATAAATCAAATGTGAAGCTGTCTCCAGGGCAGTGGTCCATGGTGGACAGAGAGCTATGGCCATGACAGAAATTAAGAGCATGTGAAAGCTGTCCTTCTCCAGAGGCATCTGGCTAATTTAAATCAGAATCACAGAATGCATTAGGTTGGAAGGGACTTCCAAAGGACACTGAGTTCAACCCCTCTACAACAAGAAGGGACAGCTCTAGCTAGAACAGGGCCCAGAGCCCCATCAAGCCTTGGGAGTCAATGCATGAGCCCTCTTTGCACTAGGTCACTGTTCCATAAACTCTTACCTTTGGCTTCCTCCACAGCCAACACTGGTGTGAGGAGTGACCACAGAGATCAACTCGTAGCAAGCACTCTTTGAGGTAACCTCCATTCTCCAGGATCACAGAATCATAATTATTGAGGCTGGAAAAGATCTCTGAGAGTCAGGCAAGTCCATGAGCAGGTACCAAGACCACCCACTCTGCATTGCAGAATGTGAGGTTGAACATGATTTAGACACAGATGGTGCCTTGATGTGACACCTGAACATTCCCACGGCAGTGCTGTGTCACCTGCTGTCTGGCTGCCCCTCTGCTGTGTTGTGCTGTGGAGCTCTGGAGCTGTGGAAATGTGGAGGTGGCACTGACATTTGCTGTTTCTGCACTGTGGTTTGATCTGTATTTTTTGTTATTTCACTTGTGAAGGCTTTCCTCCCCCCCAACCCCCCCAGCCATGCAGAGCTGTCATCTGCTCTGCTCCTGATCACTGCCAATGTCCATATTTCAAGGGCTGGAAGAAGCTTTCTATTTGTAGAAGGTCTTTATGACTGAAAGAGCTGTCTAAGAGCTGTTTAGAGACCTGAAATATTCAAACTCATCCCACAGGCAGAGAAAAACTCAAAATTAAGAAGAAAATGCAAAATGTGATCTGGGGCAGTGCTGCCTAATCTTTTTCTTCCAGATAGGTCACTGGTCAGCAGCCAGTTTGATACCTGTGCAACAGGAGCAAGTTAGGTCCTGGCCATGGATGTCTTCCTGAGCGGCTGCTTAAGTAAGTACTGCTCAGTTGGAGTTGTTGGTGATGGGAAGGTGATGCCTCCTCCATTGTGAGAACTATCTCAGGAGATGGTGTGTGGGTCAGGTGATAGTTCCTTTTGATTCTCCTGCCCAGGGCCAGGCAACCTTGGTCCTACTGGTACTCAGCAAAACCTCTTAACTGTCCAGCTGATGGACAAAGATGCTGCTTTTATGACTGACACCTCGCTGCAAGTGGCTGCTCCGGCCACGAGAGGTCAGCGTTGTTATTGCTTATTTGATACAATGTCCCCCTCTTCATTGCAGAGGGGATGCTTTAGAAAGTCACAAAATCATGCGATCATCAAGGCTACAAAACACCTTCACCAAGTCCAAGCATCCATCCCTACAATCCTGAATCACTAATCCATCTTCTGAAACACCCTGTTTGCCCTTTTCTTAAACCCCTCCAGGGATGGTGCCTCCACCCCCTCCCTGGGCAGTCTGTTTTGAGGCCTCCCCACTCTTCCTGGGAAGTTTTTCCTAAGATCCAACCTGGATCCTCCTGCACAACTTGACCCCATTTCCTCTTGTCCTGTGGCCAGTCCCTAAGGAGAAGGGGCCAACCCCCACCTCACTACACCCTCCCTTCAGTTAGTTGTAGAGAGCGGTGAGGTCTCCCCTCAGCCTCCTCTTCTCCAGGCTGAACAGCTCTAGTTCCCTCAGCCTCTCCTCACCAGACATAAATCAAGTTACAGAGGCAACTGGTGCAGCTGGCTGTGATAAGCAGTGCTGAGGCATTTTGAAACCCCATCTAGGGACCACCTTACCAGCCCACACAGGTGGAGACAGGTGACCTTAAATATGTGACCAACGTAACACTATTTATTTTCAGGCACAAGCAGCACTAAATACAGTTCCTAACATCTTTCCACTTCAAATGTGTCCTTTGCACAATGAGAAGGGCCCAAAGTAGTGCCTGAGGTGTGATGTTAGAAAAGGGTCGGACAGTCTGGGTAACATAAAACTGGCGGTGGCAAATGCAGGGAAAAGGATGGTGGAGCTGGGAGTGCTTCCCAATTACTTCCAATATAAAACACCTTCCCTCTTGCAACAGCTGTGTTTCAGGCCTTCAGTAGAACTCAAACAGAAAATAGATGTGAGTCAGGATTTGCGTGAAAATCTGCTGATAGGAATGGAAAAGCATGAAGACGCTCACAGACTCCTTCTATTATAAATAGAAATTTCCACAGCATATTGTTTGTTTGTTGAGAAAACAGATTCTGAAAGAAGTAAAACACATCAAGTGGGATGATCAGCACTCCAGTGGCTTCAGTGGGGTGACTGACTCCAACTAGGACAGGTCCTCACCTATTCTATCTCTACTTTATGTGTGGGAGTCCTGCTGCTGTCCTGAGATGAAGAGCAAGAAGGAAGTTCACAAGTTCCATATATTATCTCTTTCTCTATTCCTATTGGATAGAGATTATTCATTATTGATTAATGATTATTCAATGATTAGTCACTCAATAAATGATTATTTGTTAAATAGAACTAGAAATTATACAGGCAGGAAGAAATCTGTGGTGGCCTTGCCTGGTCTCCAGCATGTTAGATGCTATAACACCTCCCTGATTAATTGATTTTGAACTACAGCATGATTTTTTAACAAATATTCTTTGTGCCTGATTTTGTTCAATTTCTAGCCACTGGCTCTGCCATGCAGAACAAATCCCTCCCGACAAATGTCTCCTCACCTGAGTAATTCTAGACTGATTCTTAAAGCCACCTCTCTACCTCATCTTTATGATAAGCAGGCTTGTTCTTTCCTGTTTCTTGACACAGAAAGCTTGAACCATTCTCACAAGGCTCTTTCTTGCTGGTTTTCTGAGGCTTCTCTTATACTGCAGGTACTGTAATAGAGCAGAGCACAGCAGCACTGTCCCCTCAGTGTCAGGTATAATGGGAGCATGGGTTCTTTCCTATTTGTTCCCTAGTTGTCTCTTTTCATCCTCTTGGTCCCTGATAACCTCACTGGTCACTAGGTCACTAGATTTCAGTGATTACTTGAAGATCACTAATGGCCAGGAGAGTAGTTCCCAGTCCATGAGCAATCCCCGTGCTCCTTTGGCACCCGTTTAGCAATGCTGATACGCAGGTAGCAGTCACTGTGCCCCAGAGACAATGCCAGTTTGCAAGGCATGGCCTTGCCTCCTCTCTGGGTGCCACCTGAAGACCATGTATGACAACAGTAGCCCAAAGTTTTCACCCTAGACACCAACGGCTGGGGCTCCTTACTGTTTCAGTGAAAGCTTAAATCCCAAAGAAACCAGCAGAGACTTGTTATGGAGCAGTGGCATAAACCAGGGGTAACACTATCTCTGAGTGCTTATCCTGTCTGCATCAGTCCTTAGCACAGGCAGGGAATGGAGCTGTCTCCCTGAAAAACCTGCATGCGAGCCCAAGCAACCCAGCAATCAGCAAAGGATCTGTTAGGGATGAATTGGGTTAATGGGAGTGAAATCTGCAGAAAGCCATTCATAACAAATGTGCTAAACCAGACAGCAGGAGATGGAGGACACAGATTATCCTTGCCTGCCATGGTGATCACTACTGAAGTTACAGCAGTGCTGCTGGAAACTTTGCTAGCTAGACCTTGTTGTGCTGGGTTTTGGGGAAGGATCTTGACCAGGGGCAGTGACAGATGAACCATTGGCCTCATTCTTCTGTGAAGCCCAGTCCTGTGTGTGTTCACATTTAAATAACAGTACAGTTGTACTGTGAGAGGTGACATGTCAGAGGTCTAACCAACTGGGCAATCTCAGAAGGCAGCAAAGGTACAATGGGCAGCATTCTCCCTTTGCTGCCTCTTGAAGCAAGAGAATAAGAAACGAGATGAAAGGGCTGACAGAACAGATGGAGGGAGTTCTTCCTCATAGTTCTCTGAGCAAACCTATGCATGGTGGCACATTTGACATAAAGACAGCATTGTTGATGTTTAGCATCACACTTTCCGAAATCCTGAGAGGGGCTTAAAGATCCTGAGACTTCTTAACATGAAATGCCAATTCACTTTTATTTACCTTTGGTGTTTGGAGCCTTTTGAGGAGAATTTAGTTTATTACAAAAGGAATGGTTTACCTTTTGCTCTGAATGAATGCAAAGGGCCTTGTTGATTCCCTTGATTCCAGCTTCTGGGTCATTAAAGGAAACACCATAAGTTGTTAAGATGTGCAATGAAATCAGAAGCATGGTCAGCACAGCAAACAGAAATTCAGACCTTGCACAAGAGAACAAAGACCTTTGGTGACACTGGTTTTCAAGACTTGATTGCTTCTTCATTGTTTTACATCCACACACACACACCCAGACCCTTCCTTATTTTTTGAGAAGGGAAAACTGTCTTGGCTCATGCCACATCCTGAAGACTCTGACCATGCTCAACACCCGCCTGGGTCAGTGTTGCCTCCTGTCTGCCAACCCTCTAGAAAAGTGAGGTTACAGGCAACATCAGCAGAAACAGAGCCTGGATAACTGCGGTACAGTTGCCAATGTGCAGCTATGAATGAGCAAGGATGAGCAAGGTAGAAAAATAGGAGCTGGAATGTTGAAAGGCAGCAGAGGTTACATTCCTCACTGGTAGTAAGAGGTGAAGGAAGATAGTCAGCGGCAAGGGCTCTTGCTCTGTACATTGAGAGTGATTTGCCAGCAAAAGATATTTATGATCTGAGAGTGAATTGCAAGTCCAAAAGGGAAATCTGAACTGAAAATGTGAAAGCCAGAAAGCCAGGCAAGGAGATTTGTATCTGGTTAAAGTGTCAACATCTAGAGATAGATGGATTGCTGGAGCTCAATCTAAGAGGAAGGAAAAAAATAAATCCAAACCCCAGCCTCTCAACAAAGAAACCAAAGAAAACAGAAAAACCTAACACCACTGTCTTCCTCATCCCAAAGTTAGGGCTACACTTGCCTACCCTTTGCTGGTTGGTCACGTTTGAACAACAGAGTTGGCTCCAAGGTGAGAAGAGGCATTCTGAAGAGAGGGTCAGACTGCCTCTGCCAACTTTAAAAAACAGGGTTTGTCCCTTTTCCTCCCATTTCCCTTCTTTTGGCTACCAAAAAGCACCTATGTCTCTGTAGTATTCAGGGAGATTTACCTGACTGAATCTCTGTTGCCAGACGAAAGGTGTTCATGTTCAGAATCAAATCCATCTAAAGGGATTGTTGGCCAGGAAAAAGGAAGGGCCCAGGATTCGATATTTGTGGATTTGGGTTTTTGAAGACCATTGTTTCTATTTTCTCAGTTCTTACCAGGAATATATGACTCAATGCAATTTGTTTAAAACATCTTCTACCTTTTTCACTCAGCAGATCACTCGTGATGACCACACATGGGTGGACGGGGGATCAGTTCCTTCTTTTTCACCGTTTTCATACTCAACCAAGTTCCAAGCATTTCCAGCACTATTTATGCCTGTTATTCCCTAGAAACTGGCTGAGAGCCTTGGATCTGTCTTCCTTTCCTGAAACAAAGCATGGCCCATCCATGTAGCTTGCTAATGAAAAAAGTGAGGGGTCAAGGGGGCAGAGAGGTCTGCACTTCTCCCTGCCCAGCCCTGGCACTGGACAGGTCACAGAGGAGCCTCTCCTGAGGAGATAATGAAGTGCTGATCCAAAGAACAATATAAAGCTGGCAAGAGATGCCTTTCTCTTTCAAGTCACTGGATTTTTTCAATCAAATACACACTTTAGTAGCACGATGTGACTTTTGGCTGCTCCTTAGATTGAAGTTATTAACAGTTTAATCCAAATTTTCAGGCAACTAGCCAAACTTGTTACTTTGCACAGCTGAACTAGAAATTGGTCCTCCTTTCATTGGATAAATTAATTACTAATTTCCCAGGATGTCTTGGGTTCAGATGTCTGAGAAGCATAGATCCATCAAAATCTATGCACCACCCTGGTTGCAATTGCTCTTCTTCCCCTTCTAAAAGTAAGATGTGCTGAAGTGTGTGAAAGACGTTTCCATGCATTTCCCACACTTTCTCAAAGCCCAGCCTCTATTCCGGGGGAACATGTGAGACAACTTTTTCCCAAAGCCTTCAGCTTCCACAAAATGACATAAAAAGAGTCAGTCTCCTTCAGGATCTCACAATGTGGCGTTATGGTTGTTGATTTTCATAGTCACTGGAAGCTGGTCAACCTTACAGGAAAAATCAATGCTTCGGGAAGACAGCTAAGGCCTTCAGGGAAAATGTCACCTAGAAAGCCAATACCAATAAAGTTGCTACCAGTTCCCAGTTAATGGTCAAACTTGTTCTACAGCACCAGGATTTGCAGTCTCTTTAAAAGAAAACTAAAATGTCAATGTGAGTAGCAAAAGTGTCCCAGAATGCTTGTATATATTTTTGTGGTGTTCAAGCGAATAGGTGATTAGATAAAGCTCTCCATCTTGACAGGATTGAGTAAGCCCCTTCCCTGGTGCTTACAAGAAAGGCTTAAAACAATAAGAAGCCAAATCTGTGATGAAGGCTCCCAATTTCCATCCCTTAGCTCAGTGAATTGTCAGTGCATTCTCCCTGCACCGAAGGCACCATCCAGTTTTCTTCTGTTTCATGGCATAATTTAGCAACCAGCACAACAAACAGGACTGGCTCATTTCCGGAGTTTTAATTCCATCAGGTCATGAGAAAGAAAACAATGTTTATGTGGTGGTTTGGCCAAGGCTGGGATCCAGGTGCCCATCAGAGCTGCTCTGTCACTGCTTGTTCTTGGATGGACAGGGGAGAGAAAAATACGAGAGACTGGTGGGTAAAGAAAACGACGACAATGTAATATAGAAGAAGGAAGAGCCATGAGTGGAAGCCAAGGCAAATGATAAAGATTCTTCTCTACTTCCCATCAGTGGAAGGTGTTTAACTCCTGTTGTAGGAAACAGGACCCCGATACATGTAGTGTATCCTCCAGAGGACAACCACCACCAATGAATGCCACCCTACCTTCTTTCTCCTACTTTTTAAATCCGGGCTGATGCCATACATTTGGGAATATCCCTTTGCTCAGTCTGGGTTAGCTGGCCTGGCCCATCCCTCAGTCCTCCTTAGCTGGGGAGAATGTAAGGAAATTAAAAAACACCAGCCTTGGTGCTGTGTGAGCCCTGCTCAGCAGTAGCCAGAACACTGGGGTGTGATCAACAGCCCTGCTGCTTCCACCACACACACCTGGGAGAGATGGCCTGGAGGGTATCAGCTCTGGATAAACCAAATATATTCAGCAAAGGGTGTGATTCAAGAAAAACTGAAGGTATTTATCAGCTGAGAGCAACAGCAGCAGGGCCCTGGGAATGAGCAGGGAAAGGAGGTACTGTACGGTCTGAGGAGATGCCCCTCTCAAGTAGTACAGTGGATATCTCTGACACTGGCCTCCTTTTTTCATCTGTTGTGGAAAGGTCATAGAATCACAGAATGTTTTGGGTTGGAAGGGACCTCCAAGTGACATCTATTCCAACCCTCTCACAACAAGCAGAGCCATCTGTAACCAGAACAGATTGCCCGGAGCCTCTTCCAGCCTGACATTGAACAGCTCCAGGGATGGGGCCTCCACCATCTCTCTGGTCAGCCTGTTCCAGGGATCCTCCACCCTTAGATTCAAAAGCTTTTCTCTCCTGTTCAGCCTCAATCTCCCCTTTTCCAGATTCAAACCATGACCCATTGTCCTATCACTCTGTGCCCTTGTAAACAGTCTTCCCCAGCCAGCTGACAGGCCCCTTTCAGAAACTGGAAGGTTTCTATAAGGTCTTGCTGGACTCTTTTCCTCTTCAGGCTGATGAACTGGATTTTCACAAGCCTGAAAACTGCTGGCCACTATTCAAATTATACCCTGAGTCAATGTGAGCCAAGCCTACATGTGCAGAGGCTCTTTGGCAGCTCAGTTGAAATGAAGTTCCCAGGTCCACCTGCAGACCTGGTTTCTGGATGGTGTAAACCAGGCATTGGAGCTGGGAAGGGACTGATACTTCTCACCTCAGGGAAACACACAGATGGACTTCAGTGAATGAGGTACAGGGCACAGCCAGAGGAAGGCCAGGTGCATCAATCCTGGTCAACCATGCTCTTGCATGTGGAGTGAGATGTATAAAGGCAGTAGCTCTGCTGAGGCACCTGCTGTGGAAGTGCCAGGGAGTCTGTCATATCCACATTGGGCTGACTCTTGGCTTTTGGTGATGCTGGTTGAGTCACTGCTGGCAAACTGTGTCCTGAGGAAGTCACCGAGAGTACACTGGGTGAGTAATTGCTCACTGGCTCAGACCTCCCTGCTTGTCTCTCCTGTGCTCTTGGCAATGCTGCTTAGAGTGAAAACAAATAAATAAACCCAAGAAACCCCTCCTCAACCCCCCAGCTAGTGTTTTCCAACATGTTTGAAGCCTTTAACAAAATACTTTGATCCTATTTTCAGAAAAAGTTCCAAAGGCTTCCCAAAGAACAGATTTGTCTAGACTCTCCCATCCTGAGTGCAGGGAAACAGGGTGAATGGATAGGGTGTGATAGGGAGTTCCTTGAACGTTTGCTTGGATTTCAGGAAGGGAACAAGATAAGCCAAATGGCCCTTTCCTGCTTTTGCTGTTTGCATATTTTTTCTCCCAGTAATTCCTGACAAGAAATGCTCAAACTGCAGAAGCTCACGAGGTTGTTGAGTTCCCCCTACTTCACCTGTCCTAAAACCCAACGCACATCTGTAGCTGTTGCACAGTACCACATCAGTCTTTTCAATGTAAGCCCTGGGCACATCTGAAAACTATTCCCTGTGTCATCACTGCAGCACAGAAAAGTGTTCTCCTTCTTTTTCCATCTAATTCAAAACTTTCAGGTAGACAGAGGGAAATAATCCACAGAGGACTTCAGGATGCATTGAAAACTACCTGAAAGGAGGGTGTAGAGGTGGGAGTCGGTCTCTTCTCCCAAGTAACTAGTGATGGGACAAGAAGAAACGGCCTTAAGTGGTGCCAGGGGAGGGATAGGTTGAACATCAGGAAAAATGTCTTCCCTGACAGAGTAGTCAGGAGTTGGAATAGGTTGCTCAGGGTGGGGGTGGAGTCACAATCCCTGGAGGGGTTCAATAACTGTGTAGATGTGGACCTAGAGAGTGGGGTTAGGTTGATGGTTGGATTTGATGGTGATGGGTTGATGGTGGTCATAGAAACATTCAGGCCAGAAAAGACCCTTGAGGTCATCAAGCCAAACCATTATCCCTCCTCTACCAAGTTCCCCACTAAATTAAAGATCTCTTGTAACCTTAATGAGAGTTCTGGGAAGTCTGATCCGGAATGGAAACAAATAATCCTTACTGCATCAGGAGATGTACATGCTGTTACATGGAGGAACCCTTTGCCATGACATCAGTTCTGCTGCCAGAAAAGCATGAGCAAGACAAGTGACAAAGGCCAATCTGTAGCTCTGCAGCTCCAAGCCGGGTGAATGTGTTTACATCATTGCCAGAAATCACTTCTTTGTCAAATGCATTTGTTCCTAAGTGCAGCAATTACCTTACAATAGGGTCTGTTGAAGGAAGCTTCACAATCCTTCCATTTTTCCACAATTTGAAGTATCCTGGATGTCCAGCTTGTCCACAGGCACCTGACCTGAACACAGCCCTTCGTGTTCTAGGTCAGGCTGACCCCTGAATTTCAGATGTAGGAAATCTGGAATTCATACTGACACACCTATCTCCACAGACTCTTTCCCGTGTGTTTCCCCTTCCAGATCACCAAATTTGTAAGAAAGAAAACACTAGGTGTCCCAATTTAAATGACTTTCTTTTCCCTGCTGCCCAACCTCCAGCACTATCATGGTGTCACTCTACTTTCTCCCAGCTCTCTGGTCTTACTCTACAAAATGCAAGCACTTGCCAACCTTACTGTATAGAAAGCAGTGTTTTAATATTTGATCTGAAAAATCTCTGGAAACCTGAATATTATTTTAACTTTGAGGCTAGGGAAATAAATTCTGCTCCTCTGCTGGAACATACTGACCTTCTTCCCCTCTTGTTTATTTGTATGATCTGAACTGATTTCTTATTTGAAATCTACACCACTTAAAACTGTTTCCAAGACCTATTTTTTTTCCTTCAAGCATATTGCTAATCTGACTTTTCAAGTTGCTTATTGCTTCTTGAGTATTTGAGGGTGGTTTGCTCTAGTAGAGCTTTTCTACAAGGAGATGTTACTGTAGCAGGCAAGATATTAATGAACTGAAGGGATGTAAAGGATGGATGCACCAAATAGCCTTTGAAAAATATGTGATAAATACTGACAACAGTCCAAACCCTGTAGCAGCTGAGTGAGCAGGCATTGCTCCAAATCTGAGTTTCTTTGTGCAGTATCAGAGAATCTGTATCATTTTTGTAAGAGTTTTTGAAAGATTTTCTTTTTGCACAGGCCTCTACATAATTTGCTGATAGTTTTTGGTCCCTTCTTTGAAGATCCATCCCTGTTTTGAAAAAATATAAGCACAGGAAAATTTTTAATAAAACACATATACTGTTATAAACATTTGCCCTTTCTTCACCTCAGCACTGGAGAGCTCTAAAATGCAGGAAGAACACTGATTTCCACACTGGGGGTTGTGGAGTCTCCTATGGAGATATTCAAGACCTGCCTGGATGTGTTCCTGTTCGACTTGGTCTAGGTGATCCTGCTGTGACAGGGAAATTGGACTAGATGATTTTTCAAGGTCCCTTCTGATCACAAATGTTTCTATGATTCTATGATTTCTTTAATAATTAGCATTTTTTATGAGGTTGCCAGCAGTGACTGTGACAGTTAGGTGTTAACCAGGCTCTGGGAAGACTCAACTTCTCTGTAGTTGCCTGAGTAACTTTCTATATTTGTCCCTATCACCTAGCCCTTTTCCTCCAACTTCTCCATAATTCGAGGCTTACTGGCTGAGGATCTCCACAGTTGTAAAACACAACTAATTCTGTACCATAAATCCAAGGAATGGAGATATGAAATCATTGCAACACCTCCAGCAGTGAGCCATGCTAGCCATGGTGTTCCCATGGTGCCAGGGAACACTGTATGTGTTCGGGACATCAGTGTGCGTGTGCATGCCTGCATGCCCATATGGTCCTAGGACCAGTTCACTAGGAGGTCTCCCATGACAGAACTGCTGCCAGATTATAAAGCTGTGACCTCCACAGCAGTCCAGTCCTTTGCTGACTGAGAATGAAGCCCTTCCTGACGTTTTTATAAACCAGTACGTAAATTTCATCACTCATTGTGCAGCAGCTGCTGTTTTTGCCTTTTCCCTTGTTCTGTTTCTTTCAGCTGTTCATTTATCTCCCTGGTGGGAAGAGAGATGAGACACTAATGTACGCACAGAGTAAACAGCCTTGCTTTTAGGGTATCTGGAACATAGATTGAGATGACTTTGCGTTATACGGACATCTTGGAAGAGGGTCTCAAAGAAAATCAAAGGAAAGAATTGCAATTACTCCAACTTGCTTACTACCACTTATTTTGTTCTGCCTGACTGCAAGTAATGTAGACTGGGGTAAAAATTTCAAAAACTAAAATATATGCACAGGATGCTGCAAAGCTACCATCCTTCTATGTGTATCTGTCTCATTAGATGTTTATGTATCTTATTATACATGTATATGTCTCATTAGGTTTGTGCATCTCATTGAAGTGCCCAGATTTGATCAGCATCTCCTGTAAATAGACTTTTTAAAAGATCTGGCTGTCCTAAAACATCTGAGGGGCCAAGGGCACTTTTCAATGTTGGTGGCTATGCAAATCTCAGACCTATCTGGCAGGAGGTCAGACTGCAAGTCTCAGTCTGTCATTCCTAATGTCACCATTTATGGCTGCAACACATTATGTTTGGAGAAGGAGAGTCAGCAGCATGCCATGCGTTGTACCAAAGGTTGAATTCCTCAACAGATTTAACAGCCTTCATATCTGATAAGTGGCAGCATTTCTGGTGCATGAATGTTGCTTACAGAGCACACAATGCTGTTAATAACTAGGATCTACAGCATGAGAAAGTCCCCTTCCAGACTCACTTCCTCAGGATGTCGTTTGGATTTAGACGTATCTGTGGGCTGCAAAGCTTCCACCCACGATTCGAACTTCAGTCTTTCCTGGATGCTTGAGCTCCCTTAGGGCTAACATATCATAGTATACAGCTTAGCCTTCTACATCGGTCACACCATTTGGAAGAACTGTTTGCTTATGGGCAGTGGCACATACGTATTATCCAGAGTTGCAAGATCAGCAGAAATGAGGTTCTTTTCTCTTTGACAGCAGCTGTACTTGTCTGGTCTAAAGAATCTCAGAACAAAATGACCTTCTACCTCAAAATATCTTCATCCTGTCAAAGGATCTTACCCATGACATGCCCTTTCTCTCCTTACCTTCCAATCTTGACAGCATGTGAGTGCTTGTTTTCCCTGTCTATCACATTAGGAGCTGTTAGGAACTGTTTCCTTCCCAGTTCCTCCTGCTAACTCTGTACCCAACAGTTGAAATGCAGGGAGACAAAACAGAGAAAACTATTTATGGAGGGAGTGGTGTGAATTACACTTGTACACACAGAAGCAATAGAGAGCAGTCTATAAGCAAAGGTTGAACCCAGTGATGCTTTTTGATCTGAGCTAATCACCCAAGCATTCAGCAGAACAGAATGCTCTATGCTGTGGCATGCTTTCTGCCTGAAACTGCTACTCCATTGACAGGGGGAAGAACATTTGTAAGAGTGTGAGCAGCACAATTACAATCTGAAAACTAAGTCCTGCCTTTGTACTATGAAAACTGAAACAAATGTGGAATTAAATGCATTGCTCACAATGAGAAAGCTGGTTTGATTTAGTTTTAGCATTGGATCTAAAGAAACCAAAGTAAGCTCTTGCTGTCTTCTGAGACATCTTAATAAAGATTCTGAAAGTCAAACTGTGTCCTCCCTTCTCCTGTTCCAGGTAGAACTGAAGGAGCAGTTTGTCTGTTCACCTGAACTTGGAAATTCTCTTGGTGATGGGAGGATTTGGGAGACCCTTGGTCAAAGTTTTCTTTGTTCTTTCTATGGTGGTGTTCACAGGTCATGCTTCTGGCAGTGCGCCATGTCTTATTAATTATTATCAGGAACAGAAAGCAGTCACAAAGAATTTATGAGACATGAGATTAATGCTCCATGTCCAAACAATTTAACATGATATTGCTGCTTGTCCACAATCTAACTTCCCAGCTGGACTGTGTCTTGGCCACATCACATATCAGGATGCTGTTTGACATTTATATTTGACACAGAGTTTCTTCCAGAACTACCTGCATGTATGAAGGCAGATACATTCCCTCCTACATCTTGCTGCAGTACTTGCCTCTAGAAAGTGCAGATGTAGTCACTGATACAACTACGTCATGTCTGGAAGGGTTGGTCCTGAAGGGCATTCTCAGTGTTTCCTTCATCTCTTTTTTCACTGACTGCAGTCTCTGGGGCCATGTTCCAGGTAGTCTTGCCTAAAAATCAGTTCTTGAGAAGACTCCGTAATTAGCTGAGGAGTAAAAATTGAAGTATTGGTTCTGAGGTTCATAGCTGGTGATCAGTCTAGGGAAGCCATGAATTTCTCATATTTGCTGTGAGTTACCCAGCTTACCAGAGGCAATGAAGAAAGACAACACAAAACACTCTTTAGGAGTAAACCCCAAGATTTTGTGTTTTGTTTTGGTGCAGCTCTCTCCTGTTTCATTTTTGTCTCATGGGAGCTCCATCACGGGAGGTTCAGACTTGACATTAGGAAGAGGTTTTTTACTGAAAGAGTGATCCGGTTTTGGAACGGGCTGCCCATGGAGGTGGTTGGGTCACCGTCTCTGGAGGTGTTTAAGGTTAGGTTGGATGAAGTGCTGAGTGGCATGATCTAGATGTCAGATGTTTAAGTTTACTTGGTTGGTTTTAGGTTGGACTGGATGATCTTTAAGGTCTTTTCCAGCCTCATCATTACTGTGATACTGTGATACTGTGAGTTAGGTTTTGTTTTGTGTTAACCTGTGAAATGAGATGATGCAAAATATCACCCAAACCCCAATACTCCAAATGTAAGCAAATGTGAAGAAAGTTGCAGTCTACTAGAGTCCACCATGGCCCAAAAATGACATCTTGATTTTTCTCCTTTAGCATCACTTAATCATTAGTAGGAAAATGACCCCTGGCAAAATTATTATCTGTTAAAAAGAATTGGTGTATATACACAGAAATAGTGTTCATTAATACACAAAACCCCACTATGGATGGACCTTGAATGGTATGTACCCTGAACTGCAGGCTTCTCCTTATAATCAAGAAGGGTGATAGCTGTGTTTATATCTGAGCCTCACCAGAATGTGCTGGATGCTCACACAAAATTGATATAGCTAGCAATATCTGCATGGTCACAAGGAGCCTGTGTAAGGACTTACGTGTGCCCAGCAGACTCAGACTGTGGTAACAGGAAATGGTTTAGCGGTTTTGGTCTGTAGGGTGGATGGTTGGACTTGATGATCTTGGAGGTCTTTTCCAGCCTTGATGATTCTAAGAACATTGACTGTTATCACAAGTATGACGGAGGATCAGAAATCTGCATGGCTCCACCTTTCTGCTTCATCTTTCCTTTCCTATAAAAGGACACTGCAGAAACTGGTTTTGCCTCTCAGCACAGCCAAAGGATGCTCAAGAAATGTCCTTGTTGTGCTGTTCAGGACAGTGACACATTTGATGCCACATGCATCAGGTTGAGATTTGCAGCTCCAGCTGTAACTACCTAAACCAGATCTTTCCTACAGATGGTGACAGCTCCTCCCTGCTCACTGGGTAGTAAGAGCACTTGTCTGTAAGGCGCTGGGGCATTTGTCACAGGACTTTTATGGGCAGGAGTTGTGATGAGTCTTCCAGCCTTAGAGAGCAAGTGGAGTCACGGAAACTATTCTGGGATGTGTGAGATATTAGCATCTGTTTGGGAGGGATCTGAGTGCACATGCTCTGCTTGCAGTGAAGATGTATGTGAGCCATGACAAGGATGTCTATGGTGGTTGGGGCTTGGCCTTTCCCACCACTTTAGCTGTTTCACTGTTTGAGTAATAACTCTTCACTAGACTGGAGAAGGTGAGGTCTAGAGGTCAGGACTTTCATGTGGGAATACGGAGATCTGTATCAGCCATCCCAAGGGGAGGCTTCGTGTGTGGCCGGTGACATTATCACTCACTGTCTCTCTGGCTCACTGGCTATTTATGCAGGTTCAAATTACTGCAGACACAGGAAAGATTGGAATAAAGGTCTCCCCGAATGCTTTAACCCATGAGCCCTTGGGGGAAGTTGGTGAGGTTGGACCACCTTCCTTGGCTGTGTTTTCTATAGGCATCAATTCAGCTGGAGAGTCCCAGCAGAACTACACAAGTGAGATGGGCAAGAGAGAAGGATTTTGTGGATCCTAGCAAACTCCAGATGTGTGTAACTCACTTTGCAAGGCAAAACAGGAGGTAAAAGATCCAAAGGCCTGAGCTTTAGGCGGCTACAAGATGACTGTAATAAACATATGTACCCAAGGGACTTCAAGTGCCTCTAGAGTTTGGGGGTTAGCTGAGTAAAAGCTGTAGGCATGGTCGGGTCATTTCAGCATCTGGAACCTTTAGAAATTGTGACCAGTGTGTTTTCCTCAGGCAGACCCTTCAGAAATCAAAGTACCTGGACATCACTGGGGGTTTTATCATGCCAAATGAAATCCTCTGTGCCAGCTACAGTTGCAGTAGTATCCAAGAGGAGCCCATCCTCATCTGCAGTCCCACAGACCCTCCTTTGGAACTCAGGATGCTTTTGGACAAAAGGTGTTACTGATCTGTCAGGATCAGGAAGGTTATGACAAAAAGCCCAATAACAGAAGTTCTCCTTTTGTAGAGCTTCGCTGATTGTCACAGCATCATTAAACACAGGGAACACTCTTTTTCCACATCCTGACTTCTCTTTACGGCATGGACCAGCAAAGACACTTCATGGAGGTTATAGTCCTGCTCTCTGACAGGCTGGTGATGCCTGGCTTGGCACTATTTTAATAAGAGGAGAAAATAAAGCAACAATAGCTTTGGAATCTTATTTCCAATAAATCTCTCGTCATCAGAGAAGATAAAAGGGCTGGAAAGCTGCTTGGCAGAAAGACACCTAGGAGTACTGGTTGACTGTCAGCTAAATCTGACCCACCAGCGTGCCCAGATGATGAAGAAGGCCAATGGCTCCCTGGCTTGCACCACAAACAGTGTGGCCAGCAGGAGTAGGGAAGTGATTGTCCCCTTGTACTCAGCACTGGTGAGACACCACCTTGAGAACTGGGTTCAGTGTTGGCACCACAATACAAGAAGAACACTGAAGGGTACTGAAGGAGCTATAAAGAAGTACAATGAAGCTGATGAAGGGCCTGGAGGACAGGTCTCATTAGGAGTGGTTGAGGGAACTGGGACTATTTAGCCTAAGGAAGAGGACGGTAGGGGAAGAGCTTATTGCCATCTATAACTAGCTGAAGGGACGCTGTAGAGAGGTGGGTGCTGGTCTCATCTCACAGGTCATTAGTGATAGAACAAGAGGTACAGACCTCAAGGTACACTAGGAGAGGGTTAGGCTGGACTTGAGGAAACATTTTTTCACTGAAAGAGTGGTCAGGGATTGGATCAGACTGCCCAGGGAGGGGTTGAGTCCCCATCTCTAGATGTGCTTAATGATCATTTAGATGTGGTG